>OU898278.1:160659800-161259800 GCA_918026665.1 Diabrotica balteata
TATGCCTGACTTGTCAATATGAATTAGTCAGATAAAATTAAATTATAACAACAATTTTTTACCAAGCAACAAAAACAAAATTTGTTTAATTTATTAATGTTTTGTATTTTGACAATAATTTCTTAAGTGGAAATCGAAACATCAAATAAACTGAATTTTAAAGAAAAATTGTGCCTTATTCTCAACAACAATAGTAAATTGCATTAAGACGCCGCAAGAAAACAGCTTTAAAACAATATAATTTTATATAAAATTTATAAGAAGCTTCGCTTCTCTTAGAAGTCACCGATAACTCACACTTTCTTCTTGAGAGGAGCTCAGTTAACCAAAACCTATAAAGAGTCATCCGGTAAATAAATTCCACTATAACCGTCGTCGATGTTAAAAGACAGGAAGAATCATATAGTCCTCGTCATTCAACGATTCAGTTACAAGACCTTTTTAGCGTTTACATTAGGGTGGGCCGACAAAATTTTTTCTGGAAAATAACAACGCCTGTGGTCAAAAAGTTAAGTTATACTAAAACACAAATTTTAAGTCCAAAATGAGTAGCTAAAAATATTTTTTTCCACTGCCACCAAGACTCTATACTTTTTTAATATAAAAGGTCATTGTGGCAGTGGAAAAAATAAAAAATAATAATTATTTCAAACGCAGATCTTCATATTTTTTTATTATATAATTTTTGAAACATCAGGGTTATTTATTTTCTAACTTAAAAAAATTTAAATAAAATCTGTATTGTTCTGGCGGTTTGATGCATACTTTATAACGTATAGTAAACTTTATTTGCGTATTTTTCCACTAACTAATAAGTAGAGAAAAATTTATTTTAGGGACCTACTTCAAAGAGTGTGCCGAAATTCTCCAATAACAATAAAGTAGACGTTAGTATAAACAAAGTTAATATTACCGATTATAATATATTATCATTCTTAAAATAACGTGACATTGGAGGTCAACGCTTCGCTTATGCTGCAGATTTTGCAGTGGTGTAAGTGTAAACCAATATTTCAATCAATTAAACGGCCTAGCGACACTTAAATTATTTTTAGTGTTTTACCGACAGTTGAGTAAAATACCTGTACGATATTTGTCAAGCAGTGAAAAGTGGTGCTTGTTCAGAAAAACTTTCTAAGAGACAGCCTGGAAAAATGGTTCATTCTCGGTGGCTTACCACTGCTTCCCGTATCCTTCGGTTATACGTAGCAACCAGAAACCCATCGGAAAATTTACAAATACTAAGCCATTTTGTAATGAAAGTGTATGCGCCCATGTGATTTTGTATTAAGACTCACCCGTCATGCATTTATGGTGCAAGGCATCTATTCAAGACAATAAGACTCTGCGACTATTTACTACCAGAATTGAAAGACATAGTCTATAAATGTATTCAAAGAAATGGATACTTTGGGAGCCCAGAAAATATTATTTTGGCTATGTTGTTTGATAAAAGTAAACACATAAGACAATTTAAGGTTCCAAAGAATTTTGAAGAGCAGACAGTTAAATTACAATGATCAGCGACATTTCGTAGTACCAGAATTATTTTTTGGCAGTAAGGATTACTTTGAGATTATCGAATGCCAGAAAGTTTTATGGACAGAGCCTCCTGTAACTATGAAGCTATCAAAAGACCAACTAAGGGAAGTTGTTGAAAATCCTGAAACCAGTCTTTTGGCATACGTAAAATCATACCCTTGTCACACACAAGCGGCTGAGAGGGCCGTCAAAATAGTAACAGAAGGTTCAGCTTCTGTCTGTGGAAGTGAAAAAAGAGACGGTTATATAAGGAACAGGCTGAAATCAAGGGAAAATATGCCGAAATATGAATTAAAGAAAGACTTTTTTTTAAATAATGTGATTGTTACTTTTGAAAGACATTCTGTTTTGTATCGTTATATATTTATAGATAAACTATTTTTGTATTTGTATTGTTGTATTATGTGTTCAAAACAAATTTAGCTTTAATATAAATTATTTTTTTGTATGCAAAAAATAAATCTACCATACATTTTTTTTTTGAAAAATTATTAATTTTATACAGCGCTGTGGCAGTAGAAAAAAAATTAGTTGTCAAACAAAATAATATGATTAAATTTATCGTATAAAACACTTTTTTTGACTCAGGCAACCATAATAAATTTAAAAAAAAAACGAATTTGACATAATATTAAATGATTGAATTTTTTCGTAAAATCTCGTTCTTATATAGCTCCGTGGCAGTGGAAAAAAATTAAATTAATTATAAAAAAAAACACTGTGAAATAAGTTGTCTTATCATAGATCTCTTCTGGGGTCAGGCAACTCAATTAAAAAAATAAAATAAAAACACATTACTCAACGGCCCACCCTAGTTTACATGGTTGGTAAAATGTAAATCTCTGGTACATCTAGTCGTGCTTACCACATGTTTTATTAACCATCTTTAGAGAGAAATGGTGGTCGTCTTACAAAAATGTTAAACACCATTTGCGGATAAATTGTCTACCTAATAAATCGTCTACTAAACATTTCATGAAATTTATGTTTCATACATTTTAAGCTTTTAGGTTTATTAAATTTACGATGTGTCGTTGAAAATTAACAGACCTCTTAAATTAATTGCAGAAAACATGAGAAGTGATTATTTTAAAGTACTTGTATTTGTTATAAAATGTACATGGTGTATAGAAACACCCCATCATTTATAAATTCTTCCTCATAAGTTACAAAACTATAACATATTTTTTCGTCTTAGAACTTTCTTATCGTCTTGGTATTTTTCCTACTGGTAATAGCTACTACAAGTTTTTGAAAATAGAAGTATTAAAAATACTAACAGATGGATGAGACTGTGAGATAATCAAAAAGGAGAAAGAAGTTTATCGTCTGTTAGTACGAAAACATTTATTTTGTAAATAATAACTATTTCTAAACTACAGCTTGTCTGCTTAAGTCTCTTTAATTAAAAGAGATTAAACTAAAAATATTATCCAACAAAATTTGGGGTACTGATCATAAAATATTAATTAAGTTTTACAAATCGCTCATCAGCGTGCTCATCTTGTGTTAGGCCAGAATATACGAACAATTCTTCATAGACATTTGTTTATAAAGACCTGCAGTTTGTCTGTGAGGGTGTTTGTCACATTCCAGGTTTCACATCCGTAGAGTAGAACAGACATGACATTTGATCGGAATATTCGGATCTTTGTCCTTGTAGTATACTCGCCAGATCTCCAAACAGGGTTGAGGGTGCTAAAGCTTGTTGGGCTTTTCGTATCCTCATACGAATATTGTCTTCTGTACCTCCGTTTTTTGTTATGACACTTCCAAGATACGTAAAGTTTTCCACATTTTCAATCTGCAAATTGTCGATAGTAAATAGCGTGTTGTTCCTTGCATTTATTCTCATGGACTTTGATATTGATATATATGACATAATATTGATTTTTAAACCTATTTTATTGGCTTCAATGGAAAGTGTTTTCAATTGGTAAGCCAGATCTTGGAACCTTTGACCTAATAGGCAGATATCGTCCGCGTATTCTAGATCGCTTAGTCGTACGGTTTACGTCCATTGTATCCCTCTTATGTCGGAGTCTAGTTTGGAGAGAACATAGTCTATAGCTCTGTTAAAAAGAAACGGAGAAAAGCACGCAATCCTGTCTACCTCCAGTTAGTATGTCGAATTCGTCACTGTTGATCCCATTGTGTGTCACGCTGCATTTCGCATCAGTATATAGTGACTTTATAATAGAAATTATTTTTTTGCGGGATGTTTCTTAGCTCTAAAATTTTTCATACAGCAGCGGAAGACAAGTTATCAAAGGCACGTTCAAAATCAACAAAAACCATGTATAGGAGTGTGTTCCATTCAACCGATTGTTCCATTATTACCCTCACAGTATTAATGTGGTCTATGCAGGAGGATTCTGGTCTAAAGCCTGATTAATTAGCTCGAAACTCAATATTGTTTGTTAATCTTTTCAGTAGGATAGTCGTGAAAATTTTATTTATGAGAGTAAGCAAGGTTATTCCTCTCCAATTTTTGCACAGGTTGCCTTTTTTGGAAGCTTGATAATGTTACCTTTTTTCCAGCCCGCTGGAATGTGGTTTGTTTCCCACACCTCTCGTATTATGGGGAGTAAAAGTTCAGCAGTTAGATGCGGATCAGCTTTAAGGATTTCAGCAGCAATGTTATTGATTCCCGATGACTTGTTGTTTCTCAGAGATTTGATAGCTGTTATTACCTCCGTTTTGGAAGGGGCCTCGCAAGAAATATGCAAGTCTATATTCTACGGGTTTTCGACAATTTCATCTGCGTTATCTCTGGGAATAACTCTCCTGAAAATGCTCTTTCCATCTCTCTACTTGGTCATCTGTTGTAGTAAGTAATTCGCCTGTCTTGGATCTTACAATGTTCGAACAGTTGGACCCATTTTTTGTTAGTCGTCTAGTAATTTGGTAAAGCTCCCTAGTGTTGTTGTGTTGTGCAGCTGTTTCTGCTATATTGCAAAGATATTATCCCAGAAACAACATTCTGTATTCTTCCATATTTGCAATCCTGGTCTTCTTCTTAACATAAAGACTAAAAATTCTACTCGCCGTATAGAAAGAGAAAGCTCACAACTTTCGATAGGAATCAACTGAACTTAATTAATAAATATAAATGCAAACTATCCCCATAGCCAAGCCATCTATTAGTATGTCAAATCAACTACAATTTTCACAAAAAGTAAACATTGATTTATGGAAATTCTAGACCACTATCCTAATTATTTGCACATCTTTACCGATGCCTCTAAAACTCCCAATGGTCACGTTGCTGCTTACTACTGTAAAGAAAATTTTAATAGCATATCGATAT
The DNA here is from genome assembly GCA_918026665.1 of Diabrotica balteata. Lineage (NCBI taxonomy): Eukaryota > Metazoa > Arthropoda > Insecta > Coleoptera > Chrysomelidae > Diabrotica > Diabrotica balteata. The sequence goes on from OU898278.1 coordinate 160,664,653, forward strand.
CAACAAACCGCAGTATACTCACAGGCAAGGCTATTTTGGACGCCCTAATCTTCTTCAAAAACAGTAAAAGGATAAAGCTCATTATCATAACAGACTCATTAAATGCATTACTGGATTTGAAACAAATATATACCAACAACTCTATTTTTAAGGCTATAAAAAACGAACTAGAAACATTTCGATCACTAGGAAAGGAAGCGGCTTTTATTTGGATACCTTCACATATAACTATTTGCGAAAATGGAAAAGCAGATAAACTGGCAAAGAAAAGTCGAATGAGCTCAAAACCATACTGCAAAATTGAAGACATATCCATAGACCGATCTAAAGAACCTGGTTAAAACCTACTGTACTAATACATGACAAAATCATTGGGAAAAATTTGGTACCAAATTAAATGTAATTTTCCTAAAAATAAATGCTGGCTTGGAGACTCCTTGAAACTGAATTAAGCAAGTTATTATTAACCGTCTTAGAATTGGCCATACTGACTTAACACACAAATACTTAATAACAAAAGAATGACTACCTATCTTGTCCAGCTACTCTGATCTACCGACCGTTAAACATATCCTGCTTGATTGTCCTTAGTTCAAGGAAAAAGAAGATCCTCGATAATGATCTCAAAACAGTTCTCACGCAAAAAATTTTAACACTGTTAACCTATTTAAGAGACATTAAATTACTCAATTGTATTTAATGTAATATTTATTATATTTGTTATATACTAATAACCCTTCGCGGTTGATGTGGTTTTGTATTTAAATAAAAAAAACTATTTCTAAAACTTCAAAATGAATCACATATTGAACCTAATACAAAGAAAAAACAAGGGGACACATTTTCATTTAAAAATTATTTACTAGTACCGTCTAAAAAACTGGAGCTTTTAGTTTAAATATTGCAAGTATTTTTATATACGCATGGATTTGCTGCCGCCAGTAGCCTTAATGAGCATAACATCCACACTAAGATATTGATGTTGTAGACATTGCAAGAGGCAACCTTCTTCTTCTTCTTGGGTGCCGTCTTCAATGAAGGTTGGCGATAACCTTAGCAAAATCATTTCTGTCCCTGGCTTTTCTTATTAAAGATTAAGAATCCAAACCAGTCCACTCACGAATGTTCTTCAACCAGGACGCTTGCCGTCTACCAGGACACGTTTTCCTTCTACCTTCCCCTCTATAAGAAGCTGCAGTAGCTGGTATTTCTCATTTCTAAGAGGCAACCACATAACAATAATGAACTTACCACCCCATACCTCTCACAACATGTAGTCACTAGACAAATCATTTTTGTCTCTACTCAAATATCATTATAGTGAAACTGTTAGGCAATGGGTGTTCCATAATGATAAACCACTTGAAACGTATAACATAGCTGAACTGTTTGGAAAACCCTATCTAAGGTGCCAAAGTAGTCAAATAGCCTTCAATAGTATCGAAGTTTGTGGAATATATCCATGCAACTGAAATATCTTTTCAGATGTGGACTTTGGTTCTTCTAATATGGAAGTGTTGGACATAGACACTCTTTGGGCTCATAAGAGCAGGATGAAATTCACAAACAGTACACGTCTTTCGCTTCAAGAGAGCATTTTCGATGGCCAAGGGACCGTTTCCCAGAATTCATAACAAGCCACTATGGGTACACAACACTTTCAGAAAACTAGCGCAGTCCAGAGCATTACACCATGTTAAAGATCTAGCAAAGCTGCTCCTTCATATCATCCTTATATTATCATTATATTATATATTATTTCATTATCATATTCTTGTCAATGAAAAAGTCTGTGGTTTCACCAAGAGACATTTTAGCTGTTACAAAAAATAAGAAAAGATTGTCAAATAAAGAACCCAAACATAGGCACAAGTAGCTGCAGTGATAACATCGTCAGCATATACATTAAATTTGGAAGAAGTTAGGGAAAAAAATAAGGAAAAGGAAACTAATAAGCAAATGAAGGTGAAAATATAGGAAACTAATAAGCTGTATTTTCTGTGATTGTATTCTCTGAGTTGTATTCAAATGAAAGGAAAGGAGAACTATGAGTTCAATGTTTAAAATGTGAAATGTGTGCTCACAGTGACTGTGCTGACTGCGAAACCAAACATTATATTTACTATTTCTTGTAAATAAAATTTAAAACGAAATTCGTGTATATAATATTTTCTAAAATTCATATTTTTAAGTGAAAAATGGATTTAAAATACTGCTTAGACCATTAGTATTTTGATTTTTATGACCTTTTAACTGGTAGCCCATTTAACCGCTACCACTTGTAATTTTCAAATTTTGTCATTTTGGAAAATTATTTTTTTCTGTATTAAATTTTTTTATTAAACGAAATTTGTTGTGTTACACTTATTAACAATATCATATTGACGCGCCAACAAATAATTTTATTTATTTAAAATAATTTTATTTTTGACATTATTTCCACTTAGCAAATCGTTCTCAAAATACAAAAATATGTTGTATTTGAAGAATTTAATTGATTTTAAGAACGATTTCTGAAGTAGAAATTAAAACATCAAAATTAAAATTATTTTAAACTTAGATTGTGGCTTATTCCCAATAAAAATAATAATTTCATTAAGATGTCACAAGAAAGTAGCTTCAGAAAAAATTTAAATAACGTTTATTATTTGTATCTTTTTGTTTTAGGTAAGAACATCGTGCCATTTTCAATAGCTCGTAATTATTGGTAAGCATGCAATCAAAATTTTATTAAATTTTAAACTTTGATTTTAATTTAGTCTCTAATGTTTGATGATAATTTAAATACTTTTTTTTTTATTTAAACACAAAACCACATCAACCGCGCAGTGTTATTTGTGGCTGTAACAAATACATGAAATATTACATTAAATTCAATTGAATGATACATTAAGTACAATTGAATATTACATTAAATACAATTGAATAAATTGATGTCTTTTAAATAGCTTAACACTGTTGAAATTTTTTTGGTGAGAACTGTCTTGAGATCATCATCTGTGAATCCAAGGGATCTCCTTTTTTCCATGAATTGAGGACAATCAAGCAAGATATGTTTGACAGTCAGGGGGTTAGAGCAGCTGCAGCAGATAGGTAGTGGTTCTTTTGTTATTAAGTATTTGTGTGTTAAGGCAGTATGGCCATTCTTAGACGATTAATAATGACTTGGTTTCTTCTGTTTAAAGGAGTCTCTAGAACATCGGTTATTTTTGGGCAAATTACATTTAGTTTAGTACCTAATTTTTCCCAATAATTTTGCCAAGTATTAATACAATGGATTTTAACTAGGTTTTTTAGATCGGTGTACGGATATGTCTTCAATTGTGCAATATGGTTTGAGTTCATTCGACTTTTGTTAGCCAGTTGATCTGCTTTTTCATTTCCGTAGATACCTATATGTGATGGTACCCAAATAAAAGCCGCTTCCTTTCCTAATGATGAAAATTTTTCTAGTACGTTTTTTATGCTCTGTATAATAGGGTTGTTGGTATATATTTGTTTCAGTTTCAGTAATGCATTTAATGAGTCTGTTACGATAATGCACTTCATCGTTCTTCTCTTTTCGAAGAAGATTAGGGCTTCCAAAATAGCTGTAGCTTCACCTGTTAGTATACTGCAGTTGGTTGGTATCGATATGCTATAAAGAATTTTCTTTACAGTAGTAGGCAGCAGCGTGACCATTGGGAGTTTTAGAGGCATCGGTAAAGATTTGCAAATAATTAGGATAGTGGTCTAGAATTTCCATGAATAGAGATTTAATTACTGTGGAATTTGTAGTAGATTTGGGATACTTGGTAAGTGTTACATCAATAGTTAATGGGTGGCTTGTCCATGGGGGATAGTTTGCGTTTATATGTAGTGTTGCATTGAAATGATTCCTATCAAAAGTTGTAAGGTTTATTCTTTCTATGAGGGGTGTAGAGTTTTTAGTCTTATTGTTAGGAGGAAGGCCAGGGTTGCAGATATGGAAAAATACAGGATGCTGTTTCTGGGATGATATCTTTGCAATGTAGTTCAAGGATAGTTGCTGTCGTCTTATATATAAGGGAGGTTCTCCAGTTAGAACTTGCATGCTACTAACTGGAATAGTTTTAAAAGCTCCCAGTGCTAATCTCAAAGCTGTAGTTTGAATACTGTTTAGTTTTTTTAGAGTGGTTTTACATGCAGCATCGTAACATATACAATCATAGTCGATTTAGTTCTAATGAGCGATTTGTAAAGCCTAATTAATATTTTATGATCAGCACCCCAAATTCTGTTGGATAATATTTGAGTATATTTAATCTTTTTTGGCAGGAAAGCTGTAGTTTATTTATGTGTGAATTCCAATTTAAAGTTCTCTCTAAAGTTAGACCTAGAAAGTTTATTTCTTCTGGCTGTTCTAAAGGTAAATTATTTAATGTAAGACTAGTTGTGAGGTGGGTTTTATTTTTATTAAAAATAATGTATCGTGTTTTTTCAGTAATTTAAATACTTGTTATACGTTTAACTTCTTTTGTCAATTTGGCTAACTTTTCGATGATAAGTCAATGATAATGTATTGGTACTTACAAATGCTGGCAACATTAACTTCTGCATTGCTATCATTCAGCATACACGGACTCGCCACTGCTACCCCTTTTTCAAACACTTTCAAACACAAAGTTACTGTTTAATTCACACAATTTAATTTTCGTCTACCGTTCAAATTTATTAGCATTCAGTGTTTTCTTCAGATATTATTCTCTTTGCGATTAGGAACAGACTATCTTTTCATCTCTTTCAAGCGGATTATATATATATATATATATATATATATGGGATAGTTTCGACCGTATGAATACACAATCAGCCCTAAACACTTTCGAATCTAAAAGTGAAACTCAGAAACGCAAATTATTGAATCTCATTTCAAGCCATCTCCAGTTTATCTTCCGAAGATGCTGAAATAACCAGGCAAGACATCTCTAGAGTTCTTAGAAACTCAAAACCGCCTATTCAAAATATTAGCCAATCCGAGAAAAAAGCCCTGAAAGAACTTCAGTCAAATCCAAATCTAGTCATTCTTCATGCCGATAAAGGAAACGCCACCGTCATCCTAAACACTTTTTCTTACATTAATAAACTCTCAAATCTCGTTAATACTTCAGACTACAAACCAATTCCTAATAATCCAACAACCTATCTGGAGAAAACAACAAAAGCCATTATCAATAAAACCTCTCTTCCTGTTGACATCAAAAAATCTCTAATTCCTCGTGAAAATCTTCACACTCGAATATATGGCCTACACACAAAAACACCTCGAATATATGGCCTACCCAAAATTCATAAACCCGATATCCCTCTTCGTCCCATTGTCAGTGCATACAACTGCCCTACACAACCCTTGGCCAAGTATTCGGCCAAAACTCTACAACCTTTCGCCGAAAATGCTTCATCCTTCGTCAAAAACTCTTTTCATTTCATCGAACTTCTTAAACAATACCCTATATCACCGTCAGACATTCTAGTAAGTTTCGATATTGTCTCACTCTTTACAAACATTCCAATAGATGAAACTTTAAACATTCTTAAAACTAAATACAATATTCAACAAGATCACTTATCTCTTATTAAACATTGTATGTCCCACACCTATTTCATCTTTCAAAACAAATTCTACAGGCAAATAAATGGTGCTTCAATGGGCTATCTCCAGTAATTGTCAATATCTTTATGGAAGACTTCTAGATCCGAGCACTATCCACATCAATGCTCAAACCCACATGTTGGCTACGATATGTTGACGATACATTCGTCATTTGGCCCATGGCAGGGATGCTTTAGTATCTTTTCAAACTCATCTGAATGGTATACATCCCAGTATCCAGTTCACGATGGAGATGGAAACTGATTCATCCCTACCGTTTCTCGATGTTTTCATCAAGAAAAACCAATCCCAAGGTTTCCATTACTTTGTTTATCGAAAACCCACACACACCAATCATTACTTGCATGCCAACTCTAACCATCCACCTTCACAAATTAATTCAGTCATTAATACCTTTGTCTCCAGATCAATACGCCTTTCCGATGATGCAAGTAGACCCGCTGAGCTCTCTTGTTTAAAACAAGCCCTAATCCAAAACGGTTACCGCGAAAATCACATCAATAGGAGCATTCACAGACATCAATCTCCACTCATTCTTAACTCAAAGACTCAGAGCCTTATCATACGAAAGCTTTTCTTCCTTATATCAAAGGTGTCACTGACAAATCGACAGAATTCTGAAACCAAGAGGAATAAAAACAATATTTACTCCCCAACAAAAACTTAAAAACTTTCATCTCTTGTCCGATCTATCAAAGACAATATTCCAAATGAACAACACGGAGTTTATGAAATACCTTGTGCAGACTGTCCCCGATCCTATATAGGCCAAACAAATCGTAGAATCCAATATATATATATATATTATATATATATATATATATATATATATATATGTATATAATATATATATATATATATATATATATGTATATATATATATATATATATATATATATATATATATATTATATATATATATATATATATATATATGCATTAGCACTCACAAATACAGTTGCTATAAGAATTATGTTTGCACGATTCAAAGAGAGAAGTAAAGCACACAACCCTTATTATTTCAGATTTTCAGATCATGTTTTTGTAATGGAAAAAGAAATGATCAATTTTCTATTTTCTTTTTTATATTTTCTGCCATCCCAAACGCCTTTTATACTAACAAAAAGCAATACGTACATTTATACCTTTCCACTTCTCATTTATCTCTTTCATTCAAACATCATAAATAAAAATGGCCATTTTAAAATATCGGTTTCTAGAGACTATTGTTAAGCGATTGACAAATGTATTTCGTGTCGGCTTGGCTTGTCCCCTTCTGGTATGCTTCGTGAGCTCTTTGATGCAGAAAATCGCAATTTCCGAATTTATAAGCATGTCCAGCTCCAATTTCACCTATATAGGTTTTTAAATCGACCTCAATTTAAAGAAAAGTTGATCGCGGCGTAGTAAGCGAAATGTTTATCCACATGCAAACGAATGTTGGACTTGATAAAGAAATAATTGGTAAACTTTGAATATTTTCTCGATTGCTTAGGACAATTTGATTACTTAAATAATGACTGTATAGTACTAGGCGATTTTAATGTTTATAGATAATGATATGTCTGATTTCAAAACTTCTGTAGTTTTTAAGTTTTGCGGGCTCTACTGGCCTTAGACAATTTAACAATGTTGTCAATCATTTGGGTAGACTGCTAGATTTGGTCTTATCGCATTTCAGTTGTGAGGTGAAGCATGATAACTCACCTTTGGTCTATGAAGACTCTCATCACCCAGCTCTTCTAATAACATTTACGGATATATTTGTAAAATAGCCTAAATTTAAGTGTGGTTTGAAGCAATTAACTTACAACTTTAAAAAAGCAAATTTTCCTGGTTTATATCGAGAACTGTATGAAACGGATTTGAATTTTCTGGATACTTCTAATGACGTTAATGAAACTTTAAATAACTTTTATGATAAGATTTTTTCTGTGTTTAATAAGTATATTCCAGTTTATAAAAACTTCAGCCATAAATACCCCCCCCCCCTGGTTCGACGCTGATATCATTCACAACATCAAATTAAAAGCAAAGTTTAGAAAAAAATTTAAACGATTCAAAAATCATTGTGATTTGCTTGAGTTTCAACGGTTAAGACACCTTGTCAAATCAAAAATCAGTTTGGCATACAATGTATATGTCGAGAATATCCAAATTGCTTTATCCATCAACCCCAAGAAGTTTTGGTCTTATGTAAATTCAAAAAATAATAGTTTCAAGAATTCCTGGTGTGATGAAATATAATGACATTACTACCTCCAACCCACAAAATATAGTGAATGTGTTTGCAGAATTTTTCAAGGGTGTTTTTCTGTCATCAGATATTAATTTCAAGGCTAACTCTTCCTCAGTTAACGCAGATTACTTAAATTTTTATCCTATTTTAGAGTCTGAGATAATTTTTGCTAGTAAGAAATTGACAGACAAAATGAAATGTGTAACCTGATTAGAATGACTAGAGAAACTCGCATTTCTTCAATGCTGGTGATGAGGTCCAAAATATTTTTTTTGTTTTGTTTATCCTTTAGTTTCCGTGATAAAAATTTTACCAAGTCATCGTCAAAACATACTCTGAACATTTCCATAGGTTTTAAAGTTATAAAGTTTTCATAAGTAAGTTGTGGAAAAGGTTTGCTTACTGCTTTAATATCGCCACGAACCTAAATGACTTTTGTCAAATCAACTTTTAAATATTGTTACGATTTTAAATGTTATGGCATATAGAACTGTAAATATTTTATGACTAATTCTTTTTTATTGATTCTCGTAATTTGTAGGTCAAAATATACCTGAGCTTAGCTACCAGTTGTTTACCAGAAATATCTAGACCCTAATTTTAGTGAGTCATCCACGTCTCGAGGTTGAAAAACGAGTCGAGCGCCTTCACCAAAATACGAGATTATTCAGGAAGTTGGCCGAAAGTTCCAGTATTTTCGACAATGGTCAGGTCAGGTCTAGGCGGTCTTACGGTTCTTTATATAAGAACGAAATTTTATTGAAGAGGTCAGTCATAAGAAGATCGGTAAACGCGGTACTTGTAACGAAACGTGAAATAAATATCATTTGTAAAGTTACTTTAATAAATTAGTAATTAGCTATCGTGAGTTTTAATAAATTAGATTATAGACAATAAATTAGAATAAAGACAAATAAATTCGAACTATATAAATATACAACATTTGGTGTCAGGTGTAGGGTATTTAAATAAACAAGCGGGACTTTAAATAAAAAGAAGTGAAATTGGTGAACAATGGCTACGATTTACGAGCTCACAGTTACGAATCTAAGAAGGCATCTTGAGGATAGAGAATTAGCTTCTACCGGAAAAAAGGCTGAGTTAGTCCAACGACTAAAGAATGCTTTGGAGGAAGAGGGTTTAGATCCGGAAACTTATATATTTGAAGATGCTGTCATCGCGTCAATTTCAAAATTAGAGAATAAAGTTTCTGGTGACATCGCATCGTTAGAGAACAGAGTTCATGGCGATATTTCGAAAGTTTCCTCTGATGTAGCCAAAGTCTGTGGTGATGTAGCCAAGGTTTCCTGTGATATCGCTTCTTTAGAAAGCAAAGTTCTAACGAGATTTCTTCTTTGGAAGCAAGGTTTCTGCTAACATCTCTAAAGTCACCTCTGAGATGTCTGCCCTCGACGATAAAATGTCTTCGTTAAAGAACCAAGTTGCTGCCGATATGTTGGCCTTCGAAGAGAAGATAAAAGAGATGGAAAGGAAGATGGAGGAAACAACGACCGCAGAGAGAGAAAACAATCCAATTATTGCAGAGACAAAAGAAGACGAGACGAAATATAAGTTGGAAACACGGCCGAAATTCGAAGGAAGCGGAGGTTATGTTCATGTCAAAGTTCCAACTTTCGACGGAAAATCGTCATGGAACAACTACATGAAACAGTTCGAATCAGCTGCAAGAGCGAATGGATGGTCAGAAAAAGAAAAGGCTGTAAACCTGACTATAGCTCTTCGAGGAGATGCCTTAGATGTGCTCCAGACCATAGCCGTAGAGAAGACGGATGATTTCGAACAACTAAAGAAGAGGTTAAATATGCGATATGGCCACGAACACTTGGAACATGTATATCAGTCGCAGCTCAAAAATCGAAGACAGAAGAAAGATGAGGCTCTTCAAGAATACGAAGTAGATATCGCCAGATTAGTGCGATATGCTTATCCAACAGCTCCCGAAGACATGATGGAAAAGTTGGCCGTTCAAACATTTATTGATGGTCTTCGTGATCATGAGATGCAAAGAACACTACGATTAGCTCGTCACAAGACGCTGGTTGATGTCTTATCCGCCGCCCTCGAATACGAGTCAGCTACGCAGGCCTCTGGCGGTTACAGTAAAGTTAGGACTGTAAAAGAGGAAGAAGATGAAGATAAACTTGACCAGCTCGTTAATATGATGAAAAGCATGACATACAAGAAAACGAAGACCATAAGATGCTGGAATTGTGGCGAAATAGGACACGTACAAAGTGCATGTAAGCATCCTAGGTACGACACAAATCAAGAAACTCACCATCAGGAAAACTAGAACGGGTCGGCCTTAGGGGGGCAGCTTCGACCCAGAACTTTTCCAAAGACCCTCTGATACTAATAGCTTCTTTGAAATGTCGTGAAGATAGTGTATATGTAGATGGAGAAATAAATGGTAAAAAGCATACGTTGTTGGTGGATACGGGAGCGACCAGAAGCATTATTCGCCCGACAGTTATAAACAGCAATAAGAAACTGTTACCAACGAGGTTGCGACTGCGGACCGCTACAGGTGAAAATGCCAACATTCATGGAGAAATCCAGGTACAATTAGGAATTGGAACAGAAAAGTTCGTCCATACTGTTATAGTTGCTGACATCGAAGAGGATGTTATATTAGGAATGGACGTAATGAATACGCATGGATTCCAATTGGATTTTAAGAATAAGGTAATCAAAGTTGGTAACGAGGAGGTATTTCTCCATCCACATGATGACAACACTATGCAAGCAGCCGTTAAAGAAGATACAGTCGTGCCTGCGAGAAGTGAAACGATAATAGTAGCGCGGCTACAGGGAATTGTGGACGAAGGAACACCTGTTATGATGGAGCCTTGGAATCATGACGACGAAGTTGGCCGTGGAATCATAATTGGAAAAGAATTAGTGACTTCGGCTAAAGAAATTCCTGTGAGACTTATTAATGTCAATGACTACCCAGTGACCATCAAGAAAGAGACAAAAGTAGGAACTTGTGTACCTGTCACATCCATAATCCGTCAGACGACAACGTCTGATAATTCCAACGATAAATTTGATCAAATGGTTGCGGTTGCTGGACAGTCTCTGAATCAGATTGAGAAAAGGAAATTAAGGAATTTCTTCGGCAGTATCGTGATATTTTCGTACCGAAAGGAGGAAAGACGGGAAGAACTACCGTTGTTAAGCATAAAATTGATACTGGTAATGCTAAGCCAATTCGTCAAACAGCTCGACGATTACCACAGGCGAAAAGAGAGGAAGCTGAAACGATTGTTCAGGAAATGAAGAAAGACGGGGTGATAGAACCTTCTACGAGCCCATGGGTCTCTCCGGTAGTCCTGGTTAAGAAGAAAGACGGAACAACGAGTGTTCTGTGTGGATTACCGTTTGCTGAACAACGTTACCAAGAAAGATAGTTATCCTCTGCCTCGGATTGATGACACATTAGACACATTGGCTGGAAGTAAATTATTTTCTACTTTGGACTTTGAAGTCTGGATACTGGCAGGTAGAAATGGACCCGGTAGATAAAGAAAAGACAGCCTTCACCACAGGATCTGATTATGGCAATTCAACGTTATGCCATTTGGACTTTGTAACGCTCCTGCGACATTTGAGAGACTTATGGAAAATGTGTTGAGAGGGTTATCTTGGAAAACGTGCCTAGTTTATCTAGACGACATAATCGTCTTGGGGGAGACATTTGAGGACCATCTGAAGAATTTAGAAAACGTTTTTAATCGACTTAAAGCTGCCCAATTGATGTTAAACCCCAAGAAGTGCCAGCTATTTCAAGGTAAAGTCAATTATCTGGGTCATATAGTCAGTAAAGAAGGAGTGGCCGTGGATAAGGGAAAAATCGATTCATTAAGGAATGGCCAAAACCAACTGACAAACATCAAGTGAGAAGTTTTCTTGGACTATGTACTTATTACCTGAGGTTTATTAAGAAGTTTGCAGATATCGCTAAACCATTAACGCGACTTACAGAGGAAGCAAGAGAATACCGCTGGGATGTAGACTGCCAAAATGCCTTTGAGACCTTAAAAAAGCATTTAATCACAGCACCGATTTTAGGGTATCCACTGCCAGAAGGAGAGTTCATCTTAGATACAGATGCAAGTAATGTGGGAATTGGAGGAGTGCTGTCCCAGATTCAGGGAGGACAGGAAAGAGTCCTTGGATATTTTCAGTAAAGTTCTCTCAAAACCTGAGCGGAATTATTGCGTCACGAGAAGAGAACTTCTGGCAGTAGTGAAATCAGTAGAGCACTTCTATCAATACCTCTATGGAAGGAAGTTTTTAATCCGAACCGACCATGCCGCCCTTAAGTGGTTGATGCAGTTTAAGAATCCAGAGGTCAGATAGCCAGGTGGATCGAACGACTCCAAGAATATGATTTTAAGATTGAGCACCGGCCGGAGTTAGCCACCGAAACGCTGATTCTCTTTCCAGAAGGCCATGCCCAGCAGAGTGTTCTCACTGCAACAAAACGGAATCCAAGGAAGCAGCAGTGCTAAGAACGACGGTGGTCCACGACGACTGGACGCCTACCAAGATCAGGGAAGAACAAGAGAGAGATCCAGTTATACAGAAAATCCGAAAATGGAAAGAAGAAAACCGTCGACCACCTTGGCAAGAAATATCGAACCTAGGCTCAATAGTTAAGACGTATTGGGCCCAGTGGGACTCATTTATCATGGAAGATGGCTTGCTCAAACGAGTCCTGGAAAATGATGACGGTTCAGAGAAGAGAACACAGTTGGTGATTCCAAAGAGCAGAATAGCCGAAGTACTTCGTCAGTTACACGACAGTCCATCAGGAGGGCATTTTGGTGTGAAGAAGACCCTTCAGCGAATTCGGGAACGGTTTTATTGGATGAACAGTTCCGACGATGTAAAAGACTGGTGTAAGAAATGTACTATTTGTGCTACGAGTAACGGGCCTTATCGAAAAAGGAGAGCTCCTATGAGACAATATAATGTTGGAAGCCCGTTTGAAAGAATAGCTTTGGACATTGCTGGGCCGTTTCCAGAAAGTGATAATGGAGGCAAGTACATGTTGGTAGTAATGGATTACTTCACTAAGTGGGTCGAGATTTACGCACTTCCAGACCAGAAGGCGGCCACCGTTGCAGATAAGTTGATCCAAGAGTATATCAGCCGATTTGGAGTGCCTTTGGAGATCCATAGTGACCAAGGCAGGAACTTCGAAAGCGATTTATTCCAAGGAATATGTGATAGACTAGGTATGAAGAAAACAAGGACTACGGCTTATCATCCGCAATCGATGGTATGGTAGAACGAATGAATAGAACAGTTGGCAAGTATTTGACAAAGATGGTGTCCGATCATCAGCGAGACTGGGACCAATATCTCCCGTTCTTCACAATGGCCTACAGATCTGCTGTTAATGAATCAACAGGCCAGACACCAGCCAAAGTCCTATTCGGACGCGAGATGCGACTACCTTGTGATCTAGAGTTTGGGTGTCGACCTGGAGAAGATGTAGCAGGTGAAGATTATGTGATCGAATTACGAAGAAGAATGGACGATGTACACGAGTTGGTCCGTTCCCATCTCCAGATCGCTAGTGACCGAATGAAGAAACGGTACGATACGCAAGCCGAAAAGGGGTGTTTTAAGAAGAACGATAAAGTCTGGCTTTATAACCCCAAAAAGCGAAAAGGTTGTTCTCCCAAATTGCAGCAGTTTTGGGAAGGTCCATACCTCATTATGGAGAAGATCAATGATGTTATTTACCGAATAAGCAAGATTCCGAGAGGAAAGCCGATGATAGTAACACCATAACCGGCTGGCGTCTTTCGAGGGTGACCACGACGTAGATGAAGAAGTGGAAGTAAACCAAGTCCAAGATGTGTCTGACCTCACGTTTGAGGAATTCATGGGTGCCTATGGAGGTACCGGTAAAGCAAGACATGGTGTTACCACTGAAGAAAGGCAAGATCTACTCGCGCTTCCCGATGACTACTCACTGGCCCTTACCATCCCGGCCAGTATCAAAGATGCACCAGGGTTGGCATCCGTCTTTCGAAGGAAGTTTGGTCGAGTTGCAGAACTTCAATGCCAAGTGCCAGCTCCTGGTAAAACCTTGAAACTTCAAGATGCATCACGTTACCTTTTCTACCTGGTAACAAAAGACACTGCCCGTGACCAACCTACCTACCGAGATGTATGGGAAGCCTTACTTCAGTTGAGAGAGCACGTACTAGAGTCCGACGTGCAAAAGTTAGCCATGCCAAAGTTGGAGTGCCGCCAATTAGATTGGAGGGTTATACGAAACATGGTGGAGGAAATCTTTAAAGACACCGAAGTCCAGGTGTTAGTCTGTTGCAATCCGCATAGTTACTGCTGCGGAGAGAAAACCGTCCCTTGTCATTTCTATACAACTGGAAGTTGTAAAAGAGGGTCCAGTTGCCGATATCAGCATGTCGTTCCAGTTCCAGTCCCGACAAGGTTCCAGGAGGAACCATCTTTTAAGAGGGGGGCAATGTTACGATTTTAAATGTTATGGCATATAGAACTGTAAATATTTTATGACTAATTCTTTTTTATTGATTCTCGTAATTTGTAGGTCAAAATATACCTGAGCTTAGCTACCAGTTGTTTACCAGAAATCTCTAGACCCTAATTTTAGTGAGTCATCCACGTCTCGAGGTTGAAAAACGAGTCGAGCGCCTTCACCAAAATACGAGATTATTCAGGAAGTTGGCCGAAAGTTCCAGTATTTTCGACAATGGTCAGTCAGGTCTAGGCGGTCTTACGGTTCTTTATATAAGAACGAAATTTTATTGAAGAGGTCAGTCATAAGAAGATCGGTAAACGCGGTACTTGTAACGAAACGTGAAATAAATACATTTGTAAAGTTATTTAATAAATTAGTAATTAGCTATCGTGAGTTTTAATAAATTAGATTATAGACAATAAATTAGAATAAAGACAAATAAATTCGAACTATATAAATATACAACAATATTCTTCATCCCTAATACTTTCAGAATCTATATCCTCAAATGGACCATGTTTCACTTACGTAGAATCTGTTTTTTTATTATTGAAAACCTTTTTGTGTTTTACTATACGTTTGTTAAAGGTTCTAACCAGATTTACCGTTGTAAGTTTTTGGGTAGTCACCATATTATGTAAGTTTGTATACACTGCTGTGTATATGTGATTTTTCTTTGACTCTTGTTATTCATAATATACTTGCTTAAATTACAGAGGCCTGCAAAAAATATTCTTTGAAAGTTGTTTAAAAATTGATAACTGACTTTTGTGTACTTTTCAAAACTGATTTTAAAAATTCAAACCATTTTTGTTTATCTTTGACAGGTTTTTTTTTCACAAAGCAAGCAATATCTTTCGGTATAATAACAATATATAAGTAATTTTTTACCTTTTTCCGTTATAAAATTTTGTTTATTTATTAATCATGCTCTAAATTATATTTTCAGTACACCTACATTTTTTTTAGCTTAAGTCCTTATAATAACACTTTCGCTCTCAGTCGAAGCTTCTTTTACTTATTTTCCGGCTGTGGTTTCGTTGAGGATCAATTTTTTTTTATCATCTATCAGTAGTCTGCTATCATGCTCACGTTTCATCTTAATTGATATCTATTTTTCCATTTCTTTGATGTCTTCGTGAATTATTTTGCTCTACTCTTCACTGACATCACCAAGGTTTACAGGGAAGTAGTGAAGATGTAAGCAGAGAAAGTGAAGTTAATTCGTAAAGTTGTCGATCATGTCTGCGACGATCGTCTTGTGGTTTAGATTGTTTTACTATCTAGGAAACAGGTAACAACTTATTTAAAAGATGTTTATGCTGCCTTTTTATTTGTTTTCATTTTATGTGACAATAAAACACTGAAAACTTTGTTTTCAAATTTCCACAAAATTTATTTTAAATTCTTATTACTATAGCTGTTTTGGCTGATTTTATGGCATGCGTTTACACTTTATAGTCTCTAATCGCATACCTCAAACGAAAGAAGTGCTGCATAGAAGAGGCAAGAAAAGAGAACTTTTTAACACAGTAAAAGTTAGAAAAACATCATACCTAGGCCACATACTGATAAATAATAAGTACCAATATGCCCATCTTATAGTGAAAGAAAAAATCGAGAGAAAGAGAGGCCTAGGAAGGAAGAGACTATCGTGGCTCAGAAACATTCGACAATGGACAGGGCTAAATTTTGAACAGCTAATAAGAACAGCTGAAAATAGAGAAGAGTTTAAAATTGTAGTAGCCTGAAATAGGTTGAGGAGAGGAGAACTGTTTGTCTCAAGTTGGTCATTCAGAATTAAATATGTGTTTTGGGATAGCTACTTTTGCATTTTTAACCCTACTTGTAAGCTTTCTCTCAAGGACCAAGCTTTTTTATGTAGTGCTGCTTTCTGTCTCTACTGTCCCTTCCACAGAGAAAACAAGGGAATTTTGTTGACCAAGCAGCATTAAAATCATTTTTAAATCATCTCATAGTGTCTATGGTTAAATCTTTCAAGTACACCGAGTATTCAACTAGTTTAGAAACATACTTATTGCCATTGTATAGAAGTACTGATTTAAGGCTTCTTCTGACGAATTAATTAAAAGTCTCTACTTATTAGGGAGCATATTCTAGTTTGAAATGTGCCATAAGCTTAGGAATATCACTGCAAAACACCAGGGCATCTTCTTGGGAAAAGAAAGATATAAATTCCATTTGCCTATATTGATATCAAGAAAAGGATGTAACCGGCGCCAACATATGTTTATTTTTCAATACAGATTCTGAAACTCCTGCCGATTCTTTAGAAAGACCTAGGTCTCTTAATAAATCGTTCAGTTCAAATGTTGAGAATGAAATAAGATCAGTTGTGCCAAGAACGTAATAATCACTGTCTTGTTCACTATCACCTAGCTGATCGCTGATGAATGTTTTATTCTTAGATAAAACGAACTTTCATCAAGTAACGGTCAAATCCATTACTTAAGTGTAAATTTATTTATTTTTAGTTGTATTAATACGGTTCAGTAAACTTTGTGATTTTAAGCTACTATTTCTAGAAAACAAGATATTCATAATTTTCCTCACGTATCCTTGTTGTTCACCTCAACATTATCATTTTTTTCGCCTAAAAATAGAAAAATACCCACAGAACTGAATAAATATGACCTTCACAAATTATTTTAGCTATTGTCTGATTTCTTGAGTTTATTTATGAGAGAAAATAGTTACCGTCAGTATAGAAAACTGCTTATATCAGCAATCTACAGAAAGAGAACTCCTACAGATAGAAAAACAAATAAAACTGTTTAAAAGTTTGAGGGAAATGGGGATGCACAAAGATTGCTAACTAGGAAAATAAAACAAGGAGCAGTGGCTAAAAATTGTGGAACAAGCCCAGACTTACACAGATAATGATGATGTTTGATCATTTATCACATAAATTTTATCTTGAACTACTTTTAAACGATTCTTTCTTCTTAACGTGCCCTATCAAGTCCCCTTGACGTTGGCGATTAACATGGCGAAACTGTCTCTGTCTCGAGCTATTCTAAATAGTTGCTCAGCTTTCTTTATTCCTGTCCACTCCCTGATATTCTTCAACCAAGAGACCTGCTTTCTACCAATTCCTCTGACGTCCTTCGATTTTACCCGTCATAATAAGTTGAAGAATATTATATCGGTCTTCCCTTACTACTTTGTCCAAAATAGACCATCTTTCTACATTCGATGTTATCAAGCAGCTCGCGAGCAGCATTTGCTCTCTCAAGGACTGCCACATTTGTCAGCATAACCGTCCATGGAATTTTTAGTATACGTCCAGGCAGCCACATTTCAAAGGCCTCCAGACGATTAATGGTGGATATTTTTAATGTTCATGCTTCGACACCGTATAAGAGGATTGACCAACTGTAGCATTTAACCATGCGCTTTCGAAGTTAAAGTTGCAAGTTATCATTACAGAAGAATGACCTCATTTTTAAAAACGTCGTGCGGGCTATCTCGATTCTACATTTTATCTCTTGATCTGGATCTAGTTATTCAGTAATATGGCAACCAAGATATTTAAAACTGGACACTCTTTGAATTATATGACCATCAACATATAATTCTGCATCTTGATGTGCTAAACGGCTAAATACCATGTGTTTTGTTTTTGAACAGTTTATGTTTAAGCGAAACTCTCTTCACACTGTATCAATGGCATTTAAAAGGCATTGTAGTCCATTCATGTCATCACTTAAAATAACTGTATCGTCTGCATATCTGATTGTATTTATCAGAATTCCATTACCTTTCACGCCCTATTCCAAATTATGTAGCGCTTCTTTAAATATTCTATCTGAATACAAATTAAATAACAGTGGGGATAGTATACAACCCTGTCTGACACCTCTTTGTATTTTACATATTTCTGTTGATTTTTCGTTTATGCAATCTGTCGCTGTTTGACGCCAGTATAACTTTTCTATGAATCGTATGTCTTGACTATCAACTCCTTTATCTTTTAATATTGTAATTAATTTGTGATGTTATATTTCGTTGTTATCATCTACTAAAGTTGTTGTAGTGATTTGTTTCTTCATATTTGTGACCTCCTTAATCTTTTTGTATGCATTAAAGTAGTCATGCTTTTTTAGTAAATCTCCCAGTTCTTCACACTTGCGGCTCATCCATTCTTCTTTGGCTTTCCTAATTTTGTTTCGGATGATTCTTTTGGGTTTCTTTATATTTTTCTTCATTGCGATTTTTGTAAGATCTCCTTATATCCATCAGTTCTAGGACTTCTTCTGTCATCCCTATATTCTTTGTTTTTCTGATGTTGTTTTGTAGGTGTTCTCTTTGTATAGTGTGATTGTTGTTTTGAAGGTGTGCCCAATACTTTCTATAGTTTCTTTTGCTTCCGCAGGTGTTTCACTGAATTTTTCTTTGAGTGTATCATTGATTCTTTTCTCTATTTCTGCCTGTACTATTGGATCTTTAAGTTTAAAAAGGCCTAGGTTTCTTTATAAATCCTTATAAATCTTTATAAATCCTTATAAATCCTAATAAATCCTTATAAATCCTTATAAATCCTTATAAATCCTTATAAATCCTTTATAACCTTAAATCCTTATAAATCCTTATAAATCCTTATAAATCCTTATAAATCCTTATAAATCCTTATAAATCGTTCAGTTCAATTTGTGAGAATGGAATGGGATCGGTTGTGCCAGGATCGTTGCAATCACTGTCTTGTTCACTATCACCTTGCCGATCGCTGATGATTATTTTATTTCTTAAATAAAATGAACTTGAATCAAGTAATGGTCGGATATATCACTTAAGTGTAAATTATGTGTATTAAGTGTAAATGTAAGTGTAAGTGTAAATATTAACACAGTTCAATAAATTTTGTGACCCTTACAAATTATTTCATTTATTGGCTTATATCTTTAGTTTATTTTTGGGAGGAAAAGCGTTACCTCCTGAATAGAAAACTGCTTATATAAGCAATCTATACGAGAATTAAGGTGACTCAAGAATTTTACGAATTAACGAGGGCTTGGTGTCACCAACTCAATCTGATGAAAATACGGGAAGACAATTAAAAGCTGATTAAGTTTGTTGGGAAGACGCTGAAGATCAGAATGGCTTTCTTATTCATCGAGGTTGTAAAAGCAATCTCTTATATTTAAAGTAAACAATAGAAAAGTACTGGATACACATATAAAACACAGGAAGGGAATTCATAAAGATAGAGGATGCAAAAAGATTGCCAACTCGACAATTAAAGCAAGGAGAGGATTCGATGGCTAAAAATCGTAAAACAAGCTAAGACTTACAAATTTAATGATGGATGTTGCTGATGATCTTAAATAATACTTCGTTTTGATAAAGGAGATATGTTTGATCTTTTATGGCATAAATCTTGTCGTAAACTACTTTTAAAACGGTTAACCAATATAATTACTGTAAATGGGATGTCCTAATTGAAAAAATCAATGTCAATTTCTCCTTGCGTAAATATAATGATGCGTGTTTTCAGAGCTCTGCCCACCTCTCGATGCAAACAATGATTTATATCTCACGGAAGTGTTGTTTTTGTTAGAGAAGTGATAATCTAAAAACTAATAAATTATTCCGCATCGGGGAGTTTTTAGTTGGAAATTATATTTTCCTGCTTTCTGCACATGTACTTACTAATACAAGTACACAATGGATAATATATGAATTATACATACGTGTTACAATGTATGACACTTACCTCCTTTTAATTATACTTATCAGGATATTCATAACGAAGCTCCAAATGGCCAAGAACTTGACATGTAATAAAATATAGAAAGAATAATGAATCGGTTGCACGTGTGAGTCTATTTCAATAATGTTTAAGAAATAAATATTAGACTTCCTAACAATCAGTTTATTAGACCTTGGACGACCGAATGCTAACACTTTGCTGTTCATCGTCAGGTCTCCGGAAAGATTGCTTAAATGCCAATGTTAATGCTAATAATATGTTGTGTTGTAATTGAATATTGAAAAAGTTATTATATTTGTTTATTAGCCTAAAAATTGTACAATTGCTCAAAAAATTCCCTAGGCTCTTCTATATACCAGATTTTAATAATTTGAATTTTAATATTTTTTTAATTTAATGCCTTGAATATGTAAAAAAAATGTAAGTACCTATTTAAATCTTTTTGTTTTGTTGGCTCTGTATAATTTTAAAAATTTATACTTTTTTTAAATTCAGATTGCACCAGTATTTTACAAAAACTACCAAATCGTATTGCATTGAAATTTTGTGTAGTGGTTTGTTTATGTTATAAATAGTTTCTGAGCAAATCTTAATAGTTCTGTATGACTTTTAAATACATAAAAAAGATTATTAAAAAAACGTTGATTTTTTTACCCTTTTTGTAATGGTTGTTGCCAATTTTGCAATTTTAATAATTAGTTTTCTATTCTGCAATTAATTGTGTGTTGTAGGATATTTAATTTCAAAAGATTATTAAAATTTTAATCTTCACTTCAAACGTCCATCTAAAGATACCTGTCAGTTATGTGATTCTTTGTATAATACCATCAGATTTGGGAATAACGACGAAGATATACATAAAGCAAAAACCGATAAAGAAATTCATCTCAGAAAGGCAAAACTAGCGAGAAGATTCGCTTAACAAAGATAAAAATTTAGCTGATGAAAACATTTATGTTCTTACATTCGATCTACAAAAAGCTTTACCTTTTCCCAAACTAAGCACATCTGTTGCTTATTACAAGATGAACCTATATGTTTTACAATTTGGGAATTCATAGTTTTAACGACAATAAGGAGTACACGTTTATGTAAGACGAAACAGAGGGATCTCGAGGCTTACAAGAAGTTGCCTCCTGCCTGACAAAACATTAAAAATGAATGCAAGAAATTGTGATAATATCATTTTGTATTCGGACTGCTGTACAGGCCAGAACCGCAATATTAAACTAAGTCTATCACTGCTCAAACTTGTACAAAACCTGAAATGAAAGCTACTTCAATCGACCATAAATTTCTCACCTCAGGTCATAGCTACCTTCCGAATGATGCAGATTTTGGGTTATTGAGACAAAGGCAAAAAAAAGAGTATATTTATGGTCCTGAAGATTGGATTAATTTAGTTGCCACTGCTAAAAGACTAATTCATTTCAAATCATTGAAATGAAACGTGAAGAATTTCTTTCGACAAGAATGTTGGAAAATAGCATCATTAATAGAAAAATCGATACTACAGGCGGAAAAGTTAATTGGTTGAACATAAAATGGCTTAAATATTACAAAAATAAACCGGAATCTATTTTCTATAAAGAAACACTGCAAGAAGATTTTCCATTTAACGAGATAAACTTGCAAAAAAGTCCGGAAAGGGAAGACCACCTAAGTTTTTAATGTTGTTCAGGAGCAACTCTACCCAAATCGCAGACCTGTCAAAGACTTAAAAAAAACACATGTTTGATTTGCTTCCTTACATTCCACCGCACTACCACGAATTTATAAAAATTTGCCAGTAACACAAAAGGCTAATCCTCGACCTTCAACTTCAATGATCGGCCAACTTGAGTCTAATAACGACAGTGAAGATTCAGATAATTACATAGACTAATAATTTTGTTTTACCGTTGTTTTATTTTTTAGTTCAGTGGACACTTAGCATAAGTCATTTTTTTCCTTGTTTAAACGCATTAAAAAAGAAAAACACTTTTCATTTTTATTAAATTTTCTTATAAGTTTATTAGTATGTTACATTTCAATAAAAATTATTATTAGTACTTATATGGGAGTCGTTATTTTATTACAAGTTTTGAAACAAGTTAATTTTCTCAGATTTTATTTTAGTGACTTAACCTGATTGGCTTCTGAGCCCTCCTTATTACTCTGTGTATAGAGTAGATTGCAATACTGCAATCTCTGTGTATAGACTAAATGCAATATAACAATAAAAAAAATTGTTTTTTCAAAAGACTTGTAGGTGCTTTTGAACAGACTCTACAGTGATTTCGTCACGATATTTTTACACTCCAAAATCAATATTATTTCGACATTTAATTTTTGAATTCTTGCAAAAAAGTTCCGGCCGGCACTATTTTTTTATTCAATTTTGAGTATTAAAGAATTCAAAAATTGGTCCCAAGAGTGAGCTCTCAAATTTCAAAATGAATGTTTTTGACATCAAAAAAGTGAATATTATTATTAATATTTTTTATCATTGCTCAACTTTGGAGGACGAATTTTTTTAAAATGGGCGGAGTTCATTTACACGGTATACTGCACCATTTCAAATACTAAAAAGTAATCAAATTGTCAAATCTGAAATTCAATTTTCTTGTTCAAATTCCCTCGACAATAATTCTCCATTTCTTTGATAAAATTAGCACCTAATGACGAAGTAGAGAAAGACAGAATCAGTGGCGGGCTACTAAATTAAAAATTCGACTAAGAAATAATTAGTTAAAAAATTCAACTCGGCGTTTATAATTTAATCACACAACTTTTATGAGCCCAAAGGCTTTTTTTAACTTTTTGAGATGAGAGGAAATGAAAATAGCTGATTGTGTTGGTAGAGTCCGAGGATGATTCAGATTAATTTTAAAGAAAAATATTGGTTATTGAGATATTTTAGTTATAAATTTTTTTTTTTATATTTAAGAAATATTTAATAATAATATAACTCTAATGAGAACTGCACATCCAAAGTTGAAAGCTCAAAAAAGTCCAAGAAAGCCCAAAACAACCAAACTTAAATATCTCAATATCCAACATACACGTTAATGAGAAAATGACTTAAACAATGAGCTAATGAAACCAAATAAATGAAATCAACACAGAAATATGGAACACATTTAAAGATCTTACCTGAAAAGTTATTAGAAAATTAATTCAACAACGTTACACACAGGCACCAAAAAACAAACAATGGATGGACAGTTGAAAATCCTGGAATTACTGAGAGCTAGAGAAGGAAAACACTGAAAGGTACACATAATCAAGCCGGGACAGACACACACACGCACACACACACGAGAAGGACTAATTAAACCAAAATAACCACCTCCTCATACACAGCTGGCTAAAGTCACAACACGTAGCAAGCGTCGTAGAGCGAGCTCTGCGAATGCACAATACACCAGGATCTATCGCTCTCTCTCATATCTCTTAAAACTTATACAGCCACAGCAATAATGGCCTTTCAACATCATACAGACCAATCACTCCACATACGTCAATAACCCACAATCGACCAATACCCTCCCGGAACACTCACAATCGAACTAAACAACCTAGAGAGGCACGAATCACACAAGATCTCATCAATAATCGAACAAGCCTCGCTGTACTCTCCTATAGCTCTCTGTTGAACACTCTATATACATGATGAATAGAACATCTCTATCTCTATCTCATGACTCTCCGCACGCAGCAGCACTCATAAATAAGTTGGACGAGGAGTAGCAATCCGGAGACCCAGGTCAATCTACTAAATCAGATTACGAGCGAGAGTCGAGCGTGCGTACTAGAGTCTGACGCATCAACAAGGAAGTACAAACCACACGCCCGTTGGCCCTGATGACATACCGCACAGAGACGGTCACACGTTTACAACGATGAGGAGCAACCATTGCTGTGTCAATAACTAGTACCACAACACGTTGTTCGAACGATGTATTATAACTGCGACTGAGCGAGCATACACTGAACATCCCGAAGCTTGCGCTCGACTCGCGATATTCGAGTGAGCGGAGCTAGCTCTTCCATCTTTAAAACAACGCTCCGAAAAACTGTAGCGTGATGCCAGAATGATATAGACCCTTATAGCGCCCTCGCACAGTACCTTTGAGGCATATTATTCTACGCATCAATCCCACGAGTAAGAATCTCGAACAGATAAAACTGTGTTGAAGAGCAGGACGACACTCACACCACTCTCGCTTCACCAATGGATGCGAGACTCGTGGACGCCGTACTCTCACCCTTGCACTAAATGTATCGCCTGCACAAATGAGTCGAGTTACAAAACAAGGAACAGCCGAACAACCCGATAAATTAGAGAGCGAGAGCATACACCAAATTCGATAACTCTGATATGGACTTTATTTAAATTTGACTAATGAAGGCCTCTAATAAGTCCTACGTCATCATATTAATCTACTTATCATGTCATTAAATGATCTCGCTCTATATATGAAGATAGTCAAAGACTTACGCATTCATCGAACTTGTCATACTGGCAGCAAAACGCAACAACACATCACAAATCGTCTTATAATCTAATATCTAACAGCGACAGACTGCCTGCACATAAACGGAACTCTATTCTACAGAAAAATATGTCAGCAAATACCAACTAGGAGATTATGTGTTGGTGTCCACAGACAATATCCGGTATGATCATATATTAATGAGTTCTATACTAGATCTCCTATACTCGCTCTCTAATTTATATTCAGTATGAAGATTTTTAAAGAAGCGTCTTGCATAATTTGTCTGATTGGCGGCAGCCTGCGAAGTTAATGAGAGAGTTATGGATGAGTGCGAGACACAATCACGTGAGAGAGTGTAGGACGATTCAGTAAAGTATCATTTTTAAGGGTAGCGAGCAATCTGAAGTGGAAAAACTCAGAGCGAATGCCTCTACTTGAGATATACCAGTTGAATTATGTGGGAATCAGAATGGAGTGTTGAGCGCCCAATCATGGGAAGTGACACACACATGACATATAGAACAAAATACATATGTTAAAAATTTAATCAAACACACGCTTCAGAGAAGACAAGCATTTTATACACAGTGAGTTGTGTAGCGCGTGTGTGAGAGGTGTTCAAGTTGCACGGATTATATCGTTGAAGATGTGTGGGCGTACAATCACAGTGAGTACAGTCTTTATACATAGCTGGAGAGTCTTGCCGCATATTACTGACATGTATAACTCGTATTTTATCCAGTATAATTAGCCTTTACGGATAACTTGATACGGCTTAACTCTATATTAATATGTATATATAATGTTACATTACATTTATATTAACAATCTTTTTTAGATCGGGTTTTTACCAGATATTGTCATTATTGCTTAGAGTAGCATGTATATTTCTTATCAACATACTTATGTACATCACAGCACGAGATTTTCATTCGGACTACACACAGTTCTGGTCTTTATTGTCCAAATTAAGAAAATGGTTGAGCCGCGGGTTCTCGATGTGTAATTTTCAATTATAGATTACCTTTAGATAGGAAATCTTATATTACCATGTCTATAGGAACATACACGAAAGAGAATAATAGTATAATGTGGGTCTGATTCACAATAGAGAGCAATGTCAATGATGGAACAGTAGACGATTTGCGGGGCATGTGACATTGACATTTATTCTGTGTCTCATGATAGGTATATTTCAGATTAAGCGACACACACACACACACACACACACACAGTTTTATGGGTATAGGGGGATGTTGTTGTTGGGTTTTCTCTAAAGTATTTGTTTATGATTAAGAAGAATTGTGATATATACAGATAGATACATCATACAATTTTTGTGTTTCATTAACACAGCGAAGATGAAGTGTAGAGCGATGTCGATACATATTTGATAGGTAAAACACAGATGAGAGAGAGAGTGTACATTATAAAAATTTAAATGCTTTATTACTGAATAGATATATGATGCGTATATTATACATTTCTCTCTGAAAGCAATGTTATAAGTCACAGCTTTATTTACCTTGAGTAGATACACAAAATATTGAAGAGAGACGAGACGAGTGTTGTAACGAGAAGCGAGCTGTATTTGATATACACACAACACAGGAATGTACTCGCACATGATCTAATTCTCAAGTCACACTTAAGATACAAACAACTTCAAGATTGACATCGCCTGGCACACATTTCTATTTATCATAAAATGAGTAATAATCACACACACACGCTCACAATATCTATGTGAGAGTGATTTCAACTCTAAGTGACCTGAGAGCGAATTCTTGTCTAATCCCAAATATACGCGTGCTGTAGAGAGACTATAGTGTCAGTTTAACAAATGACTAAATCGACGCAAAGGACTTAAAACAGAAGCGTGTCAGGCACACACACCTGGGCTAGATACGTCGCATTCTTTGTTTCTATTGTGAAGAACATGACAGTACTACACACACACATGACATATTGTATTCTATCTAGTTTACACTGTACCTAGAGTAGTGGGAACACACACACTCCATATTAAAAATTGTAGGTAATATAAATTTTTATAATAAGTAGAAAATAGTATATTACATAACGAAGTTGTAAGAAGCTTATTACATGCGAGTAAAAAAGTTGCGCGCGAGCCGTGTAGCGGCGAGCGCAGTAATTTTACAAGCATTAATAAGCTTACAACTCAAGTTGTGTACTATACTTTTTCTACATTATTTTCGTTTATAAAAATAAATTAAATTACCACTATATTTACACTGACAGATTAATAATTTTAATCTGTCCAAAATAACGTCTGTTAATTCGTTTCCATGGTAACTCGACCAACTGACTTACGAGGCTTATGTGATATTACACATTTTTTATAAAACTGAAGCGTAATTTTTTTTATTACGTGCTAGTCATTACGTGTCAGTATCTGTTATGATGCATTTACTTAGCATCCAAATAGTAGGTAATATACAATTTACTAGTAAGAGAGTAGAAAAAGAGTATATTACATAACGAGAGTTGTAAGAAGCTTATACATGCGAGTAAAAAAGTAGCGCGCGAGCCGCGTAGCGGCGAGCGCAGTAATTTTACAAGCATGTAATAAGCTTACAACTCAAGTTGTGTATTATACTTTTTTCTACGATTATTTTCGTTTATAAAAATAAAAATTAAATTACCACTATATTTACACTGACAGATTAATCATTTTTAATCTGTCAAAATAACGTCTGTTTAATTTCGTTTCCATGGTAACTCGACAACTGACTTAACGAGGCTTATGTGATATTACACATTTTTATAAAACTGAAGCGTAATTTTTTTTTATTACGTGCTAGTCATTACGTGTCAGTATCTGTTATGATGCATTTACTTAGCATCCAAATAGTAGGTAAATATACAATTTACTAGTAAGAGTAGAAAAAATCATTAAAACATGAGTCACTTGCTACAATTGTGATATTTGATTATAACAGTGTATTTTTCGAGATAAAAGACCATTTCCATAATTTTTCTAGGGAGCCAGGAGAAATGATATATTTCCAATTTATAAATAATTTTAAACAATTATTATTATAGCGTTATCTATCAATAATTTTTAAACAATGACTCTAAAAGAAATTACTTATTTTTATATAAAAAATCCACATCTGCAACAAAAAAATGGAGTTTCCTATTTAAGATTTCAAAGTTATATCCCACCCCACTTCCAGGCGGTGATGGTAGGGTGTCATTCGATAGCTTTTTAAAAAATACTGAAAATGTGTTTTTCAGTTTTTCGCTCCAATCTAAATTTCGCAAAATATACGACCGTTCCGCTACTTTTAGTACACCTGGTATATTTCATAGTAATATTTTGTAATATCGTAGTCTAATATTTATTGTTTCTTTTTCTTTACAGGCAAGGTAATATTTTGAAAATTATTTGTTTCATGTATTTTTTCACTATTTCACTTTTACTTTATCTTGTCGTAATTTTCCTATTTTTCGAAGTTTTCCCCACTGTTTCTTATTTAAATGTAATGTTCTTAAGAACATCGACGAGGGAAAAACTTTATCCCCTTGATGCTTCTCTCACTGGCCCAGACAATACATAAAAATAATTTTAGGTCTCTAGAGCTCCTGCTGAGTATTGCCAGGCAAGAAAACCATTTCGGAAATTTAGTTTTAATTAATATTCCTCAAGGAGACTTCTTTCAAATGTAATTTACATATTTTAATTGTCTCTTCAAAGATATCAGAGACGATTTCAAACCTTTTGCGCAAGTCGTGTGTTCGTTACTGCTTTTATATAGTTTTGTCATTATAGACACGTGTGCATCGTGAGACTACAACTCATGTACTTAACCACAAACAAAGGTTTTAAGATCGGCAATCCCATAGTGCATCCGCCAAAAGTTCATATGAAACCACATTACGCGCTTCCGTATGTATTCTGATTATTTAACGGTATTTTATTCCCAGAATCTGCAATATACGGGGTATTTCAAGTTATTTAATTAAACGTATGTTTGATGAATAAAAGGTCAATGCCATCGCTACTGTTTATTTTACATTCTTCAATGTCTTCTGACAAACAGAAATTTTACTAAATGATCGAATATTTTGAAAATATTTTGTACAATTATACAGGGTAACAAAATAAACAAACGGTCGAAATTTTAATTTGATTGAAATAACTTGAAAGGGATAAATCCAGTAATAATCTTTGCCTGTGCTCATTTCTGGGTAGGTGGCAATATCCTTCTAGGGTATCTAGTTCCATGGCCTAATCACAGAATAATAAACAATCAGAATGCCCACTCTCAGATGCCGCCTTTGAAGTTTTTCAGCATGCGCGCCATGTTTTAGAAGGAAACACATAACACAGACATATGTGATTTGTGAGGTTATGTAATTGTTTATATTTATGTTTAATTATATTATATTTATGTTATTATATTTAACAATGTTAATATAATTGTATAGTATGTCTATAATTGCCGTAAGTCAATTAAACCGGGTTAAATTTTCTATGCACACCACATAAACAACACTGGTTCCCTCTAAAACATGGCGGAACGTCTACGCGAAGGAGATGCGCGTACTTAATTTTCCATGGAGAGTGGGCATTCTGATTGTTTATTATTCTGTGGCCTAATGAACTCATCTAGAAGTGCTTGAAAAGTTTTAGAAGGATACTCTAAATTAAATAGTCTCCGACCCATCATGTCCCTTACGTAAGGTTGCTATTTTTGTACTATAGACTGACCTAAATCGTATCTGCTCAATTGGTTAGGATATGATAATTCTCGTGAAAAGTTTATATATGTATATGCGATAATAAGCTTATTGGTCAGTTGTTGTCAAGGTTTATTATATCTCTTTTTAATGTATGAGTGCAATGATTGCCCACGGATCTTCAGCTATCCCTTTCACCATACTATCATTAAATAGGACTTTTACTGCTTATTGTAGTATGTGCCTACCTACTTTAATACCTTCTATTTCTATTTTATCTTCACCAGGTGCTGTTTTTTATGTCGCAGATTCTTGATTAATGACATGGGCTGTTTGTCATATCATCTTGGTGTGTTTTATACAATTATCTGTAAATAGTTTTTTATTCTGTCATATTTATTAGTTTTGGCCTTCTTCTATTTGTTATTTTTCAGATTTTTTTGATAGGAGGTAATACTTTTACGTAAAGGAAAAAAGAACGTAATTTTTATCACTGGAATTTAACATATTGATCTGATAACTCAACTACGATTTCTTTTCTATCACTAATTATTTTGATATTTTTTGCTAGAAAGGAAATCTTATATGGTTGGCTTTTGCCTGAGATTTTCCTTAAGTTTCTACAAATTGTACTTATGGTTGAAGAGGTATTTAGAGATGAGATGAATTTTTTCAGGATTCTTTTCTATTCTCTTTTAGAATGTATCTTGCCTCAGCTCTTCATTTTTTGTAGTCCGTTTTGTTTTTGTCTATTTTATGATGCTTTAGTCTATCGAAAGCTTCCTTATACACTCTTGTAGCTTGACTGTATTCAGGTGTCCACCACGGAAGAGGTTTATGTTTCTTTTAAATTTTTGTTTTTCTTACATATGTCTCTGCGGCTGCTGTGATGGTTTGTAAAAATGTACTTAAAAACTTGTCAATTTCGTTTAATGATGTGAAGTTGGTTTGGTTAATGTCCTGTTCGATCTGTTTGGTAAAGTTAGTCCAATCAATATTTTTAATAACCACTTTAAAATAGGCGATTCGATTTTTGTGGTTTTCTGATGCGTTAAAGAAATTATAATGGGGTAGTGGTCACTACCACATAAGTAGGGTAGAACGTCCCATGTTAACGTAGTGGACAGAACTGGCTCACACAGAGAAATATCAATTGCCGATAATATGCAATTTTATATTTTGAATCTGGTGGGTCTTCCGTCGTTAAATAGATTATATTTTGGGATGTTATAATATAATTCGTTCTTTTGGGTTGAGTTTTATGGAACCCCATATCGGATTGTGGCAGTTAAGATCTCCAACGATAATTCTAGATAAAGGAATTTGTTCCAAAATAGTTCTTGGAATATAGTTTGATTTGATGGGGTATACCTACATATAACATATATAAATCTTTTGAGCTATATTTATTGCGATAGTTATTAATTCAATATTATTTAAAGTCATTGGTAACAGTGTGCTCATGAATTTTTCATCCACGTAAATGCCTACTCCTCCACTGGCAATCTTTTGTTTTAATTTGTTATTATAAAAAAATGAATAATTACGAAAGTTATGTACATGGATTGGATTTTTGAAATTTGTTTCATGTAGACAGACTACACAGTTTTTGAATTCACTGAAATTGCCTGGACTCCCTCCCAACAATTTACAATTAAAGTAGGATCAGTTGTCATTATGCTGCGTAACAATAATCAATCTCGACAGTTTAGGATTAAACTTGAGAGATCGCTGGTTAAATTGTATTGGATAAATAATTTTAACGAAAAAAATGCAATATTAGATTGTATATTAGCTAATATGTAAAATAAAATGAATTCAAATAACAATTGGCAGATTTTATATCTTATTGTCAATTCTATATGAGATTCACTTACCTTTTTGTCTATGGTCGGGCCCGGCTGGGGTTGGCGTGAG
Source organism: Diabrotica balteata (assembly GCA_918026665.1). NCBI lineage: Eukaryota > Metazoa > Arthropoda > Insecta > Coleoptera > Chrysomelidae > Diabrotica > Diabrotica balteata. Next base: position 160,695,904 of record OU898278.1, read on the forward strand.
ATACACTGCTGTGGTGATCTGCTTGGCGCTTGCTTCCGTACAGGACGAGAGTTTTTTGAAGAATGATCGATCATATGCAAAGGGGCACGTATCCATTACCCCAAATCGACTAAAGGGTACTGTTTTTAGAGACCTCCGTGAATAGCCGTAAATTAAACTTAAACTGACATTCTTTAAGTAAATTCTCAGAACTTGACAATAATTAATCAGCCAATTTGAATTCGAGAATTTAAAAATAAACTAAAACCATATTGCAATTAGGTAATATATTATGATTAAATAAGATTTAAAACTAAATAAGGTCATATTCGTAATAATAAAAATAAAATATTTAAATTACTTGACACTTTTCCAAACATCGACTATGTAATGGAATGAAACTGACGGTAAAAAAAGCTAATGAATAATATCATTGAAGGCAACGATCATCAAACAAAAATACAAAGGAGATGATCTCTTGATCCTGATAATTCCAACGGATGTACCAACTGATTTTAAACGTTTACAATTTCCCATACATTTGGCTTTTGCAATGACAATAAACAAATCACAAAATTAACCAGTGGTTGTTCCTGGAATTAACTTAAAGTTTCCTGTTTCGTGCAGGATCAATTATTCGCGCGCTGAAAACCATTATCACAGTATATTTATCTAACGCAAAAATATAAGATATTGTTTATATGTAAATAATATAAAATATTAGAAATATGTATTTATATTTCTAACATCGATATATAATTTTTTTTGATTATTTTGTGTCATCCTGTGCGCATCCCTGCGTTCCGCGAAACACACGCTATATTAAAAAGGTTTTCTAACTTTGTTACATTGTTATGTAGTGCAGTAATTCGCATGGTAATAAGATGTATGCGTGAAAGAGACTATACCGTTTTAATTAGTCTTAAGAAATCGTGTGTGATATTCAAGTAAGTTCAATGAAATTCTAATTCAGATTTCAATTATAACTAGAATGAATTCGAGTATACTGCTATCCACTATAATATTATGGTAATCTTTTTTTCTTACGGTTTTTTATTAAATCTCAAGTAATAACTAGCTAATGGTCATGTACTCCTTCTAATTCTAGATCATATGGTGTGAAATAATGCTAGATAGTAACTGAAGTGCAGTATATTTAATATAGTAAATATATCATTAAACACGATTGTATTTAAATTCGTAATTGAGGATTCACCACTTAAACATTTTTTATTTTTAAAAATGGAATGTTAAATTTCTAATTAACTTGTATGTTGCTTAAGTTTAGTGATCAAGTTTTAGGAGACATTGGTTGGACTTTCCGAGTTTGAATTTGAATCAGCAAAAGTGTTTGATGAGGCAGGGATATCATAAAATTATTCATACCATTTCGTTGATACCGATTCGAGTACGGGAAGTTTAAAGAATCTAAGTATGTAAGAATGTAAAAAACAACTCCCGAAGCTACTATATCCCAGTCCGGTAGAAATATTAATGAAAAAAAAGGGGGAAAGCAGGAATGGTGAGAAATGAGATAATAGTATATTACTTTATGAGGCGGAGAAGCATGACTTTGCTTGACGCGCCCGATATTACGAACGTAATAGAGGGCAAGTCAAGAAAAGTCGCTTCTTTGCCGAATAAAGTTTACTATTTTTTCTTCAAACGTAGCAATTTTCAACCATAAATAGTACAATTCATACGCTATTTTTACTCGAAATTAACTGTGACAACTATCAAAGTCGTCTAGATGTTAGAAATTAAAAGTAATTAAGTCGTCGGTGGGATTTGCGACTCCCTGGTTACAGTTGTTTGCAATTATTAAAGACAGCTTTTTGTTGTTGCAACCGCAAGCGCAAATTTAGTGCGAACATGGAAAACCTAAACGAAATTGAGTCCGCAGCTAATGATGACAGTAGCACGTTTGGGGCCCTCCAAGTCCGGAAAAGTATCGGTTAGCGTACGGTTATATATATAATAATTTATAATATATATATAATATTATATATATATATAGCAAAAAATACGACCGTTGATTAAATTTAAAAAATATTCAATATTGAATAGCAGAGGTTGTATCGGTTCAATAATAGGCAAATGAAAGTCGTCAACTACTTCATTGATTTAATCGAATACGTTTCGCTTTTTAGTTTTCAAAAGCATCATCAGTTCACTACAAATAAAAATAAAACGATGTAAAAATAAGTAAATAACCAAAAGGGTTCATACTTACAAAAACAATTTGTAGGTTTTGTAAAAGATGTTAAACACACTCTACGATAACTTAACATTAAAAAATTTAAAAACTAAACGATAGAATCGAAACAAAAACACACAGGAAAAAACTGAAACAGCACTATTGTTTATTTAATTTTTACGATGCTTCATCTCAATGTGGGTGTAAGCTCTTTCGAAGACCAACACAATAATCTCTTGGAATGTTTCATCGTTTGCGTACATTTGCAAATGTGCATGTGTCGTAGCCAGAGTAGGCACAATCTGTGCAAATGGACAGCAAAACCGATAGAAAACATTCCAAGAGATTATTGTGTTGGGTCTTCGAAAGAGCTTACACCCACATTGAGATGAAGCCATCGGTAAAAATTAAATAAACAATAGTGCTGTTTCAGTTTTTTCCTGTGTGTTTTTTGTTTCGATTCTATCGTTTAGTTTTTAAATTTTTTAATGTTAAGTTATCGTAGAGTGTGTTTTAACATCTTTTACAAAACCTACAAATTGTTTTTGTAAGTATGAACCCTTTTGGTTATTTACTTATTTTTTACATCGTTTTATTTTTATTTGTAGTGAACTGATGATGCTTTTGAAAACTAAAAAGCGAAACGTATTCGATTAAATCAATGAAGTAGTTGACGACTTTCATTTGCCTATTATTGACCGATACAACCTCTGCTATTCAACTATTGAATATTTTATATATATATATTAATATATATATTATATATATATATATATATATTATATATAAATATATATATATATATATAGGTTAGAGTACGGCAAGTTACGAAGACGTTTTAATGGCATATTTTAATATATTGGAAAATGAAAATAAATGGAAATCTTCTATAATGTGGTCACGATACTCTATGATAAAATCCGAGTTAGTTATTAGAAAAAATGTGGATATAAGCAAATTTTTAAAGTTACGTGCCTTTCTGAAAAAAACAAGCGAAGGATATACTGCAAAGAAGTCTAAAGTTTTCACTAAAGACGAGTTTGATAAATTTTTGTTTGAAGCGCCAGATAGTTGTATTTAGGATTAGAGGTAAAAAATATATTGCAAAGCATGTAGTATACTCTACTAAATTATAAAAATATTTCAGATTGTTTTAATTGGGGTTACCGGCGCCTGTCGATGCGACGAAATGGTAAAAATGAAGACTGTGGACATTGAGGATAAAGCAAATGTAATAATTATCACAATTCCAGACAGTAAAACACGACAAATTAGATCTTTTACGATAATTGGTCAAAACTACATTAACTGTATAAAAAGTATGCATTACTGCGGCTGAAAATTACAGAAAACAAATTTTTTATCAAGTACCAAAATGGAAAGTGTTAGCGTCATGGGAATACGATTCGATCAGCGCAGTAGCCCAAAAAGTAGCTAGTTATTTAAATTTAAACGATGCAAGCGCATACACGGGTCCACTCTTTACGACGAACTTCAGCAACACTTTTAATTGATGGAGCGGAAATCTAGAATGCCTCAAACGACATGGGGGCTGGAAATCAAGCACAGGTTGCCGAAGGATATATAGAGGATCAATAAGAAATAAGAACGATAAATGCTCAAAAATTTTTAAACCCTCATGATTCGCCAACATCGGGAATTGATTGCTGAAAGTTGTTCTCGACCATCAGTATCATCATACAATTACCAATGCGTATCAAGAGTCGGGAACATTTTTGCACGGTTTTAATTTTGAAAATGTCTCATTAACTAATTGTACTTTTAATATTACTAGAAATAAAAAATGATGTTTAAATTGTTGTTAATGACATTTATATTGTTGCTTTGTGACATGTTTCATATTGTTGCCATGACTAACATTTTTTCCTCCGCCGCGCCGTAAAGAAATGGAAAAAGAAAAAACTGCTGCCGCGGGAGACATCAAACTTTGACAGGATCAAGTTAGATAAGTAATGTCATCATTATTTGACGTTTGAAGAAAAAATATTATACCCTCTCTTCATGTTTGTAGCTACTTCGCTGCCATCAATTGTTATATTTTTCATAGTAAGCTATTGATTTTTGCCGCAATACGTATTTTCTTGACACGTACACTCTGTATATTTCTCTATCAATATGTTGGAAACAAAGAACCAACATTTCAAAAACATCAGCTCTTTACACGTATTTAAAAATAATAAAACAAAAGAGGTGATATGGTCAGTTTCCCCTTTCTGCGCTTTACATTAATACACGAATTCCGACGGAGCACAAAGGAAAAGGATTATGAATACGAGGTAAAAGAAAGCGCGTGAGACTACAATGGGGTTTGCGTGTATTTACGTTGAAAGGAGGAAAAATAATTGGTTTTTAAGAGCGAAATGGTGCGAAGGGAATTATACTCGTAAATCGCTTTCATACACTTGGCATTAAGGATTTTCTTCAACATTCGTAGCAACTCCTCGAGGATTTAACGAAGTGTGCGTTTTTTGTTTGGTCTATAAGCTGTACGGAATGCTCGAGAGATATTTACGGTCTTTTCAGACGAAAAATTATATACACATATATGGTTAGACACGGCTCAGGTTTTTTGACATTCTCGATGAACAGATGCGGATGCGTTTTGTTTTAAGAATATATATTTACCCTGATGTTTAGCAATATTCATTGGATTTTGTAAAAATACCTGAAAATGTATATGTAGATGTAGATATATGTCATTTATCAACCCTGCTTCAGTAATAAAACCTTAATTTTGCTTAAGCAAGTCAATACAACAGTATCGGTTAAGATTACCCTATATACATAAGAAGCATGTAACTTTTGGATGCCGCAGTACTTCACACGTATCAAAAATGCCGCAGAAAACATCGGACTTCTTGATTAACATCCAAAATAACTAAATAATATGCCGGCCATATCAAGAATTCAACAAAATAACTTAGAGGTGCAACACGAAACGATAGAAATGGTAGAAGATTCTCTACTCATGGTAGACTACAAAATAACACATCCAACGAGATAAAAAAAAGAATATGCGTGGCTAACCGCTGTTATTTTGGCCTGGGCCTCAACTAAGAGCGAGAAGTATGTCAATAGCAACAAAGTGCAAACTTTATAAAACAATAATACGCCCAGTGCTCACATACGGATCGGAAACATGGGCAATGACGACCCGAGATGAAGAGTTACTACGAGTCTTTGAAAGAAAAGTATTGAGGACCATATATGGCGGAGTAAACGAACAGGGTCTGTGGAGAAGGCGATATAACTTTGAACTCTATAGACTTTTTGGTGATGCAGATATTGTGAAGACCATCAAAATAAACCGCCTAAGGTGGGTGGGCCACGTTATGCGGATGGATGAGAGTGATCCCACTAAAATAACTATGCTAAACGGGCCGGTCGGAAGAAGAAGAAGATGGGCGACCTAAACTCAGATATCTGGACGATCTACAAGTACGATGTGAGGGCTGGAGAAGGCAGACACTCGATAGGAAGGATGGAAGAATGTTTTGAAGCAGCCAAGGCTCACGAAGGGCTGTAGCGCCAACTGATGATGACTACCAGCAAAGCCGCGGAGAACATATAAAAGATGTTATACTCTATACAAATTGGCATTCAAACGAATAATTTCGATATTTCGCACCCACTACGACCTATACAATGCAAAAAATAAAAGACAACTCTTACACATTGTAAAAACAGAAAAATGAGTTGTCTATGACATATTTACAGACGAGAAAAATACATCTTTCTATGACTCATAGAGAAAAGGAAAGTAGAAGGAAAAAGTGGTCTAGAAAGAAGAAAATATTCGTGGCTAACGATTGTAAGGGACTGGATAGGCATGGATAACCATACATTTTAGGAACAGCCCAAAATAGAGAGAAATTTGCTGTAATTATCGATAACCTTTAGTAATCTAAAAGGTACCTTAAGAAGATAAAAACTACTTTAGACTTAATCCTTTGCTTCTAAAATAAACCACACTTTTATTTGGGCTGTCATAGATGGCAAATGGTGATAAACAGTACAACGTTTTCACACAAAAATATCCACAAAGAAACATGGGTTTCTCCAGATATGGAAACAAAAATCAGTACGACCACATCTTAATAGAAGAAAGACATGCTTCAGACATTTAAGATGTGAGAAGTCACGGAAGTTCAAATAGCAATTCCGATCACTACCTTGTACTTATTAAATATAAACAAAAAACTAACGCCAAGAAAATAGAGAAAGGTGAAAAAAAGATTAAATATGCTTCAGATATATTGGCCTCTAATGAGAAAAAAGATCAAGATATGAAACAAAAATAGAAGACATAACTGAACAATGTAATGAAGTAAATGAAAATCATGTCAGAAATATCGGAGATCAGTGGAGGGTTTTAAAAAAGCAGTTATAACAGCTGCAAAAGAAGTAGAGAAGGAAAGCAAAGAACCTAGCCAAAAACGATGGTATAAAGAATGTCGGAGGCTAATGGAACAAAAGAATTAAGCTAGGCTTAAAATGCTGATCAACAGTACGAAGAAACCAAAGAGGAATATATCTAAGATTTAGAAAGAGAAAACAAAACAAAGAAAAGATTGAAAGGCTAAAAGAACATAAACAGAAAAATGATATAAAACAATTCTATAGGAAAACAAATTTTGAGAAAAAAGGTTTCCAACCAAGAAAGGTTTCATCAGCTTTTGACAATGTTAATTTACATATTCTCAAAAATAAATTACGTTCAATTAATGAATGTTAAGGAAATAAGTCTTCTACTCACAATCCATAATAGGTTTTATTAAAGTTGAAAACCTCACCTTATATAAAATGTCAGATACTCAGAATTAAAATTATAGAATCTAATTCCTAAATTAAACAAATGGAAAAGCATAGCCCACCTCTGTTTCCTTTTACTAAAGTGGCAGAATTAGTTCCTGTAAATTTAAATGTAAAAAAAATGTAAAATGTAAATTTAAATTTTAGATACGCCGCCCAAGGAAATGCCTTATTGGTAACACCATCGTAAAACCATATACGCACATACATATTTTGCTGTAAATTAATTTGGAAATACATAAAATGTCAGAGGTCAAAGTACATCATAAAAATTTTGTCATTTTATTCATTTCGTGTTATTTTATTATCAAATTATATCCCTAAATAACTGCCTGCAACTGTATAAATGTACCCTTTATTGGTATATAAACAGATTTGATGGACAGTGGCTTTATATTTAACAATAATAAACTTCAGTATAGTTTTGCCATTAATAAAGCTTTTAGATATTTTTTGAGTCATATAGAGTATATTAATTTTTTGAATAGAAATAAGAGAAGAGTAAGAACAGAGGCTGGTAAAAGTAGAAAAATAACATTTTTTCATGATCCAAAATCCAGACAACTTTATATCAATATATTAAGTGAAAAAAGAGCTTCACGCGTTCGTAGGCTCTTGCGAAACACAAATTGTGTATTATTAATGTATATGTCAGTTTATGATATATTCATTTATGGATGACTTTTAGTAGTAACTTTAGTACGTGAGACATAAAGCTGTAATGATAAGACTACCAAAGAGAATTGAAATACTATTATAAAATATACCTTAATCAACTATGGGAGCTTATCATCTATGCTCAGCCTAGCTCATTTCTCAAGTGTGAATCTGTCTTGTATTAAACTATGAATTTATCACTAGATGGGACGTAAGGGCTTGAAAAATCACGGCCACTTAAACACTTTCACGGTGCCTTGGATGGATTTGTAGTTTTTGTCATAAAAGGAAGTAAATAAAACGCTTTTTGAAGGGTGGAAACAATCCAGCCGCAGAGTCTTAAATCGTAGAGTGGAGCAGAGTCCCGACATCGGACTCCCAGGGTGCGGAGACCCTATTTGGGAGCCGAGACCAAACTGAAGCCGAGAGCAGAAAATGTGCTATATTTATAAGTATGTAATGAAATTGTCCTTGTTAGTCAAAGATTCCGCAACTCTATACTCTCAGCTAAAACCTACCCAGGAGCAGATATAGGCTCGGATCTCAATCCTGTAGTAGTCACATTAAGAATAAAACTAAAGATCATTAAAAAACACATACAGAAACAAATTGACGTGAGAAGACTGAATGAACAACATATAAAAGAGAAAACAATAGTGAACATCAAAGAAAATTTACAAAATATAGAGAAACTGAATAGAAATATTGATAACATAGACCAAAAATGGGAGAGATATTAAACATGCCGTAATGTTGGCAGGAGAGAAAATTTAACACCGAAAGAAAGGAAACATAAAGAATTGATGAATGAGGAAATACTACAGTTGATGCGTGAAAGAAGGATACACAAAACAAATAATCCGATGAGATACAAAGAAACAGATAAACTGATAAAAAAGAAAATAAGAGAAGCTAGAGAAAGATCGCTAAGTGAGCAATGCCAGGAGTTGGAACAATTGGAGCGAAAATATGACTTTTTTAATGTACACAAAAAGATTAAAGAATTCCCGTAGAACTGCTTAAACTTATGGACGATGAATCTATTAAAATACTCCTAGATCTATTTAACACAATATATATATATATAATATATATATATATATATATATATATATATAACTGGAATAATACCTAGGGAATAGCTCCGTTCGACCTTTATACTACTGCCAAAAAGGCAAATACAAAGGAATGCAACGAATATCGTACGATAGCTTTGATGAGTCATGCTCTAAAACTGTTCTTAAAAATAATCCATAATAGGATCTATAGGAAATTAGACGTAGATATCAGTAACACTCAGATGGGATTCAGAAAAGGGCTGGGTACAAGGGAGGCTCTGTTTGCAATGAACGTTCTCTCACAGAGATGCTTAGACATGAACCAAGAAATTTACGCCTTCTTTATTGATTTCGAAAAGGCCTTTTTTACAGACAAAAGACGCTTTTACAGATTTTAAGACTAATTCGCGATTTTAAATTCATGAATAAAAGTTATTCTATATTTTGCTCAACATCGACTTTTCTCAGATTTATTTTGATTTTAATATAAAAAGTGTAAAATTTTGCAATAATTATGCTTTTGTTATAAAAATCAATTGATTGTTTTATTATATAATGATTTCATTATTCAACAACTTCACGCACAAATAGATATCCTACAGAGCCTTAAAAATTCGCAAGAAAATATTTTAGAAGAGTAACGGTTAATTACACCCTATAAAAACAAATCACTGTTAGAACTGTCACAAATAGTTTAGGAGTTTCGTCTACACAGTATTGCAAACAAAGAATACATTCTTTTGTCAGCTTTCTTTCCCATTGTACTTATTTTATAGATGTGCTAAAGGCGCCACGCTTCCGCACATTTGGGTACTTTTTACATAAATTACTATAACGGTTTATGAGAGTAAAAAACACTACATCAATTTGTAAGTTTCAAAGCGTTCTGCTAAAAAATGTGAGATGTATAGTGTTGATAGCTTGATGTTTTTTTTACAAAATCTCCTCCATGTTAACAAGTAACAAGATTCATGAATGACGTCAAATATTTTCGTTTATAACGACCATGTTCCACTTACTATTTTGTAATTTTATGTAATTTAGTCTTTTTAGGGTTACACAATATCACTAAAAAACTTCATCATTAAAAACCATTAGTAGGTAACCAATAGATCGGATTGCATTAAATACGGTATCAATCCAAACTATTGGGTATTCAATGGAATTTATTTATTTGCGTAATTATCTAACTAAAAGAGAACTCGAAAAATTAAAATAAACTTCCAGTCCTTTAAATTTGAATACGTTGAAATCATTTTACTCATAAAAGTTTCGTGCTGATAATTTCTTACTATTAGATTAGTGTTTCCTATAAGTTTTTGTTCCCTAGACTACTTACCATATTATTATAGATATTTTTGGTTTCCATAGACCCCCTTATGTAGCATTTTTCGAAATTTATTCGATGCACTCCTTCAAGTCTATTTATAAAAAAACTTATTTTTACTGCAAATAAGCCACAATTTTACTTTAAAATAAGTTTAAGTTTCAACTTCGAAGTTAGGGAGATTCACGTTCAACGATTTGTAATAAATTTGATATTTTTTTTTTCGTAAGCATATTTTTACTTAAAAAGAAGATGCAAAAGCTATCAAAAGACCGTCCGGCTGATTGTTCTGAAGTTTCCGTATCCAATGTGTAACGATATGACTATCAAAGAGAATTGAAATAGTATTATAAAAATAATACCTCAATCAACCATGGCAGCTTATCCTCTATGCTCCCTCCAGTTCAGTCTCTCAAGTGTGAATTCGTCTTGTCTTAAACTATGACTTAAACAAGAAACCTTTAGCTGGTAGCAAATAAAACAATTATTTAACTAATCATATTTATTTAACACATAAAACATATTATTTAAATAGCAAAAACAACCCTGCCTAATGCTTTACATTAAATAAATTTGAATGATACTTGTAGCATCGACGGGCTGCTTGCTTCTAAATATGTGTGGCCTGCAGATTATGTGGGCAGGTCCTGTTGTCGGCTTCAAAGCATGTGAGTAGATCTTGAAGATAGCTGTTTAGGACCACATCACTCCACACAAGTATTTACAATAAAATATTCTAACAATATTCCAATAATATGTTCCAGAAACATCCCATAAATACCCACTGTCCAATCCCCAACTTGGACGACGAAAATTTTCCATCAGGGTTTATTCCCTTAACCGATTTGTTCCAGTTTTAAGGCGCCAGAAACTCGCCTTTGAGTTATATAGAAGTTTTAGGGACCTAACATAAAATTCATTAAGGTAGCACGTTTTAGATGGATAGGGCATGTAATCAGCCGAGAGGAAGGTGAAACAGTCAGAAGAGTTTTTGACCAAAGAGAACCGATTTGACAACGTGCCACAGGAAGACCGAGACTTAGATATCAAGACAACCTAGAGAAATATTTAAAATCTATTGAAGTTATAGCATGAAGAAGAGTTGCCAGAGACAGGGGTGAATGGTGAATTGTTCTGAAGAATGCTTTGCCTTTTAATGAGCTGTAATGCCACTGATGATTATGATAGCTCTTTGGAGCCAGAACTATTGATACCCCTTCCTGAACTCCACCTTAATTATACACTAGACTCAGTAAATCACGAGGTTTTATTTAAATATAAGTTTATTCAAATAAAATAACAAACAAAATAAAATTGTCTTCTAAACAATACTTAAAATAAAAAAACAAATCCTCTTAAGTAAACCAAATGGACTTCGGCTCTTGACGCTGTTGCCTGTGAACAGAAATAAAGGTTAATGGAGTTCAGTTGGGTAAGAAGGTCTTTGGTCATTACACAAAGGGGAGTGGCGATTTCATACTCGGTCAAGGTGAGGTGCGGTACGGAAGAAGAATTAACACTACACCGCAGGAATTGGAAGGACGGTAGGCTCTTATCACCATTCAGAGACTGGAGTACAAGCTCTTTCCAGATATATACTCCGAATCTAAATTAGTTCTGCGCTGCTCTGCAAAGCATTTTATAATCTCGGACGGTGCTCCATTTCCAGCGCACATTAATGGTAGTGGTTAGTTGTAAGGGGGAGTGCAGGTACACAGAGAGCAAGTGATATCGGCATTCAGCGACGTTATCATTACCCACTGTGGTATTTCCAGTCAGAACATCTTCAAACCTAGTAGTAAGATTGTTTGTGTGGGATATTTAAAAGTTGTAAATAGATATTTTTTACTATTTTTATTGGGAATAAGCCGCACTTTAATTTTAAAATAAGTTTATTGACATTTAAATTTTCACTTCGGAAAATCGTTCACAAAGCATTAATAAGTTAAACAAAGGTTGTTTTTTGTTACTTGTTACTTGTTACTTTTGATACTTCATTCGATTACATGAACTCAACTTTAACTTGAGAATATCTCCGTCAGAAAAATCAAAGCATGTGATTCGTCTTTAAAAAGACAACCACATGCAATGATTACAGCAAAATGGTTTTGTAAGTGATTCTATAGTAAATTATGAGAAAAAAACAGGAAAAATCTTATAATACTATTCCGATATGGTAAGTATTTTGTTCTACATTAAGTTTACTCTTAATTAACACCAAACGCTGATTTTATATGCACGTTAGTTAAAAACATAAATGATATATCCTCGATATGTTACTGACTTATGAATCGTGGTATTTTCGTTTTATTGACTTCCTTTTTAATATGGGTAAACCAGATCCTATTACATTCGGCCGAGGAATTTGCGACACAATTGGTCTCATTTAGCATAATTATAGCCGCTTCTTTGATTTTTCTCTTTTTACCATATTTCTTTTAGAACTATACTTAAATCGTTACATGGAACCCTATGTTCATTTTCCCATGCGTGTTTACATGTTTGAGATCTGTCAAATTCTCTATTTTTAAGTTAAGATTGATGTTCACTTATTCTAATAATTAATGATCTGGATGTTTCACCTAAATAAAAAAATAGTAAACAAATCTGTTAAATAAGCAATGTCTGACTTTTATCTGATAATGGTTTCTTTCAAATATTTATCTTTAATATCCAAAAACTGTAAACTAGGTACCAAAAAGTGAATAAAATATTACTAAACATAATTGTTTTGAGAGCCAGTGAACTGCACTGTGAAGAAGTAATCTATGAAATTCCTCGTCATCTTCTTGACACAACTGCGCAAATAATCTTAAATTTAATGCATTTCTACGAATTTTGTTAACTGTATTTATGACCCATTGAAGAGATTCATGTAATCTGGCAAATTTTTAGTTACTAAATGTTGCAGATTAAGGACGCAACAAATTTCAAATAGCCCGTATTTTAAAACAACTTATAAAACCACGATAATATCGAAACATGGCTTGTGCTTCATCTGCTGCTGCTGATATTATATTTGATAAAGCGATCGCTTTTTGAGTAAAATAGTCGTTCAAAACATTGAATAATGATTCATTGTTTGTCTACGTTGCCCAAGTTTTCACAAAGGGAACTCCTTTTTCTTGGTCCATAACAAAACGAACATGACAATAACAGTTCGTCGGAAAAACTACTCGAATGTTTTCGTAACAAACTTCTTGATTTTCTCTGTACGCAGGTCATCAATAGCAGAGGCTTTGTTATGTTTCATAATTTGGATAGCGATCTTGTAACGTTCGCTCAACTGACTGACTACATTCCTTATTGTTTTAATTATTTTATTTGTCCTTTCAAGTACTCTGCCATCGTTGTTTTTCAGACACCTTTAGAAAACTGTTCGTTCTTTCAGTTGGATCTTGGCTAAGATTCTCCATTCCAAGAAGGTCTACTATTTGCTACAATATTCAGCTTTGTGAGTCCCATTACCAAAGGGACTTTATCATACAGCTTTTTGTATCGAGCAGAGTTTAAAGTTAGTTCTTGAACGTAGTGAGTACTACATCCTTGATTATGGATAGTTATTACCAATATTACTTAAATAAATAGAATTCTACCAATTTCGTTATCGAGGTTGAGGCGATTTTTTTCAATTTGCTTTTGTAAAATTGTATCTCTTTTTTTATGCTGTGTGTTTTTTAAAATGGTATTCTATTACTTAAAATAAATTTTAACATTAACCTAATATGTTAAAATCAATTCTAAATGGAGATTTACCAAGAACTGTCTACAAAAAATCGAAACCAATTTTTAACGAAGGATATAATCGACATTAAACCCCTCCTTTAATAATTCTCTCTTTCTCTCCTCATTCGAAAAGCCAGCAAAGCCCCTACTTGTAACGTATTTAAATGCGGTATGATAGGTCCTGGAGATTCTCATTTAAAAATAATTTCCAAGAATCTCATCTAGTTCGATAAAATATTGCAGGAATGAAAAATATATTCCCGCTAAATGAGTCTCATTTTTCATTTTAAATCCGTCGTTTGCGGGGAAATAAAAGAAAAAAATGTCGGGTTTAGTTACAGCACCATTTTGTTGACGAATTGATGTAAAGCAATTTTCAGAATAACATATTCTAATCCTTTCATATTTTAGGGTTGTTTTTCTGGTCTCTATTAAAACGAAGCCGGAAGCGTATTTTTTTATAACAAAAATGGTTGAACGTCCGAAAACGTTGAATGTTTAAAGCGTTTTTGGATATTTACCGTAATAAAAAACTAAATGATTTTACTAGTTTTTAAATAAAGCAGGAAGCGAACTGGGTATCTATATATTTTGACCAGTTTGTTTACCCAATTATATTATTTTAGTGTTTTTAAAATTTTATTCTAGGAACTGAATTTGTAAATAAAAAATTTGTAATCCTACTGTTGTTTATTTTAAGTTAACATTGGTGATAAATAATAATGTAACTTAGTTATACAATAAATACAATGAAATAGCAGAAAAAAAAACAAAGATGTAGTATATAGTTACTGTAACAAAAATTCGACGTCTACAGTAGACATGACATATGGCTAGACGGAAATGATTTGGAAAACTCGAAGGAAAAGGTAAACGAAGGTTGAGATGGACGGTTGGAGTGGATAAGGATACCAGCAAAATCAATGTGGATAACTGGCACCAAGCTGTAAAACATATAACGGTATGGTGAAATAAGCTTAGTAAGCTCACCACTCAACTAGGACTGGAGAACTGTTCAACTTTACATTCTTATATTTTCTTTAAATTTAGCCCATATTAATTCATTTGGTAACTCAATTAGATACTAACACTTACGAGATAAACGAACAATGGGAAATACTAAAAAACTGCCTCCTCGCTCCATGCAAAGAGATATTAAAAGAACCGACACGAAAGAAAGACAATTGGATGACCGACGAGATACTCGGCATGATGGAACAACGAAGACAAGCCAAGAACAAAGACAGTCACAATTACAAAATCATTAACAATTAAATCAGAAAAAAGATAAGAGAGACAAAACAAACCTACTATGAAGAAAAATGTAAAGAGATAGAGGATCTTCAGAACAAATACGATCTATTCAACATACATAAAAAGGTTAAAGAAATGGCAGGGCTGCAAAAAAGAAACCACAACACAACTCTTTTAGATAAAAATGGAAACACTATGATAACGACTGACGAAAAACTAAACGATCGGAAGAGTATGTGGAGGAGCTCTTCGACGACGAAAGAGGAAACCTACAAGACTTGTCTTTTGAGAACAGAGAACAAAGTGTATAAATTACAAAGGAAGAAATACTGTATGCACTAAAGAACACCAGAAACGGAAAAAGCCCGGTGCCAGATCAACTGCCTATTAATATTCTTAAAATAATAGAAAATTAATACATTAATGTCCTCTTAAAGCTTTTTAATAAAATTTATCAATCGGGTGACATACCCAACGAATGGTTGACCTCAACATTCATTTGTCTCCCAAAAAGAAAAATGATAAAGAATTCACCGACCACCGTACCATAAGCCTGATGTCTCACACACTTAAATTGTTTTTAAAAATTATTCATAAACGCATTTACAAAACACTTGATATGGATACTGAAGAAACTCAATTTGGATTCCATAATAGCGTAGGTACCCGTGAAGCTCTCTTTGCATTCAACGTACTAATCCAGAGATGCTTGGATGTGAAGCTCGAAAAAAGTTAAAACCTCGCAATTTTTTCGTCCTGCATGTATCCAGTTGAAATTTTAGCAGAATGTAGGTAATAGCCCAAGGATCAAAATCTATATCGAACCGAAGTGCGCTGAAGGGTTTTAGGGGTGAAAACTACCCCTAATTGTAAAAAATTATAAAATAACATATTAAACCTGAATATGGGTAAGATTTGGTTTGAATTAATTAAATAATGATTATTTTATACTTTTGAATAGAGTTCCATCATATTTCAACCCTTAAAAAGCAACCCTTGTTAGAGATTAATGTAAAAAAATTACTAATTCTAAAAAAATGATTTCGCCTTGTATCGATTTGGATAAAAATTTGGATTTAAGCTTAATTCACCCGCTGCTTTATAGTTTATGTCATGCCGATGAACCCTGATTGTTCATAGGGGTGAAAACTACCCCTAATTTTCAAAAATTATAAAATAATATTACAAATCCTAAGATGAGTGAAATTTGGTTTGGATTAGTTAAATAGTGAGTTTTTTATACTTTAAAATACAAATTCATACATTTTCAACCCTTAAAAATCAATTGTTACGAGTGCTATACGTGAAAACAATTTTTTGCCAAAATTTTGCAACTTTTCAACTTTTGAAAATCACCCTTTAAAACATTGAAGTTTTTATAAACTAATTTATAAGATATAAATTGAAAAAAGTAGAATTAAATACAAAAAAAATTATCAACATAAAAAGGCACCATATATTCTTATACATTTACATAAATGGTTAAAATATTTACATTTATAGGTAAAACAATTATAATATTAATTTTATTCGTCATCAATTACATCTTCATCGTGATCTATGTCATCATCATCTTCCTCAATTATTGGTGGACTGTTATTGCACCCTTCACCTGAGCACCCAGAACAAGTAGAGTTACAGTATAAACCAACTTTTCTGCACCCATATGAAACGCCGCATCCTTTTTTGCATTGGCAAAAAATAATTTTCAAAAATTTATCGGTGCAGGTTGTATGTTCATGCGTACGGGTAATAACAAACCATCTTTGGAAAACCATCCCCAATCTGTTGCTCTGATATTTTCATTGCCAAGCCATAGACATATGAGCAGATGTTTTATTCTGTTGTATGGGATTTCAAAATAAGAACGCTTAAAATTTCGAATGTATAACACCCCTCTAGCTAATATACCGGTTTTGTAGATTATTATGCTCCGAAATGTACTGTACTATACTAATGGAATTTTCCGGAAAAAAATTAACTGGTTTTTTTAACGTATTTCCTTTAATTTTTAACGATAGATGTTTCTTCAAAAACGATTTGTAGAGGTTTTTAATAGCTACAAGGATCTGTGAATTAAATCTTTTTGGAACCCTTGGTTTTTAAATGTAGTGAGTTTCAAAGGGCTCGAAAAAGATGGTGCTTGATCGTAAATCGATGCTTTAAACGGCTATATCTCGCCAAATATTCATTGTACAACAAATCTAAATAAAGGATAATTTTAGTCATTAAAAAAGCTACAATTTGGTAATTTTTATTTTTTTCATATATTCAGTATTTTCGGGCATATTTAAAAAAGAAGGGTAAAAAATATGAAATTGTAAATCGTTTCTCGCTTTAAGCTGTACTTTTTCTAAAACTAAGCATTTTAAATGAGTCAAACTTCTTGGACGTATTAACAATACATCTACAAAGGGAATTGCAGAAGGGTGAAGATCGATTTTAATTATGGGGGTAGTTAGGGTGTTGTTTTCCGTCGATTTTTTCGTAAAAAATTAATTATTGACCTTATTTTTAATGTCTATTTATGCTCTTTAAAAAAGGTTTTGTGAGTTTTCTTCTAAAAATGCATCATTTTCCCGATATTTGACTTTGAATCTTTCAAATTTGGCATTTGAAGAAAACCGCTGAACATTGATATTGTATTTGTAATTGTATTTGTCTTTTTAAAAGCTACAAATTTGTTCTCTACAATTTTTTTGATAAAATGCACCATTTTCGAGTTATTCGCGAAAAATCGATTAAAAACGTGGATTTTTTCGTCTAAAAGTTGTTACTTTCAATCGCGAATAACTTGAAAAATATCATTTTATAAAAAAAATGTATAGCACATTTTTTGTTTAGAATCACTTTTCTAATCGAAACCTGTAGTTAAAACGTAAAAAAAAATTTCACCCCGAGATGGGGTGGCAACCACCCCATAGGCTTTGGCGCACTTTGGTTCGATATATATTTTGATCCTTAGGCTATTACCTACCTTCTGTTAAATTTCAAGTCAATCCACGCCGCACGAAAAAATTGCGAGGTGAAATGCTACATTTCCTGGACTATAACTGGTTTGACAGCATAATCGTAGATTTATGTGTAGCTTTCAATTTTTATGAGTTCAGAATCCAGCAGCCCGCTCAAGTATGAGATTTTTTATAATATAATTATTTGACAATCTTTTGTTGGCCAACCAGCTACAGCAGAATTGAGCCGAAATACATTATATTCCTATGTTCCGAATTTATTTCGTTCAATCTGTAGACATATAATACATGATAAGACTCTGCTACAATACAGTCGTGTTCCCCCAGTGCGACAGAGAAAACTCTCGCGAAATAGTCCCTGCATCTCTGTCTAATGGGCCGAGTTTTAGCCATACGGCTCACACTTTCTCTAAGGGGAAAATTCACTCATCCCAGATACCTACGGTATCAAAAGGATTGAGCTCTGGTGGGTCTCTTTTCGTGTTCTCGAGACCTAGGTGACTTGATATGGAGTATCTCCAAAAATTTTCGTACACATCTGTTGCGAGGAGTACAGCTTTCTGCATGGCCCTATAGAGATGTTTATTTAGACCCAGCCTGTTCTAGAAAATTTTTGGGAATAACACCAGTAGTAGATAGAATAATATTATTAGAATTATTAATTTTAAACGTATCGTTTTAAGAACAAAATATTAGACTTAGCAGATTGAAATAGCATTTAGTAGTTCAGATTTCTTTTGTAGGTGGCGTAGCTACCCTACCGAATAGAGGTGTGCTTATTAGTTCTTTTAGACGAATTAGTTCAAGAATACGTCCATGGTTCAAGAGAACTATTTCACAAAAATGAACTAGTTCACGAAAAAACTATTTGTAGGACCGAAATCGAAATACAACCCTAACATAACTGGTTGTCAGATGTCTCGTCTCAATCATCACACAAGCTCGGCGCCGGCCGCCCGTTTTCTTCGGTTTTCAGTCAGTCTTTCACTACCGTACGGCGTACAAGTAGTTCGGATTCGGAACCATTTTTTTCGATCGTATGTTTAGCTTTAAATGTTTTAAATTATTATATGATTAGTTAGTTTTTCTTTACAATAATTTATTTTCTTAATCAATCCCTAAAGATGAGTAACAGAAGAAATAGAAGTTTTTTATGGGATCATTTCAAGAAAAACGATAAAAATCAAAAATCTGCAACATGTAATTACTGTTTATGTGATGTTTGTATTGCAGGTGGTTCACTGGGCAATTTATCAAGTTATTCAGGAATAAAGCACCCCGCTATCAATCTCAAATATCTCAATGTTGAAAGATACATAGAAAAAGGACCCAAAAATCAGAAAATACATTTTAAGAACCTCAACCTTCAACGTCAAAATCAGTTTTGCTAGTAGGACAAGTAGAGGAAGATGAAGGAAAGCAGTTATAATTCTTAAGAAAAAGCCTGCTCCTACTCCCCTTGTTTTTATCAGGGACTATGTAATTCGACCCGTTCCATTCGAAATATATGATTTCATTCATTCATTATTTTCTTCTTTAGAAGTTAAGACACAATTTATAATGCAAATCGTTCGCAGTGAACCAGTTCTATGAAAATTAATGAACTAGTTCAATTAGCTCAGTTGAAAGAATCGTTCATTTGAACTATTTCGATGGTGAACTACACATCCCTACTACCGAATAGTTGTGACTTGCCTAGCCTTTTATATAGATCTACTGCAGTCTGGACCGTCTATCTTTATCCAATTTGTTTTAAGTTTAAAATGGATCTATGAGGGCTGCAGGCTTATTAAAGCATATTTGCCTTTAATCCAAAATAGACAAAAATTTACCAAATAGTCTATAGTCAATTTAAATATCTTTTTTAAACAAAACTTTTTCGTAAATTCAGAGAATTTTTAGCAGCTACTTGATAACATATTAGCGTTTCCTATTAGCAGTTGTGGTGCGTACGTGGTGCCCCATTCATTAAAGTAGTTAAATTAAGACAATCAAGGAAGCCTGACGATACCCGAGACCGACGCTGATGTATAAAAAACAATAATTATTAACGAAACAACACAAATTAACAGAACAATTCACGGAGAATAACTTTTCTCGCACCAGTTACGCAGTTTCCCGTAGTTACTATTTTATGATAATATCGCAATACAAAATCAGATTGTATCCCCCCCACGAGAGGTCGTTACCAAACAATCGTCTTTAAGAAAAGTTTTTAGTGCTGTCAGTGCCGCCAACTTGATAAGTTTAAAAAATAAGCGCAAAATCTCGCATCAAGCGCGCGGTGACGGATTACGGAGCGTTGCGTCATATGTGAAAGTATTTGTATTGTGATTTCAGTGCTGATTTACGGAGTTTCTGGTTTGTGATTAATGGATATTTGTCGCTGACAGATAGGAATGCGTTGAAATAAAATTCCTTCTAATGGTCTAATGCATTGAGGACCCGACTGCTAAAATTTTTGCTCGAAAGAATTAGAACATTAGTTTAAAATAAAAAAAAACTTGAAAATTTATATAAATTAACTTACGAAAAGTATAAATTTTTGCGTATTATGTATTACAAAAATTTAATTATTAGTAATATTATTATATAATAATACTGTTATAGAATTTTATTATCTTTTAATACGCAACATTTTACGACAAGTATTATAATTGTTAGGTGTTAAAAAATTATTCTTTAAGTGTTAATTATCTGGTAATAGATTTGAGAACAACTAAGTAAGTCGTTTTACAAGATCCCATACTTTTTTCTATAATTAATGTTCATATATATAATAGTCACTTTTTCAAGTGAGTATTCATTTTTTATCATACTTTTATGCTTGTCAAAGCCAGAATCATAAAGTTGCCCTAGACTATTGAGCCTCCAAACTTAAACTCTCTCTCTTTCTCTCTCTCTCTCTCTCTCTCTCTCTCTCTCTCTCTCTCTCTCTCTCTCTATGATTCCTTGATATACGCAATTTTCTCGAGTTGATGCCTCTATGAAAGATTGTCTATTTTATCTACCACGTTGTGATTTTTCCCTTGCTGTTTTACTAACCCTTTGTCCGCCATTCTACTGATGTGATTGTTCCTTTATTTTTTTCTATTTATTGTCAGTTACACCATATACTATCATTAAGGCATTCTACTAACCTATTTGCTCTTTGTACTTGATCTCTTACTTCTATTTTAACGTCTCCTTAGCTGGACAATTTAATCCCCACATACTTAATGTCCATTAGTTGTTAAATGCTAACCCTTTCGATTTCCAGTTTATATCTTTACTAATAAACATTGCTCTAGTTTTCTTAGTTTAAATCGTCATGTTAAATTCTTTTGCACTTTATTAGAGGACATATAATGAGAAATCATGGCAGATACGAGCTACTCTAATGCATTTTGCAAGGTAAAATTGAAGGAAAACGAACCCCAGGAGGGAAGCCCTGACTTGCTCAGCTGAGAGCATGATATAGAAAGACCTCAACTCAGCTGTTCCGTATAGCAACCATTCTCCTTATTCCTGTAGCCCCTATCAGGGCGTTCTAATTCGTTCGTTATCACACTATAAATATTTGTTGTGTCGTTGTGAAAATATAAATATTTTTCCACCGAGTCTTTATTTGGTCTGCCCATCATGTTGAAATTTTCGTCTTGGTCTTAGGCCTTCTACCTTTATTTCTACTATTAATAGTTCCATGATCCCCGTTATTCTAGCTATGTGGTCGAAGTAAATTAGGTGTGCTAGGTTTACTTTTTTATGAAGCTCTTCCAGAATTGACAGATTGGCTTTATTGTTTGTCCAGTATAGGTTTATTACAGTTTATTTTTACGGTTTGTCCAGAATTCTTCTATAGATC
This sequence comes from Diabrotica balteata, assembly GCA_918026665.1. Taxonomy (NCBI): domain Eukaryota; kingdom Metazoa; phylum Arthropoda; class Insecta; order Coleoptera; family Chrysomelidae; genus Diabrotica; species Diabrotica balteata. The sequence goes on from OU898278.1 coordinate 160,717,751, forward strand.
CACATTTTGAAGGCTTCGATTTTACATCTACTGATGTTTTTAAAAGTCCATGTGTAAAAAATTAATGATAAAAATAAGGGCATTAACCAAAGCTTTAGGGCATTGAGCTTAGTGTACCTTGATATTATTCGGACTTTTATATTAAATTAATTTAGCTCTTGTGGTTGAATAATATAGGGCCTAGTGAATCACCTTGTGTTATTCCATTGTCTGTTCTAACTTCATTAGGCAAATGTCATTGGTCTTACACTTGCTTTATAAATTCTTGACTTCATCTCAATGTTATGTGTCTGTTTCGCCATATACTAGTATTAAGGCATCCTGTCAGCCTATTTGCTTGTTGTAGTTAATCTCTTACTGCTTTGTCCAAATTTCCATAGATAGACAGTTTAATTTCCAGGTATTTTATTTCCATTACTTGTTTAATACTGATACCACCAATTTCTATTTTATCTCTGGTTGGTTCTTTGCTGACTACTATTACTGTTTTAGTTTTCTGAGATGATATTGTCATATTAAATTCTTTTGCTCTTATGTTAACTCTCTCGACCAGTCTTTGCAGACTATCTTTATCTAGAACTATTGATATTGCGTCGTCTGCGTACCAGAGTATTTGTATTTCTTTGTTTTTAATTCTGTATCCTCTTCTTTTGTTAACGCTTTTGATGATTTCATCTATGATTAAACTGAAGAGCATGGGGCTCAATGAATCCCCTTGTCTTATTCCGCTGCATATTTCTATAGGTTTTGTAAGTTTTCCATCTATTCTGACTTCCATTTTGTTGTTTTAGTAGATGTTTTTATAATATTTAGGGGAACTTCCCCTATGCAAAGGGAACTTCCCCTATGGTCAAGAATGCACCTTTTGCCTTTCAGATGCGACATTTAATCTCTTGGGTATTGTCCCACGACTCATTGATTATAGTTTCCATGTAGTTATATTGTGAGATACTTTCAATTCTCATTTGATTCACATACATATTTGCTCAAGTTTTTTCTTGCTCCAGATGTTTTCCTTGCTGATGATCATTAGCTTGGTTTTGCTGGTGTTTATATCTAGTCCTTGAAGGACTGGGCTTGAAGAATGATATAGACAAGACGAAGGTAATGGTGGTTAGTAGAACACAATATATACAATTAAATATAAGAGTAAACAACAAGAACATCCAAAAGGTCCCCAAGTTCAGATATATCGGTAGTTGGATAACTGAAGATCTAGATCCAGACATAGAGATACGTAGCAGGATTGAGCAATCCAGAACAGCATTTACTAATATGAGAACCTTGCTAAGCAACAGCAGCCTCAACTTAACGCTTCGATATCACTTTGTAAAATGATACATTTACTCCATACTGCTATATGGTGTAGAAACCTGGACCATAAAGGCCAATGTGATGAACTGATTGGAGGCCTTTGAAATGTGGGTATTTAGAAGACTACTTAAAATTCCCTGGACAGATACAACAAATGTCGAAGTATTAAATCGAATGGAGAGAGAACGAGAATTGCGGCCAATAATAAAAAAAACTGCTTATCTGGGTCATATATTTCAAAATTCCAAGCACCAGTTCTTAAAGATTGTTATGGAAGGGAAGATAGAAGGAAAACGAGGCATCGGAAGAAAGAAATACTCATATGGCTTAAAAACATAAAGGATTGGACAAATCTTGATGCCCATGCACCATAGGAAGAAGATATCTAGTCCATATTTTCTACTCGTTTCCATTATTTTGTTCATTCAAGTTTTGCAGCCCTTCTATGGTATTGGAAAACATTATTGTACCGTCTGCATACCGCAGGTTATTGAGTTTGACTCCATTTATTGAGATGCCTTCATCAATATCTTTTAGAGCCTCTTTAACAATGTGCTCCGAGTATAGAATTGAAGATCAGTGGTGAAATTATGCACCCCTGTCCCACTCCCCTTAAGATTTTGACCTGATCTATATATTCTCCATTTATTCGGAGTATTGCTGATTGTTCCAATACGGTTAGCTATTATTTTAAGTTTTTTCCGTCAATTCCTGTCCTCTTCAGCACTTCCATCATTTGTTCATGCCTGGCTCCATCGAAAGCCTTCATGTAGTCAATTAGGCATGCAAAAACATAATTCTTATTCCAATCTTACATAATTAGAGTGATCTCGTGTTTTTTGTCGCTTTCATTACTTCTTTGAGTTTTTGATAGAACACTTCAACCTCGTCATTGTCATGGTCAACTGTGGGCGCGTAGACCTGAATAATTTTTATATTTAAAATCTTTATTGCCAATTGTATCAGCATTACTTTGTATAACAATGACACAGAATTTTATATTAAACTGCTGAGGGATTTATTTATATAATAGCCAAAGAAGGCTATACTTTGCATTGAATTTAATATCAAACAAATACATTATATTGTTTACCTAGTATTTATTATGTTATTTGTTATGGACCTGTCACAACAAATATTATAAATAATTTAGTTATTGAGCATTACTTAACAATATAATCAATATAGTCATTAACGAATTTGTGTAGTCTTCAAAATATCCATTGATCACAATTTCCAAAAGAACAGATTTAAAAGATTCGGAAGAATGTCGCCATGTGATGGCTACTGGTCGAACTGTACGGCAAGTGAAACATGGAGAACGACTAAGAAGGTCCCAGACATCTTTAAATCCAGTTTCAGCGCCCGACATAGAAATTAAGGCTGGGGATGTGGCTCGAGTGGTTAAAACAAAAAAGTTGGGTATGTTATCAATATTCTTAAAAATTTCTTAAATATGACCCATTCAGATTTAAAACACCTTCATAGAATTTGAAGTTGTTAAATGATTTAAATAATTTTTTTATGTCATCACCGTCATGTAATAAAAGGTCTACTAAGGAACATATTTTAAAATGTTCATACAAATTTGCAGAGCATACTACAATCGTTTTTGAAGAAAGGTAGAATAGAAAATTTTTATTATCAGTTTTTTTATTAAACTTACCTTACTTTATCGTGTCCGGACATGTTATTCATAAAGTTTCGGTAAAGTATTGGGCTACGTCGGTTCCATCTTTGTTGGCGAGCCACAAATCTTCGAGGGTACATCGATGAGGACAGTTTCTATCCTCATCTGTCCTCACAGTCACAGTTCACATCATCTTGGTCTATTTTCCCTATTTTGCCATGTTTGATTTTACTGGAACGACCCATGTTCTTATCCTATTCATACTTGTCCACGTTTTAGAATCCAGGAACTGACCGATCCATTGAACCTGGAGAAGAGGAAAATAGTCAGGTGGTTCATCCTGCACTGTTTCAAGGAAGCTTTTCTTGGATTCTAGTCGCTTTCGTGGTGTTCAAGTTTTGTATAGGGCATGCCGCTCGTTCGCGATCTGGTTAATTTTCTCTATATGCTCTGCAATGCCTCTGAGTGTTGAGGGTTCTGCAAAACCCGCTGCTTTATATAGATTTGAGAGTGGCGTTGGTTTCATGCACCTCGTTACTATCCTGCATATCTCATTTAGCGCAGTATCAACTTGTTTGGTGTGGGTAGATCTGCCCCAAACGTGGCACGCATATCCATTAGTTAAGAAACACAGTGCCTATGTCGTTGTTCTTAAAACGCCAGGACGTGCACTCCATTTACTTCCCGTTAGCTTTCTGAGTATGCTGTTCCTAGTTGTTACTTTCCCTCTCTTTTTATGCAATGTTGTCTGTAGGTAAGGGACCGGTAAAGAGAGTTACTCCAAAATGTATAGGTTGGTTTGTGTGTGCGAAGGTGGAAAGCGCAGACTTGCGTTTTAGATGGATTGGATCTCAGGGGATTCTGCAGGTAGTAGGTTGTCGTTGTTTATAAGGCAGTTTCGAGTTTGTCCTCCACTTCTTGAAAACTATTTCCTTGAGTACATATTGCAAGATCGTCAGCATAGAGGAAGTGCTTAGTTTCGGTCGGCGCAGGTTGGTCGTTCATGCATGTATTGAAGATCATTGGTGCTAAAACATTTCCTTGTGGGAGGCCATTTTTTGAACTCTCCTCCTACTTACTTTACCCTCCAGCATAACATAAAAACGTCTGTTCTGCAATAAGGAATATACGACCTTACCCAGATGGTGGTCATTAAGAATGTCGTATAATTGGCGGAGCAATGTTTTGTGCCTTACTGTGTCACTGTTTTTTATTAAAAAAGTTAGTACGCTACTGGATTAAGAGTAGCTTCATATAGCTGTAACCAAAACTTAGTTTACAAATATTTAGTAATAATAAAGTTGGGACAACTTAAAATTTTAAAACTCACTAAGCTACGAGTCACCAAAAGAGTCAACAGATAACTATGACAATTATTATTTTAAAAATTATTTTAATAATAAACCATCACTGCATAAAACAATGTTAAAACTAGTATAAAAATTGAATGGAAATAACTCATTAGAATATTAACTTTAGGTATAAAAGCTAATATTTGAACTTAAATCTTAGTTGCCATGAAAATTATATTACTCTTTAACATTTGTGACAAATTTTAATGTCACTGAAATAATATTTTACTTCCAAGTCTTTAAATAATATTTTACAGCATGACTGCAAGTGTGAGAAAAAACATTAAAAACGTTACGTCTTTTGGGAGACAAAGACAGAATTGCCGGAGACATATGTACAATATATATATATATATATATATATATATATATATATATATATATATATATACTAATCGCCTTAAAATTAGCTGAGTTACTGTAATTACAATAAATAGAACAGTCATTATATACATTTGTTGTAATATAAAAAAGGAATTTTAAAAAATAATCCCTTACAAAGAAGAAGAGGGAAGGATCAAATGAACTAAAATATTTAAACAATTTAATTTTTTTTTAAAATGTGTTGTTTACTGACGAAATTTTTCACTACAAAAATGGAGTAGCACCGTCACAAAATTGTCACTATTGGACAGCAGATAATTCAGACTAACTTTCCTGGATATTTTAATCTCTAAGAATAATACTGGATATGAGACTTAGGTGTATCAATATACACCAACAGATAGATAAATTACAAACCTAATCCCAATATCAATATTAAACAGGGAATCATTAAATCCTTATACGGATAGAGCCAAAATTGCTTGTTCTAAAGAAAATTCGTTCTTAGAGGAAAAACATTTGTTGACATGTGTTTTATTAAAAATTGATTAGCGAGATCCTACAGCATACACAAGGAACAATAGGAGGAAAATAACAATACTATACATAAAAGTATTATCAAAAAAAACTTAAAAAGATAGGCAATAAATCTAACATTTCAACAACAGTCAAAACAACAAACACATTGAGACCTATTTTATCTAAAACTAAACCTAACAATGAACAAGAAAGAACAAATAATTGTATTTAGAAAATACCTTGTGAATGCTATCAGTTTTATTTAGGTGAAACACCAAGGCCATTAAATGTTAGAATAAGCGAACATTGAACTTATATTAAAAATAAAGAATTTGATATATCTCAAATAAGTAAACACGCATGGGATAATGAACATAGGGTTCAATGGAATTATTGAACCCTATGATTGAAAGTATGGTCCTTAAAGAAACTGGCAAAAAGAAAAAAAATAGAGAAGCAAAAAAGACCAATTGTGTCGCAGATTCCTCGGCAGAATCCAGTAGGATCTGGTTACCCATTACCCATTAAAAAAGGGAGTTAATAAAAGGAAAATAATACTATTAATAAGTCACTTAACACATAAGACATATTTTGACCACCGGACATTTTTGGGTGCCATCTGAAACTCTCCTCAGCTTAACATCGCGTACAATGCCGTCAGTTAAGAAAAATAGCGTCAAATGTCGTCGTCCTCGCAGGAAGTAAAGAAATAAGGTATATGATGACGCGGGCAGTAATGAATTTTTCGACCTACTTAACCATAAAGACTGTGTCAAAGATAATACCGTTCGTACATAAAAATATTTTATGTAATCCTATGCTTTAGAGACATATTGATTTGTTTAGGTTTTTTGTATATGTGAGAAAGATTCAAACAAATCATAAATAGTCAACATTGAAGTCATGTACCATAATTTGAACTCAATATATTTTTCTATCGACATACGCAGAAGACAGCATGGCAATTCGAAATGATATTACTTTTGAAGCCGACGGGCTTTTTCATCAGAAAAGTGGAATAGAAAAAGTATTATAGTACGTATGTATATACGTAACAAAGAAAACAGACCTTTTTGTGCCGGCGGTCTGTTGTTGATTAAAATGAAAAAGCAATTCAGACGAATGGAGGAAAAAAATGCTAAACAATTTGTAGGATGTAAATCACACATAGTTTTCGAGAAAAGATACAAGTAACTACGTTTCTTTTGAAATAATATTTTCAAGAATTTTAAATAAAAGCATGTAAAAAAGAAGCGGCAGTTTTAAAATACGATGGGATACAATCTTGAATTGAGCCGTTTTAAAATGCCTAGAAAGTGATATCTCATTTTGACAAATCTAGAGTAATTGCTTTAGTCGAAGATCGCGAATATTGTTGATGTTACTCAGAGTGCTGTATCGAAAATTAAAAAAAATCCAAGTTACAAATGACGCCAAGAATCGTCCCAGAAATAGTAGAAGTCGATGTACAACAGCAGCACAAGACCTACAAATAACATTGATAGCTAGTAGAAATCGTCTTGAATCTACAAGTATTATATTCAGAGAAATTTCTAGGCTTCAATTTCTATTACTGAATATTTCACGGCAACAAATAACACGCAGACTAAATGCGGTAAATTTGTATCTTAGAAGACCACTACCTGATCCTAAACTAACCTACCAACACAAAATATTAAGTTTGCAATGGGCTAGATAAATGGTGCATCATGGTCCTAACTGGAATAACGTGATGGTCTCTGATGAGTCAAAAATTGGCGTGGTTTCTGATTCACGAAGAACACTGGTTTGGAGGGCTCCAGGACGACAACAGTCCAACCAGATTAGAAACAGCCCAACCGCGTGTCCCATTTGAAGGTGGCAGTATTATGGTTTGGGGTGGTATTATGAGTAGGTAGTACACGGATGCCAACTGCTGGTTCTGGAGAGAAGAGTCACTGGTGGTGTGTACATCGAGGAAGTTTCAAATTCTGTCGTACATCTATTTCGAGGGGCATTAGGCGATGAAATTGTGTTTATGCATGACAACTCACCTCCTCATCGAACAGCAGCAGTACAAAATTTTGTATAAGAAGAAGGAATATCTACATTACAGTGGTCCTCGAATTTCCCCGAGTTATTGAATATGCTTGGGACATTCTCAAAACACGCATTAAGAAGAGAAACAATCCCCCTATTACACTTCGAGAACTAAAAGATGCTGCTCTTGAAGAATGGGAGAAATTTCTGCAAGCCCAGGCATGCATACAGGCCAATGGAGGAAATACTAATTATTAGTTTTATTAAAAATTATTTGTTTCTATACTAATTTATTTTTAAATGTAAGTTGTATAATTGTACATTGTAAGTTTTTCACTCCAAGAGAATAAATAATTTTTTTTGCATATCGTTTATCTCATGGACGTATAAACATAAACTGGTTTTGAGATTTATTTAATATTGTTGAGAATTGAAACAAAATGGGGTTTAACTATTCCGAAAAAATTATATATAAAAATCAATAAAAAGATGAAATATGCCAATATTCCAAACTTTTCGACATATGTGTAAATTCATAGATACCACAGAAGAAACACTTAAAATCCAAGAAAATATGACAAAAAAAAACAGAACTGCAGAAAATAAAAAGGTACTATTTACGACGGTTATTAAAGAAGTATATATTTATCATAAATATTGTTTTACGATAAAAATTGACTGAAATAATACTAAACAAATTGGAAAAACAATGTTTAAACAAATTAGATAGTTTCTTTAACAATTTATTTATTTAAACAAACACAAATACGTCGAAATCCATAGACAAGAACCAGAGATACAATACACTTAGTTTACTAGTATTACGAAAATAAGCCTGCTTGCTGCAAGCGTCACAAAATACAAATGAAATCAACAAAAATTATTACATCCAATTATCTATCAAATATCTATATGACGCGATCGGGTATTCACATTACTTCACAGAATAATTCCCCTAGTCATATATTTCGTATAAGCGCTAGGTCAACATTAATTTCACCAGTTGAATGATTTCAACATGACTTATTTAGTCAAAAAGTCCTATCTTCACAATTTGATGCAGACAGGACGCTTTAACTAAGTAGTCAGTATATAGGATAATTATTCTAAGCACAGCGGCTGTTAGTTGTAGAAAGGACAAACAAATTTATGATTTTGTACGATTTGAGGTGGCAGAAAGGATTTTCTGACTACGTAATAAGATGATAAACGTCTAATAGTAGTAGAATATAACCTTATCTAGAAAAAACGAAAATTGTAGATCGGACGTTTTTACTAAGCAGGGCAGTACAGTTAGGAGTTTTCTCCCACAACTACGACTCCCACAAATTTCAAAGTCGGCAGATTTTGAGGACCACATTTTGAAGCTTTGTGGATGAGTCCATTAGTAGTCGATATTTTTAGAATTTCGCACATTAAAACTTTAAAATATGTTCTTCAAATGACGGTAACTAAACCTCTTAGTTGTTATAAACAAAGCTGCTATTCAGGCAATTTTTTAGGAAAAGGGACTAATTCCGCCCCAAATTGTCCTAGGACAACTTTTTCTTTTTTAAAATCTGTAGAAAAATACAAGCTTTCCAAATGTGGAAAAATAATTTTCGTGCAGGCAATAGTTAAAAAGCTATTGTAAGCAAAAAATCGATATGTTTTGGCAAAATAATTTTGCAATATTTGAAATCATTTTACTTTTTTTGTTTTTATTAATGTAGATAGAATACTCTTTTTTTATGAGCTATTTGTTAAATTACTGTAACTTCTTAACTACTTGACGTATAGAGAAAAGTCACCAATTCTTCTTCTTCTTCTTCTTCTTCTTCTTCTTCTTCTCGTGCCACTCCTAGCGGAGATTGGAAATCATCATGGCCGCTGCGACTTTGTTAGCAGCGCGCCTAAAAAGTTCAATCGAACTACACCCGAACCATTCACGTAGATTACGAAGCCACGATATTTTTCTTCTTCCCACACTTCTTTTGCCCTTAATTTTGCGCTGCATGATGTTTTTTAAAAGTTCGTACTTTTCACCTCTCACAATGTGCTCCAAGTATTCCATCTTTCTAGTTTTTATCTCATTGAGAATTTCGCTGCTTTTGTCTAAAGTTTGGAGTATTTGCGTGTTAGTGACGCGGTCCATCCATGATATTCTGAGAATGCGCCTATAGCACCACATCTCGAAAGCTTCGATGTTTTTTATGGTCAACTGTTTTAGTGTCCAAGCCTCAACTCCATATAATAGGGTAGAAAAGAGATAACACCGCAGCATTCGTATTCGTAACTTTATATTGATATCACGATTGTAAAAGAGTTTGCGCATTCTATTAAAGACTGATCTAGCGATTTCTATTCTAGCATAGATATTTATAACAAGGTACACGCTCAATCGTTGTATTGTCTATTACAAGATTAGCTCTGATGTTCTTTGATTTCGTGATTACCATAAATTTAGTTTTTTTTCAAATTAATTTTCAAGCCGTAACTGTTACAGTATATATTGAGACTTTGAACGAGATGTTGTAGTTCTACTAGCGTTCCCGTTAGGAGAACTGTATCGTCAGCGTACCTTATATTGTTGATCGTCTCACCATTTATTATCAGACCAAGATCTTCTTCCTCGAGTGCTTGTTCACAGATAGCTTCACTATACAGATTAAATAAAAGTGGCGATAAGATACATCCCTGCCGGACTCCTCGACGGATTTGAATTTCTTCTGTTAGTCCGCCCTCAACCTTGACATTTTCTGTTTGATTCCAGTATAGATTGCATATAATTTGAATATCTCGGCTGTCTATATTTTTCTTTATTAGAACTTGTCTTAGTGGTTCATGTTGTACTTTGTCAAAGGCCTTTTCGAAATCAATAAAGCAGGCGTAAATTTCTTGGTTCATGTCTAAGCATCTCTGTGAGAGAACGTTAATTGCAAACAGAGCCAATTATGAAATACATTAATACGAATCGTTCGCGCAACTTACACAAACGTATGAGTGCGATAGTAAAGAGAGCAAGTGAAATAAAAGATGGTCGTGTATTGCGTTTACAACTCATATTTTCGGAAGACTCAAGATATTCCATATTAGGATACTATTCCATATTTGGTTACTTTCCTCTGTTGTTGCAAAAATATTCAATTTGTAGTAAACAAATAAAATCACTTTTAAACAATTTGGCCGATAACTTTGAAATTTTTAACCTATGTTAATCATTAGAAGACCCAACATTTCCTGTAATATAAAGGTTCTAGATCATTTTCAAAAATATTATTAACATTTATAAAAACCGAAATTTCTGACTTATTTTGCAACTTTCTAAGTAACAAATAAAGGCAAAAACAATAAAACACTGAAAACTTTGTTTTCAAACTTCCACAAAATTTATTTTAAATCTTATCAATACAGCAGTTTCGGCTGATTGCCTTTTTCAAGTGATCTATTTTTGGCTTGGGTTTACAAATTTATAGCCTCTAATGAAATAGGTTGAGGAGGGGAGAACTGTTTGTCTCAAGTTGGTCATTCAGAATTATATCTGTGTTTTTAATTTGTTAATTTCCATAGATTCTACCAAAGATAGCTTAAGGCCTTTATTTTGAATGTGAAGAATTTTAAATTTGTCATTAAAAGAATGATTATGATCTAGAAGGTGAAGTGAATTTTCTAACGCTAGCTTAAAATTCAAAATCAATACTAAATCCAATAGAACAGAAATACCTCAATATCATGAACCCACAGCCTCCTAAATTATACTCTTTCATTAAACCACACAAACCGCATCACCCAATAAGACCTGTAGTTTCTTTTTATACAGCTCCGTCATATAAACTTTCAAAAAAACTGTTAAAGATTATTTAAGAACACGCTAAATTTTCACCTAAATTTACCATAAAAAATACAATAGAATTAGTTAATAAAATACAATATTTTCAATTACCTAACAACTCCAGATTAATTTCATTTGACGTAAAAAATCTTTTTCCTAGTATCCCTCCTACAGAAACTTTTATTCTAGTAAAAAACCTTTTAGACCAAAATAGTACAAATCCAATAATTACATCAGAAATTTTACATCTTCTTGAAGTTTGCATAAACCAGGCCTACTTTGAATTTAATAATAAAATATATACAAATAACAGTGCAGGACTTATAATGGGTAATCCTCTAAGTCCATTGCTATCAGATATTTTTATGGATCATCTAGAGACAAAGATTTCAAAACATCCCGTATTCAAACAGTTTTTATATTGTTGGAGATACGTAGACGACGTACTGGTATGTTTCACAGGAACTAACAGGCAACTTGACCAATTTTTATCGTATATTAATTCACTTCATAGTCATATTGAATTTACAATAGAAACAGAACAAAATCAATCCATAAATTTTTTAGATTTAAAAATTAGCAGACTTCAAAACAAACATGACTTCTCCATATTTCATAAACCTACCCATACTGACACGACTGTACACAATTCATCACCCCATCCAACACAACATAAACTGGCAGCTTATCATAGTATGTTACATAGATTAATAGAAATTCCGATGTCAAAATACAACTTTGAGACAGAATTAAATATAATTAAGCAAATAGCAGTAAACAACGGATACAACGAACAAACAATTAATAACATGTTAAATCAAAAACTACACAAGAAATCATTGAAACTAGTATTTTCACCACCAGAGAAAAAACCCAGTACCTTCTGCTCGATTACATATACAAGCAAAATAACAACAAAAATTGCCAAACACATAAAAAAGAAAGGAATAACACCAGCTTTCCGAACAAATAACAACCTAGGCAAATATATTAAAAATAGCAAGAGCCAAAATAAAAAACACTTAAATAGTGGTGTGTACAAACTTCATTGTGGCGACTGCCCAAAAACTTACATCGGTCAAACTGGTAGAAACTTTGATAAACGAATAGCAGAACATAAAAGGGCTTTCAAGAATAGAAAAACAGATTCGACATACGCACTTCACCTTCTAGATCATAATCATTCTTTTAATGACAAATTTAAAATTCTTCACATTCAAAATAAAGGCCTTAAGCTATCTTTGTTAGAATCTATGGAAATCAACAAATTAAAAAACACAGATATAATTCTGAATGACCAACTTGAGACAAACAGTTCTCCCCTCCTCAACCTATTTCATTAGAGACTATAAATTTGTAAACCCAAGCCAAAAATAGATCACTTGAGAAAGGCAATCAGCCGAAACAGCTGTAGTGATAAGATTTAAAATAAATTTTGTGGAAGTTTGATAACAAAGTTTTCAGTGTTTTATTGTTACATAAAATGAATTTTCATCAAGTAACGGTCGAATCCATCAATTATTTAAAAAATGCCATTTTGAAAGTTTTTTATGACTTATTAAGTTTATAATTTTTAAATTTGTTGCAACTGCTTCACTTTTTGCTGATATACGAAAAAAGAGAAAATTTACCGTTTTGTTTTAGTCCATTTAATCCTCAGTTGTTCTTAAAAAACTGCATAGCATTAAATACTATGACTACTATTTAGTTTTATGTATTTAAATACTATACATATTTTCATTGCGTTATTATTGTTTATTTACAGCCGAGGTGGATGGCTATGGGCCATATAAACCAGTACCACCACCGAAACCACTACCTCAACAACCAGGAGTCGTACAAGAACAATCTTCTAGCAGCACCCCACCTCCCTACAGAATGCCCCCGTATCCGTTGTACAATGAGCCAAGCATACCCGGCGCCACTGTGCTAGACCCACCCATAGCTACTTCTAGTCCTGCCCCTCAGGGTCTCCATACACATTCCAGTAAATTTCCGGTAAGTTTTAAGTTGATTACTTTATAACTATGTTATAAGTAAACGGTTCATAAAGTTATATTTCACTTAACGAAAACGTAGTTTTAAACAAATACAAATACGTAATAGCTTTTTAAAATATAGGCGAGCTGGATACATTCGTATAAAATAGGTAAAATTTAAGCTAAAAATTTTGTTGGAAAACATGTTTAACATAATTTAAAAAGACGATATATCTGAGGAGATGAATAAGCCAATCTCAACTTCCACGTGATTGCGTTTCCTTTTTATGTGTTTCCACATATATGTTGGATAAGCAAAATTTAATAAACAGCAAAAAAGTGGAATTCATACTGATTTATAAATAATATATTAATTAAGTTAACTAATATACGAAACAGATATCGTTTGACTAGCGATTTGTATCCATTTATGCATATTATAATATGATCAATATAAATATCATCATAATTATTTGGCTCTACAACTCTATCTGAGTCTTGGTCACGTTTATTATTTTCTCCATTGTTGTCGGCCTTGAGCAGCTATTTTCTATTGCTGCATTCCCATTTTGCGTAGATCACTTGCTACTGCGTCCTTCCATTTTTCTTCGGCGACCAACTGACTTTCTGCCATCGGGCCTTTCCCAAAATGGACAGAATGGCGTTCAGGAGTCTTTTGTCACTCGATTTTAATCGAATGTCGGTACATGGAATATACAAGGGCTAAAAACGATCACAGATAAGCTAGCAATTATTGAAAACGAGCTAGCAAGATACAATATAGAAATCTCTGGACTAGCTGAAACGCATTGGTTAGAAGAGGGCCATTTTAGAACAGACAATGGCAATTATATTTACTTCTCTGGCGGTGAGACCCAGAACTATACAGGTGTTGCCATTCTGGTCTCACCAAGATTACAAAAGCCATTTGTCGAATTTAAAGCTGTGAACGATAGGATAGTACTCATTCAACTGGATGGCAAACCACATAAACTTAATATCATACAAGTTTACGCGCCAACCAGCACATCAGATGACATAAAGATCGAGGAGTTCTACGAAAAACTGGAGACCACAATCGTTAACATACCAAATAAAGAACTTACCTTAATATGTGGCGACTTTAGTGCAAAAGTTAGCAACACTACACAAAATGACGACTTAAAGAATGTACTGGGAAAGTTTGGCATAGGACAGAGAAACGAAAGAGGAGACCGTTTAATCGAATTTGCTATCACAAACAACTACTCTATCATGGATACTCGATTTAAATACAATGTACGTCGACTTTATACTTGGAAAAGTCCTAGAGATAGATTTAGAAATCAAATAGATTACGTTCTCACCAATATTCGCTGGAGATCGTCCATTCAAACAGTCAGATCATATCCAGTTGCGATATGCGGATCCGATCATACTCTCCTCGTAGCTAAAGTAATGCTTAAATTTAAAGCACCCAACAAACAAAGAGAGATAAAGAGGATAGAACTAAGAAAGAAATACGACCTTCCACAGGAAGTACAGAAAAGTACACCCTCTATTCGTAACGGAACATCACAAGAAATATGGGAGACTGTTAAACATGGCGTAACAACACCAGTGGATCGGTCAAAGAAAAATAATCCGGTGAAACAAAAACACTGGATAACAGGTGAAACTCTTAAAATAATTGAGAATAGAAGAAATCTTTGTAAAAGTGGTGTAAGGGAAAAAGCTAGTGAAAGGGAAAAAGCTAGTTTAAGAAACCTCAATAAAGAAATAAAACGAAGATATAAGGCCGACAAAAAACAGTACTATCAAAGTATATGCAAAGAAATTGAGAGACAAGGTCAGAATAATCAGCCGAGAGATCTATTCAGAAAAATACGCTACCTGACAAGAGACTTTAGAGCCAGAACTTGGGCCATTGAAGATAACACTGGAACCCTGAGAACAAACAGAGAAGACATAGCAGAGACATGGAGATCGTATTGCAGGGACCTATATAAAGATAATCAACGCCAAGAGCTTGTTAGCCAAATCTCTGACGAGGTGGAAGAAGAACCTGATATACTCGAAAATGAAGTAAGACAGGCTATCAACAAGCTCAAATATAACAAAGCACCAGGTCCAGATATTATAACAGCAGAAATGCTTAAAGCCACCGAAGAAACCGCGTAAAGTTACTTCATCTACTCTGTAACCAAATATAGTATTCCAAACAATGGCCTGAAGACTGGACAAAATCTACAATCACGACCATACATAAAAAGGCAGCTTCCATAAATGCGAAAATTATAGAACTATCTCTCTTATATCCCATGCCAGCAAGATAATGTTACATATAATCAATGAGAGACTGAAAACATTCCTTCAAAGAGAAATTCCAGAAGAGCAAACTGGATTTACCAAAGGTAGAGGCACTCGAGAACACCTGCTGAATATAAGACAGATAATCGAGAAATCTAGGGAATTCAACATCCCACTATACATCTGTTTTATAGATTACCGTAAAGCGTTCGACAGTTGAAGCACTTGACACACTTTTGAACGAGTTTTATCCAGAACGGGGTGTCAGACAAGGATGTATACTATCTCCACAATTATTCAACATATATATTATGGAGAGTATATTATGCGAAGAGCACTTGAAGGATGGGAAAAGGGCATCTCAATAAATGGTCATAAACTAAACAACCTACGTTTCGCAGATGACATAGCCCTTCTTGCAAATAGTCAAGTAGAGCTGATGGAACTTATACGACTGATCGAAAACGAAAGTCAAATATTTGGTTTGCAATTAAACATATCAAAGACAAAGATCATGATAGTGGATAGACTACACAACAATCATCCACACATAACCACAATTGACCGGTTCGAGGTTGTGAGCTCATACTTATATCTGGGATCATTAATCACAAACAGGGTCATTACAAGAAGAGATTAAACGTAGATGTGATCTAGCAAAAGTTGCCACAGTAAAAATGACCAAAATATGGAAGGAATGTCAAATTTCAAGAGCGATAAAGATAAGGTTGATCAACCGCTTAATATTTCCAATACTGACCTACGGATGTGAATGGGACAATCGGAGAGAAGAAAGATAGACGCCACTGAAATGTTCTGTTAAAGAAGAATGTTACGAATTCCTTGGACCGACCGTAGAACAATTAATTCAATTTTAAGAGAGCTAAAAGTTAGCCAACGACTCTCTAGTAAAGTCCATCTCCAACAATTAAAAATATTTTGGGCATGTTATGAGAGCAAACACAGAATACATGGAAAGACTCATAATACAAGGAAAGGTAGAAGGCCGAAGATCACGAGGAAGATCCCCAACAAGATGAATAGATCAAATTACAGGAATATGCCAAAGACCTATGCATGAATTAAAAGAAATGACCAGAGACAGAGCTCTCTGGAGGCGGACAATACACGACATCACGTCGACCACTACACTCCCCCTGGAGGATCAGGATTGAAGAGAGAGAACCCATCTTATTTGGTTTGCTTTAATGTAGCTGTACTTTAATAATTTTATCTCCATATACTGTCTGGAGTTCATCATTATGTCTTCTTCTCTATTCTCCTATTGTATCTTTCCTGCAAGGCCCATAGGTAGTCCGCAGTATCTTTCTTTCCAGTACCAGTAATTTTGCCATTTTCCGCTGGTTCAGAGTCCATGTCTCCATACATTATTATGGGAAGAATTATTGTCTGATACACTCTTATTTTTGCTGGTATTGGGAGTATTTTTGATTTAAATACGGTCATTAATGAGTAATATGTCCTGTTTCCTGCAATGATCCTGGCTGCCACGTCCTGTTCATATTTATTTTCAGATGTTATGATCGCTCACAGGTACTTAAATTCTTTGACGATTTCAAAATTGTATTCATTAATTATTGCTTTTTGCCTAACCGTTGGCCTTGGGTTCTTTGTAACCACCATGTACTTGGTCTTGTCCTCGTTGACCTTCAGACGAACTTCCTTAGCTCAGTTTCCTCCATAATATATATGGTAGTGGTAATGGATTTTAACAAGAGCTACATGTCATGCCGATTTAGTACACAAGTTTACCTGTTATTTACAAGGTCACAGCGCTTGTCAAAATCCATTACCTTTACATAATATATATATTATACCCTTAAAGGTACACAATATAATTATTATTTTATTGGGAATAAGCCACAATTGAAGTTTAAAACAAGTTTGTTTTTGATGCTTCGATTTCCACTTCGAAGATCGTTCTTAAAATACAAAACATAAATAAAATATCCCCCATTTTACACAGAAACCTCATCTTAAGGGTATATCCAAGACGAACGCTAATAAAACCTGGTAGTCAGATTCAGATTCTCTTACTGATTCCAAGCGACGAGTAGAGTATGGCCATTACAAACGCTGGTTTTTCGCGCCGAAAGTGTAGAGCTTTTACTGATCATCAGTGTAGCATGAAACTTACAAGAGAACAGGCTGCAGCTCTTTTGCTGCTAAGTTTAGACATATTTGCAAGGAGTACAAATACCTTTTTCAGCAAAAGTATAACTGACCGTTACTTGAATAAATAAATAAATAAATAAAGTGCATTTTGTCTAAGAATAAAATACAGAAAACTTTTGTTTTGTAGACTTCCACAAGATTTGTTACAATTTATTTTCACTACATCTGTTTCATCAGAGTGTCTTTCTCAAGTGATCTATTTTTGATATACGTTTTACTTTATAAGTTAAGAACTTTATGAATAAAATGAGAAGGGGAAAGTTGTTTGTTAAGTTGGTCATTCATAATCTGTAATTCTAATAAGAATAGCTTAAGGCCTTTATTTTGATTATGAAGAATTTGAAATAATTGGTCATTAAAAGAATGATTCTAATCTATAAGGTAAAGTGCTTACGTAGAATCTGTTTTTCTTTTATTGAAAGCCCTCTTGTGACTTGCTTTACATTTCTTGAGGGTTCTATCAGTTTGACCCATATAAGTTTTTGAACTGTCACAATATTGAAGTTTGTATACTCCTCTGTCTTCTTCTTGACGTGCCATCTCCTCTAAGGAGGTTGGCAACCATCATGGCAATTCGCACCTTCGACGCCGCTGCTCTAAAGAGGTCAGCAGAAGTGCAGTTAACCAAGCTCTCAAATTATTCAACCAGGAGATGCGTCTTCTTTCGCGACTCCTTCTACCCTGTATTCTTTCTTGCATTATTAATTGCAACAAGTTATAACTCTCGCCCCTTATAACATGTCCCAGATATTGCAGTTTTCTGACTTTAACTGTATTTAAGACCTCTTTATCTTTACCCATTCTTCTCAGAACCTCGACATTCGTGACTCTATCTACCCAACTTATTCTTAATATCCTTCTGTAGACCCATAA
Source organism: Diabrotica balteata (assembly GCA_918026665.1). Taxonomy (NCBI): domain Eukaryota; kingdom Metazoa; phylum Arthropoda; class Insecta; order Coleoptera; family Chrysomelidae; genus Diabrotica; species Diabrotica balteata. Next base: position 160,736,057 of record OU898278.1, read on the forward strand.
CTCGAAGGCTTCCAATCTGTCAGAAACATCTTTCTTTAAAGTCCAAGCCTCCAACTCATAAAACAATACGGAGAACACGTAGCATCTCAGAAGTCTTATCTTTAAAGAAATTGAAATGTCCCTGCTGCAGAATACTTTTTCAGTTTGTTGAAAGAATTTCTTGCCTGTCCTATTCTTGCTTTAATCTCTTCTGTGTAATCATTATTTTCATTAATTATTGTACCCAGATATTTATATTTTTCAACTTTTTTAATTTGTTCTTCATGTATTGTTATGTTTTCTTGGCGCTGTTGGGCTTTTGTAATTACCATAAATTGTGTCTTTTTTGTATTTAGGGACAGTCCGACAGCTGATATTATTTCTTTTTTGTTATGTTTATTACTAGATATCATTAAAAAAAAGCAAAACACACATACACACACAAACAAATAGTTATTAAATAAATAAATAAATATATATATATATATATATATATATATAATATATATATATATATATATATATATATATATATATATATTATATATATGTATACGAGTACGTAAAGCTAATAATTGGAGCGATATTTGTTTGTGGTTGTAATAACCTTCAACTGAAGATATTAATATGAAAATCGATTTCGTCAACAATATTTGATTGACACCAAAAACGAATTTAGTAGACCCATATTATCTTATTACATCAAAAATTCAAGTTGTGCACTTTACCTAAAAAAATTACGATCATTTTTAGCGAAGGCCAATATACCTATAGTTTTAAATATTATGAATAATATTTAATTGTACATACGACATAGGAAACGTATTAATTGCTTCAACGATTTCAATAGTCCAAGAATAGTTTTTTAGAATAAGATATGGAGGAGTGCCGTCTTAGTTTTTTGGATTTTGTTGTTAGATGTACTGGAATATAAAAAAGCAGAAAAATATGCAAGTGTACCATAAAATGACTTTATTATTAGTTTTTTAAACAAATGAAAAATGATATCATTCTTAATTTTATCCCTGTTTGTCACTTCACTCATCCATCGATTCATTACACGTTCAATTGATCGTTGCGAGAGTGTGTCGAAACCTTTTCATAAATCGATGGAAATAATTTTATAAGGACGAAGACCTCTTCTGTTTTCTTTAATTACTGTTTTAAGCGTCAAGTTGTTTTAATAGAACTCCATCAACCTGCCGAAGGTTCTCTGGTTCTCATGATAATCCAACACTGCAAGCCTCTTCCCTAGCATACGATGCAACACCCTTATCATTACTAAAAAAAATGGTTATCGGACGACAATTACCTATCTTCATCTTATCTTTACTTTTTATAATACCTCTGGAGTAACATCAAACTGGAGCATTCTTACAGGTACCTTACGCAACTCCTTGATCTTGATAAAGTCAGAACCGGCTGCTTGAGACTTCATGATTTGTCAAGCCCCGAGTATTTCCGCTTCTGTTAATGCATGGCTGATCAGTAGCGGTTCCTTCTGATCTGAAATCGGTTCGTTGTCCGTAGGCGATGTTAATTAAAAGATCGTCCAATATTCCCGTCAACAACTCTGATATCGGGGTTTATATCGTTGCCAAAGAGAGGCTTGTCATCTATGATTGCTCGAGCCACAGCGGACCTGTCTGTATGGTATCCAGTTTGGGTCAAACGGTATCGTTGAGTCCTTTGATGTCGTCTATTTTCGATAGCCGGGGTATTAGAAGCTTTCGATTTTCTCAATTGTTGTTTTGGCTGCTGTTTCCGCTTCCCAGTACTCACAGTAACAAACTCTGCGGTTATATACTCGTTTAAAATAGACCTGACGCTCTCATGATGTCACTCAGCATTCGTGTATTGAGTATATCTATATATCTGCTTTTCGGTTTTTGACCATCCCTTCTTATTCTTCATATAATCTTTCATGTAAGAGGCAATCATCTCACAGTTTCTCAACGGAACGGGTTTATTAACTTTGGGGATCAGCACATCAGCGGCCTGTGTGTAGTCACCGTGCTGACCCGCGGTATTGAGACCGGGGACGGGAGGGTGTCCGATTCACCCTGAGCTGATGGTCTCACCGGCGAGGTTTCTTCTTCCAAAAGAGGAACATTTCGCGAAAGTCCCGGTGTTCCATCAAATGTTTAAGGATAAATCGGCCCTCGTTCTGAAATTCCTCCTGCCCCATCCGGATGAGATCCTCGTCGGTGAAACTCACCAGCCTACCGGGATTCTTGTACTTCCGCTCGAGCTCTCCATTGTAGATATGAGCGGCGCTCATCAGGATGAGCGCCGCTCATATGTGGACGCACTTCAGTATAAGACTTGAATGCGCGCTCACATATGCTGCAGATGAGTGTCCATACCGGCCTGCGTGGTGAAGTTAGTACCACAGACGCAGATGACCATCTCGTTCGATGGTTTGAAAAATAACTGGATGAAGAGGAAATAAATACCTTACTCACCACTTAGATAATTTGGAATCTACGCTATTTTTAAAACTAGGCTTCCATGAATCTGGAAGGGTATGCAGCCTTAAAGTGGTTCGAAAATCCGACTGGATAGTAACGGTACTGGTACCATCGAACAAAAAGACAAAAGAGGGAATGTAAAGGTAGTGGGGACAAAAATATTGTTAGACAGGAAGTGCTATCTTGAGAGGCCACTTTAAACAAGGAAAAGACAGTCTCTTTCCTTGTTTAAGAAATCAAATTTAGTTTGGTTATGTTATTGTTTGTCCCAACTGTCACATAAAATTTTATTTATATTGAAGTTTTTTACCAATTGTGTCACTTTTTGGACTATTATCGTTAATATTTAATTAAAACTTTCTCGTCTGAAAAATATTTTATAGCTATTGTTAATAAGTGTCGGAAAATTTAAATTTAGCGCCTTTGCATTTTCCGGATACGTCCGCCATTAGAGGCCACTTTTTTGGTCTCCTTTTCATAACGAATAGATTCCCTCTTTTGTCTTTTTGCTCGATGACTGGTACGCAGAATGAAGGATCCCATAGGGACCGACCAGAGCTTGAATATGTCGCACACTACCAATCTGGCACACCCTGTACAATCAGCAATTACTATTCGCCAAATCAGGGTATATCTCTAAAAAGTGCTCGTATTTCTGATCCAACGAATATGGATTCCTAGCTCTACCAACGTGGAGGTTTTTTACTAAGAAGTTTTTGTGGCAAAGGTGAAACATCACGATCACCCAAACGCAAATACAACTGAAGGTAGCAGACCAGAGGTTTGGATAACTCAAGCTCGCATACTCTTCAGCGAATTACGTCTGGCAAACGACGGGCTAAGCAAAACCACAATGGCAGAGTTAAGTTTGCTTATCATTAGAGCGCCCAGACTGAGCTTAAAGCGCTTATATACTCTTTTCTTGCAGCCACACTCAAAGATTAATCTGCTACGTTAGCTGTAATACGATTTGGTTGTCAGTATACATATATAGCAAGGTAATATTAATGCAAATAACAGGTCATAAAGGAATCAGGTAAACGGAAAAAGGCAAAATTTTTTTGTGGACTAACTGAAAGGTATATCTAATCAGAAATTAGTAATATTACCGATATCCATAATATACTGTACTAATTTGTGGTTATATGTTACTTGTAATTTATTTTAGAGCTAATTGCTTTATACTTTAATCTAGTATTTAAATATTAAGGCTTCTTCTTCTTCTCGTGCCACTCCTAGCGGAGATTGGAAATCATCATGGCCACTGCGACTTTGTTAGCAGCGCGCCTAAAAAGTTCAATCGAACTACACCCGAACCATTCACGTAGATTACGAAGCATCAACCTATTATATTTATAAGAATAAAATCAAATAAATAAATTAATTAAAAATAAAAAGTGAAACTAGAACAAACCATGAAGTGGAGATATCCAGGAGTGGCTAGTATACCTGTTGAATACAAAGCACGTGGTGGTCGTGTGTATTAAGGTATAAAAAAAATTATTATTAAAAGCTTAAAATTTTTATTTTAAAGAAGATCTTTTTCGGAATTGAATCATTCCATCATCAGTTTACTAAAAGAGAAAGTAAAAATACCAATATTAAAAAACAAGTAAGTTAAAATTTAAATATATAAAAAAAGAACATCAATCAATAAACTTCAATGTTCTGACTGTGATGCCACTTATATTGGTAGAACTTGTAGATCTCTATTAACCAGGGCCATTGAACATTCCAAGTTAGAGAACACTTCTTCTTTTTCACATCATCTTAAATATCACAATCACACAATCAAGGTACCAGATGATATTTCTCTTCTTCATAACATCCCAGGTAGAGATTATCTCAAACTTAACCTTTTTGAGGATTTGGAAATAGTCAAGGAAGAGAAAAATAGTCCCAATTGTGTTAATCGTCACACCAGCATCAACAGAGACTTCGTCCCACTTCATCGACAATTATTCTCCTGATCTAACTTTCTTTCTTTTAACCACACATCCAGTCTTACTTACTTCTACATTTCTTTCTATTTTCCCATAGCTCATTATCACCCTATTAATCCGCCATACTTAACTCTATTCTTGTCACCATTAATACACTAACATCCCCCTTTTCCAATATCCAATTTCCTATTCTCTCCAATAACTACCATCTAACTAATCACACAGGTTTTCTTAGAAATACTCACTTTACATCCATCAATCTCTGACCACAATCAGTTTCAGTATCCCCAGCTTACATCTTTACATTCATCTCCTATTTCCTTTTCTTTCTTTCTCTTTTATTTCGTTTTCCTCGATTGATCTTCCATAAATTTCAAACCAACTTTTATCTATACTTACTTCATACAAGAAAACAATTAGGTAAAAACATTCCTTTTATCACCTGTAAAATGATTTATTAATTTCCACTACCTAACTTCAATTTTGCCTTACCCTGGTATACCAATTTATTTTACATCACAGTCACTCATTGTTTTACATTCTTCCACCTTTTTAAAATACCAAAAATTGCTATTGATTACTCCTACACCACTAAACACAAGTCTTCACTAAAAACGGCCTATTCACAAACTTAAGCACAATGACTTTTGCTCCTACTACATCATTCCACTTGACATTGACGAGTACTTACTGATTTTTCATATCATCTTTCTATCAGTTAACCCTAGACTCCAGCACAGATCAGAGGTAATGTAAGTCAATAAAACCTTACCAACTACAGATGCCCCATTTTCAGTTTTTAGTAATCTACAAATTAACAGTCTATTGCATTTACCTTCATAAACACCATGAGCATAGTTTTTTAATACGGAGTTCCTTCCTATTTTTTCATGTGGCCATACAATGTTTTTTTGTCAACTTTCTATGTAAGTAGTAAAAAACCAACGTGTTCTTTTTTTATATATTTAAATTTTAACTTACTTGTTTTTTAATATTGGTATTTTTACTATCTTTTAGTAAACTGATGATGGAATGATTCAATTCCGAAACGATCTTCTTTAAAATAAAAATTTTAAGCTTTTAATAAGCATTTTTTATACCTTAATACACACGATCACCACGTACTTTGTAATTAAAAATACTTTTTTGAGTCAACAAGTAATTAACAAATTTGCTGGAAAGTAATCAATTGTTTAAAATCTCCGAATTTGAAATGTCAAGAATCGCTAGCGTGCCATAAAATAATACCATTCGTATAATTGTTGATTCTATAAAGGAAAACCAATTAAATTTCACCGTTTTACATCCATTAGATTGTATCATGACTATTTCCGAAAAATCTATTCACGAACCACCGCTTTTAATTTATTTTTATATTGGCCCATCTAACCGTTGACCCTTATGTTCAACTTGAGCCAAGACCTATAATTATTGGACTTTTTGAATTTATGTTTTACCGCAGCTTCGTAAAAAGTTCGTTCTCGGGAATCACTAATATACCATTTTTAAGTCCATCAATTTGATAAACGCCCCAGGCAAGTGCCATCGATTACTGGGTTTACCTTTTTCAAGAGATAAGCTAGTAATTTGTCTTGGATTGCAGGTCAGGATTTGGCCATACTTTTTCAATAAAGTCAAAACACATAAAGGAATGCTGGTTCCTGCATGCGCTTTGACGGGAAAAAGTTATTTTATTTTGTCCTTCACTGTGTTAAAGGTTTTGTTTTTAGACGAGTTTGGAATTCTTTAAATTCGGAAATAAACACTAATTAAAAAAAAAACGTCGTGTCACGTTGAAGCTCTATAGTCAGTCTTTGATATAATGCTAATAAGTTTTTCTTCAAATTGACTACTTTTGACTGAAGTCAGCAATTGCGAAGCTGCTCAAATAAAGTTAGGGCGTAAAGCTGTCTTAGGGAATGATCTTGAGGACGAGTTAGTGCGTTATATTTTGGAAATGGAAGCTAAATTTCATGGATTAACCTCAGAGCCTGGCTGAGGCTTTTCCTACAACGCAATATCCAGCTATCAGTATGATGACCAACGGGAACATCATATTCACGAGCAAGAGGCTTTAACAAAGAAAATGTCGCATCCTTTTTCAATGTTTTGGAAACAGAAAATGACAAACAATTTTAAACCCACCTGAATGTATCTTCAATGTGGACGAGACAGGTCTTACGGTTGTACAAAACAAGATTGCACGGTAGTAGGCCGAAAAGGAAACGACAAATTGCATCATAAACTTCTGCTGAAATGGACTCTCTGATAACCGTCGTGAACGTCGATGAGCGCTGCTGGCCAACCAGCAACTGATGAAAGGAGCTGTTTGGGAGAGCTTATTTGAAATGCCAAACTGGAGAGATTGCCGTTAAGGATTTAGAGCTACAGGGATTTATCCTTGAATAAAAACATATTTACAGATGTCGATTTCATGGCAGCTGAAATTGAAGCAGAAAATACTGTGACAGCCGCACCTGATGATGCGATGATGAGGATGATAAGGTGATCGTCGTTTCAACCGCTGCTGTCAATTCAAATGAACCTACAAAATCTGACGATAACTACTATCAATTTTGAGAGCACACCAAATTGTCGTTCCAGTCACAATAATTTATCATCTAATTCTCCCACTCTTCCATCTGGGTCTAATAAACAGCTTGAAACTATTCCTACAAGTAACATATAGCTTAATGCTATTTCTGCAACTAGTTCACAGCGTGTCGCTATTTCCACAACAAGCTTTTACAGAAACAGTCTGCCACGCCTTCCGGAAGACCTTGTGCAGAGCTTGTGTGTAAAAAGAAAATTATTTGAGAATAAGCCCATTCCATCAATTCCTTCCACATCTGGGTCTTCAAGAACATCTCTGATAACACCATATGATATTTCTCCTGTGCCATTATTGAAGAAAAAAACCTTCAATCGTGGGCGTAAGCCAAGTAAGTGTTCAGTGATAACCTCTTCACCTTACAAAAATGAACTGATCCAATCTCTCAACAAAGACAAAGGGAAGCAAAACGAAGTAGAAAAAGGCAAAGAAAAGAGAAAAGGAAAAGAAATAAAAAAAGGAAAACGTAAAGCAGGTTTATCGAAGTCACAAAGAACCAAAAAAAGAAATTGGGTTCTAGTAGCGAGGATGAAGAGGAATATGTGCCTGCAGATGATGATAGCGATTACAATGAGTTTTCCTTCTACACAGCCTACACAAGACGCAGGTGACGTAACGTGTATGTTTTGCGAAGCACTTTTTTCAGAGGATAATCTTGGTGAAATATGGGTCAAGTGCTTCATGTGCCATTTGTGGGGCACATAACGAGTGCTCTGGGGCCGAAAAAAGAAGAATATGTGTGTGACTTTTGCAAATAGATTTTCTCCCAGTAAAAAAAGAAACACACACGTCATTGTCTATGAGTTATTTGATATATTGTTTGTATTTCAGATATTAAAATATATTTTTCACGCATTTATCTCATTTCACACAAATTTAAGACATATTTTTCGGGTAGCCCATATTTAGGATCATTATTCAAACGACGCAAAAGTACAATTTTTTCATTATTTGTACGTTTAAAACAGTTACATATTTTTTAATCAATTTGAACTTTGGGCAGGTTATAAGTAACTAAAATATAGGTATTCTTACGTACCTTTGGAATTGAAATAGAATTTTTATTCTTGTTTTACAAAGAAATACAAAATGGGTAGCCCATATTTGCATCCTTTCCTCTAACGTCATATTAGTGTTTAATATTTTTTTAGGGCGAGGTACTTGCGAGATGCTTTTGACAGGAATATAAACTTCTGTAAAGTAATACGCTCTTCAAGCTCCTTAATTTTCGAATATACACAGAAATAATGGAGATCCACTGCCGGCTTTCCTGACCACATCATAAGAAATCAGATAGATTATATAGCCAGAACTATTGTATTGCTTTAACCAATTTAATTGTCACCAACACATTCTTCCAATTACCACCTCGCAAGCTCTACAAGTAGAAATCCCCTCAAGACAGAGCCGGGAGAATTATAAGTAATTAAATAGACTACATTTCAATAAATAAAAGATTCCGAAACAGCTTTATATCTGTCAAGACTTATCCTGGTGCAGACTTGGAGACAGACCACATTGCACTGGTGGAAGTGTTTCGAGTCAAACTCAAAACAGTGCAGAAAAAAACAGCACAAGCAGGAATTACCAACCAAGATCTGAAAATAATTAGAAATCTTTACTGGAATCAGATAGCAAATCTCAGAGTTGAAGGTGAACATACTGACTATGTGAAAATCATGCGTAAAGTTAGGCAAGGCTGTATTTTGTCTCATCTAATCTTCAATCTGCACTCTAAAAGAATATTTATCGAAGCTTTACACGAGACTGAAAATGGAGTTCTACTAATTGGTTGCCGGCTAAACAACATCAGATATGCAGATGACACAATAGTATTTGCGGGCAACTTAGAAGATCTACAAGTTCTTATGAACAAAATCACGTATTACAGTCAACAATATGGACTCAATATAAACGTTCTCCGAAACGTTTCTCCGAAAGAAAGAAGGGAGAATCTCCCTCATTCTCCCTCCTGATAATGACAAAGAATGTAGTGCGTAGAATCTTTTAAGTAATTTTAAAACTGTTTTTTCTTGTTTTAGTGTAGTGTTTTTGTACAATTTTATGGTATTACTCATGTTTTTTCACATTCTACGCTTGCTCGATAGCTCATATTTGACGAAATGCCCTGAAGATGCTATTTTAAGTAAAAGTACTTGGGCAAGATTTAATTTGTGCTCGATAATAGCCGTATTTTTCAAAGTTTATTTACTCGAGTATTCAACCTTATATCAATTAAATAATAGGAAAAAACTACATAAAAAAAGGCTTTTTATAAAAGAATTAGCATATAATTTAACAGAAAAATGCCGAACTACCCGAATGACAACAAACGTTCCATAAAAAATCCAAATAAATTTACATGTAGTAGCTGAAACAAGTGGAAATGCAAATGAAAGTCCAAAACATGGAAGGTATAAAGACTGCGGATGGAAAAGGACAGAATATCTCGTACAAGATGTCAAATATGTAAGAGGTTTATTTGTTCTGATCATTCAAATATCTTTTATAAAAGTTGCATTGAAAAAATATATAATTTTAAATATATATATATAAAAAAATATATAATTTAAGAAACTACAAAAACTTCTACGAGTTAATAAAAAAAATTGGAATTATTTCACATAATAACAGGTATGAGTTTTATCCACTGGGTCCACCCGTACCCATAGACCAGGGGTGCTCAAACTTGAACTGCTGGCGATCTACCTCAATATTTTTAGACTACTTACGATCGACTCTGAGAGACTGCAAGTGTGTGTGATGCAGGGTTGTCGTATATACACCATACACCCTACCTACCTAGGTAGGGCGAACCGTAGCATATATAGATATTAGCTTTCTGCACAATATAGGTACAATATTTTAGTCAAGGTTTGGGTTAGGTTTAGTTAGGTTCTTCTCTACAATATCAATGAAAAAACTCATAGTTATTCAAAATTGCGAGTTTATGTGTTGTTACAAAACAAAAGAGTTACATATGGTGTTAAACTTATCTAAAGGAGTGGCTTTGTATGTTGAAGCGTGGCACTGCATGTCCTCAGCATACTTTTCATAAGATGGTACGTAACCACTGAGTGTCGATTGCGATATTTTGACTTAATTATCTTCATTTCAGAAACTACAGACTCGCACAAGTAAGTTGACCCAAAAAATGCCGTCAGTTGAAGGGCGATTTGCCTTACATTCGGATATTTATTTTCAGATATAAAACGCCAGAAATTTGTATCAGATACTGTAGCTTTGAGATGTATATCTGATATAATCTGCACCAACTCATTTTCAACAGAACATGAGTTCATATTAAACTGACTTGCATTTCAGTAGCTAATTCCTCAATGTTTTTACATGAAAAAGGATAACTCATAAATGGATGCTATATTTCCAATTTACTGCAATCATAAAAACGCATTTCGAATTGTCCCAAAATATTTGATAATTCAGCATCATACGTATCATAATTCAACTGAGGAATCCTTGCTTTCAAAGGACGGAAAATGTTTCATGATCCTTTCTTTTCAGTTGATCTATCATAAGTTGCAATTTTACTTTTGAATGCGTTTACTGCGCTAATCATCTCAATAATAGCTTTCCCTTTACCTTGAAGCTCCAAGTTAACGGTGTTTAAGTGAATTGTGATGTCAGTCAAAAATGCAAATCATTTAGCCATTTGTTCGGTTTTCAAAATTCTGAGTGTCATCACCTCTTTCGTCTAGAAAGCTGTTATTTCGGGCAATAAATTCTAGAAACCTTTCTAGGAATTTTCTGCGACTCAACCACCTGACGTCCGTGTGAAGAACTAAATCAGTGTGTTCAGCTGACTCCCTATCTCCAACTGCAACTGAAAGAGCCGCTGTTGCAAGCTACGTGCACGGATGAATTCACAATTTTTGTTGCAATGCCCATAATTTCCTCCGTGTTTAAAACTTTTGAACACAAAACTTGTTCATGTATAAATGCAATGGAATGAAAAAAAATGAAGGGAATTCTTCATTAGCTCGACACAATGCCACAAAACCGTTTTTGTTTCCAGTCATTGCTGGTGCTCTATCGGTTGTAATGCACATTAATTTATATATTGGTAGCTCGTAGTTTTTTACAAAATTTAAGAAAACGTCATATATATCTTCGCCACGGGTCTTCCCCTTCAGAGAAATGATTGTCAAAAATTCTTCCTTAGCCAACATGTCATTGAATACCATCCGAATAAAAATACACAGCTAGGCAGTGTCTGTCATATCGATAGATTCGTCGAACTGTAAAGAAAAGTATGTACATTCCATGATATCATGTTTTAGTTTATCTGCGATGTCTTGACTCATGACTTCAATACGCCTTGGACAGTCGGACGAGATAACTGAAGTTCTCTAATAGCAGACATGATTTCTGTTTTATTTTTAAAATCTCCAAATAAAGTCTCACCCGCTTCAATAAATGCTTCCTTCACCACCGATCCATCTTCAAATGGTTTCTTGTGTTTCGCCAAAAATATGAGATATTTTAAAGTGACGCGATCGTAGCAGCTTTTGATTGTTTGGTGGTCTTGTGAACATGGATTGTTCTTTTTTCAAACAAGATATCAAATCACTTACTTTTCGTTTTCTTAATTCACTCTGTGGCGGAAAATCCTTTTCATAGTTTTTATGAACCGTTTTATGATGCCTCTCTAAGTTACCACGCTTAGGTATTGCAACTGACGCACGACAAATAACACAAATGCACTTATCCTTCACCATAGAAAAAGAAAAATTCTCCTCCCAATCCTTATTAAAATGATACGTTTTAGATTTCTTCACTGCACTCATTTTCCACTATTTAATAATAAACTTTGTATCGACGTAGGATCGCTATCAAGTTACAATTCAGAATAACTCCAATTCCTGCAGGCGCAACATTTCTATCGGCGTGAACGAAAGTCTCGAATGTTCCCGTCAAACGCGCGCCCGAAACTAGACTGTACTGTCTCTCGTCTAGAAACAACACGGCTTTTCTTTGACAAGTGCCGGCGTTCCTTTGATAAAGCCACATTTTGCCGCAAGCAGTGTTATTTTATTACGTAATACATTTTTGTAGTTGATAAAATATCATCCCAAATTTGATTAATAATTATAATAAATATTGAATTAATAAAATAATTAGTTAATATATGTATATATAAAATATGCTGTGTGGACTATTTGTAGCCCACTTCTTGAATTGCATATGCTAGTCAAGCTTTTATGTATTTGTATAGTTCAGTATTAATAAAACGTTTAACTCAGCTGACAGTAGTTTAGTTACCTACCTACTTATTAAATTTTTTTTTCTTCTCGAGATCTATCCCAAAAAGCACTCGCGATCGACCATCGTCGCGATCGACCGTTTGAGCACCCCTGCCATAGACAAAGAATGTAACATTTACTTCGGGAGAGTAGGAAGGTTAATAACAGACGGTAGCTGGTTTGTCTTTAGTTTCATGCGTGTAAGACAATGATGCTAGATAAAAGTATGTGTTTTATCTCGCCCGTACAAATGACGCACAGGTAAAGAACCATGGACTCAACTGTACACCAAAATTTTAAAATATTTATTTATTTTGTTTATCGATTGACGCATTAATTACTTCAATTCTCCAATCAGTGGACGATTGACATATCCAATTTATTATTCAATAAACTTTTATTTGAAATAAAATAAATTATTTTGTTTCCACCGAATCATATAATACACTTTTCAACAAAAACACGTATTCACTGTGTTGTCATTAAAGCTGGAGATTTTAATATTTCATATTTAATATTTAACAAAGCATATTGCTTAACAGAATTTTATGTAAAACCTAATCCATTATTCATGATGTTTCGTTGCCGCTCAAAATACATACCAAATTGAATTAAAATAATTAATTGAATTTTAGCACATTTTTAAATAACTGTCGAGAAGAACCTAATGCCAGTTACAGATTTACAGATCTGCTACGGCTACTTTAATTATATTTTACGTTATATCCATACAGGGCTATTGTTTTATGGTAAAAACAATGTGAACTTTCCCAGAGATTAAACCGTCGAGGATTAACGGTAACTGAAATTTAAAGAAAAATATTGCAGGATATTTATCTGCAGGAGAACAATGAGTTTTACTACTAAGTTTTGTTTGTTAATTACCTTTTGAGTAGGATTTTAAAAGTACTCAAAAAAACTCTTCTAGATGTGACAAATGTATCTATAATGATACTGCGGAAATCGACAACTTAATAACAAATACAAGGACAGTTCCAAAAGTACGCTATCTGACAAACGAAACAAAAAATATAGGAAATAATGTTTGAGCATGCTACACAATTTTTTTAATAGAAACTTCGTTAGACAAGGAAAGAGAGGGACTCGTAAATTGTATGTGAATTGACTGATTAGAGATTGACTGACCAAGAGATTAAATGTCGTATCGGAAAGGCCAAAAGTGCATTCTTGACTATGAGCTCTGTGTTCAAGAGCCATGACCTCACCCTGAAAACAAAAATAAGGTTCCTTAAATGTTACGTGTACTCAGTGCTTCTATATGGAGTAGAAACGTGGACATTAAAGGCGAAAACTCTATCAAAATTTCAGGCTTTTGAGCTATGGTTATACAGACGAATCCTGAAGATACCATGGACAGACAAAGTTGTGATATTGTCCTAAAATATTATAATTCATTTAAAGAATAAGTTTAAAAGAAATCGTGTAACAATAGTTTCGCATTTTGTTTATATAAAATATGTATAATTTTGAATTGAGGACATTCATAAATAGCCTCGATTAGAATTTGTAAGTCAGCACTATTGCCATCAAGACATACGATTGTCATAGGTCGTTAAAACAAACTTGACACACTAAGAAATAAACTACTGATATAGAAAGGACTATTATAAAAACACAACAAATATTGTTTTGGAGATCAAACTAATTTAACGTCAAGATGGCAAGTTAATGTATCGCGTATTGATAATTATGAGGGAGTCTCATATCAACTTCACATAAGTACGAACTACGATTTAGAATTGTAATGTTATATAAAAGTGTACTGTTGTGTTCCAAATAAATGGTCATCTAATTTAATAACCACGTTATTTACCATTAACGACATTATTTACCATAAAGTCACCAATGAAGAAGTACAGGCACCCTAACAAGAAGCAGACTGAAGCCTAAACTGGCACCAAAAACGTTGCCAGGTCATATTTAATTTTTTCATTATATTGAAAGTAATGAATCTCACCGGCACGAAAAACAAGCACTTGCATTTTTGAAATAAAAACTTAAATTTGTAATTTTATTTTAACTTTCATTATTATAATTACGAAACAAACTGTTTTAAGTAATTTATAATAAAAATTTAACTTTTGATCAAGAACTGTTTCATTAGTTAACAATTTAAAAATTAAGAAAAAAACGTAAGTAAATGTTACAAAATGACACTCAATTAATAAAAACTTAAATCATGTGCCCGGACAAACTGATTTTAATAATGAATGTTTCCTCCACGTGCTCGAAATAGTGCTGAACTCTCCTTGGCATACCTTAAATCAAATAAGGAATGTCCTATTGAGGAATAAATTCCCATTCCTCTAAAAGGGATTCTTGTAACTGATTTAAGGTTAAAGGAACAGGACACGACTACGTACGACTTACTACGACTTATGTACCACGATTCTCGCCCACGCATGTCCCAAATATTTTTGATTGGGTTTCCGTCTGGACTCAATGCTGGCCAATCCATTATAGGAATGTTTACTTCATTTAAAAACTGTTGATGAGTGATTCTCATACTGTGAGGCTTGGCATTATCATGCATCAGAACAAAGTAATTTCCACAAAACCAGCATAAGGCCAACAAAATCTTGGAGAATTCCATCAATGTACCTGGCAGCTGTTATGGAACCTCTCGAACGATGTACAATGCTGTACGTGCCTCTAGAGAAATTTCAGCCACATGGAATTTTATCAATGTAACTGACATAATTTGTGCCCCTTGATAGCCTACCCTAAGTAGGACTGAAGGTATATTGTGCAAAACGCTCATGTGGTCTTCGCCATACTCTCTCACAGCTATCTGGAGACCGCAAGGTAAACTTGGACTCATCGGTAAAAGAAACGTTTATAGTAAAATGAGCATGGTTTCTGGCAAACTGAAGCCGCGCAACTCGATTGCGCCTGAGAAGTTGTAAGTCTGTTGCAGGTCTGCGATTACTTAAATTTGCTTCTCCAAGCCTTCGCCTAATTGTTCGTTCACTTACATTAGTATTTCGGACATACTGAAGTTGATTTTGGATTTGTACAGCTGTGGCACGACAATCTCGTAAACTTTGTAATAGGATAAAGCGATCATCACGGGCACTAGTTCTTCGTAGGGGGCCGGTTCCAGGTCGTCTAGTGTAAGCTTGGGTTGCCCAGAAACGTGTAAAAATACAGTACACAGTACTATTGGATATTTGATACTTTTGAGCAACATATCAGCTCACTTCTTCCGTCTTGAAGCAACGCAACAATAGCAGCCGCTGTTTTGGGATTTACGACCGTAGTTCTTGAGATTAAATCAACGCAATTTAACATCAAAGTGTGTTTGACACTTGATTTGACTTGACAGTTTACCCACATCGACATGAATCAAAGAATACGAATAGAATACCAACAGCTACCTTTGCAATTTTAAAAATGATAACAATAGTGTATTCTTTATTTCTGATTTTTTATGCATTTTTTTCGGATACGTACTTAATTTTTACTAGAAATTACTTAAAACAGTTTGACTCGTTTGTGTTTACGCTATTATAATAATAAAAGTTTAAAGAGAATTAAAATTTTAAGATTTTATTTTAAAAATGCTAGTGCTTCCGTTTTTCGTGTCGGTGAATGTATATATCAATAAATGAATTAAACACTGACATAATGATCACTTTTTGAACATGATTTTTTCTTATAATGACATCATGACATTTTTTATTTTTCTTATTTTTCCGTGAAGTTTTAGCCTAAAACAATCTCTATAAAACCCTATATTCACTGACAGTAGGTTTTTTCTTTTTAAACAGTTTACCATTTGCCAGAACTTAGTAAAAATAAGTTGCCATGTTTTTAACCATGCTCTTGTAGATTCTGATTTTTGCTTAGACAAGGAAATAGAGGAGACGCGTAATCGTATGGAATTGACTGAAGCCAAACCGGCACCAGAATGCTTGCCAGGTTATATTTTATTTCTTCAGTAGATTGAGAATAATGGATATATTTAATCAATAAATAGATTTTTTTTTAAATTTATAATTGAACTCTGACATAATGATCACTTTTTGAACATAATTGTATCATTACATATTTTTTAGTAGATCGATATAGTGTTTCAGTAAATAAGTAAATTAAAGTTAAAATCAGTAGATCTACTGAAAAATCAGTAGAGGTGATAACCCTGTGAGAGCTAGCTATGGGCAATGTACAGGCACCAAAACATGGCGGTTATAACAAAACTGGCTTCACGTTTCGAAAGTTTATTAAATGAGTATTGTTTAAAGCACATTAAAAAAAAAACACAATTTTTATTGGCACTATTGGCATTTTCCAGCAGCCAATTTGACAGGCACAGGATTTGTAAGTAGCCATGTTTTTAAGTTGAAATTATATGAGTGTGATATACTCTCGAATTAATATTAAACTCTAATGCGATCTAAGAGCGTAGCTGCAATAACATCTGGTGAAAAGTGTGAAACCATATCTGTAATCGCTTGCTGCAATAGAAAGGGTATGTTTTTACCTCCAGCATGTACATTGAAGGGAAAAAGTGAAAAAGCCGAGTATAAGGACGGTATTGCAGAGGAAAATTGTTTACCCAGCCACACGACCCACTATCTGCAGCCGATAGAACATGTTTTAAGGCTTTAAAATCCTATTATTACAATGCTTGTAATTCCTGCATTAAAATGAATCCAAATAAAAAAAAATCCAGACCAGTGTTTGGAAAACTGCTTTCAAAGGCATGGGTACAAGCAGCTATGAGAGACAACGTAATATCGGGATTCAGAAGTACAGGATTCCTAAATTTAATCCTGAATCCCCGAAATATCTCCGAATCTGTCTTTTTAACAAGAGATTCAGATCAACAGAAAAACAACGAGCAACATGAAGATAGACCTACTTTACCATAACCAGGTTGTTTGTACTGTCAGGAAACCACTAATTTCTCAGAAAAACCAACAAGTTGTTTTTAATATATTTGCCTAAGTTGTTGTTTGTTCTAAAAGCTGGTGTTATTCCTTTCATTTTTATGTGTTTGGCTATTTTTTATTGTTATTTTGCCAGTTATTATAATCAAGCAGAAGTTACTAGGTTTTTTCTCTGGTGGTGGAAATACTAATTTCAGGGCTTTCCTGTGTAGTTTTTAATATAAAATTTTATTAATTGTTTATTCGTTGTATTCCATTGTTTACTGCTATTTGCTCAATGATATTTAATTCTGTCAAATTTGTATTTTGACATCGGAATCTCTATTAATCTATGTAACAAGCTATGATACGCGCCAGTTTATGTTGTGTGGATGGGATGATGAATTGTGTATAGTCGTGTCAGTTTGTCGAAACAGCTGTAGTGATAAAATATTATAATAAATTTTGTGGCAGTTTTGAAAACAAAGTTTTCAGTGTTTTATTGTTATATAATATTAAATTATTAGGCACTCATGAAAATTAATAAACATAACAGTGAAAACGAGTTAGATTGCATGTATATTCCTGCAATATCTTTAAAATATTCAATTTTGTAGAAATTACATTACAATTTCCTTCCGAACACCTATTAAACAGTGTTTGTAATATCGAATAAGTTTTAAAATATAAAGAGAATATAAAAAAATTGACAATTTTTAACACACATTATAAAGGTATGTAAAAACATTGTTTTATGTGCCAGTGAGTACATATAACGTGAAACTGGTTGTGTACTCTTTCGTAGCTCTAAAGTTTCGCGACTATTCTACTATGTACTACAAACCGAATGGTTTATCTCAATCTAAGCTTATGTATGTATGCCCGTTACCTCAAAACTTGTTAATAACGTTCCGTCAAAGTAATCTTCACCGTAACTAATATTCTAATTCAGGTAGTTGCATATTAACAACTCAAACTAGAAATGTTGAATGTTCTGTTAATATACTGTAGTTTATGCAAACATGGGAGATAAGTAATTAGTGGTTAAGACTGGACAGAGCTAAATTGTTGCCTTTAATGATTCAATTCGAATGTTATAACGAACACTTTGTATACCGATGACAGGCTTTAGAATGTTTTATTCTTTTGTAGTTTTTAATAGAACTTAAAATTAACCCTTCTTCGTTCCTAATTAATCCATCAACAAAATGGAACGATTGCCGCGTTGACTGGAAGCTATTTCTGACAGATTTAGAGAAACAATTATCTACATTTTTATCAACTGAGAATCTTTCTAACGATAGGAAGACTCTTTCAGACTATCTCTCTAGCTACTTCCAAATCCGTGCCCATAAAAAAACCTTTTACTGCTTCAACTCCAAGAGCATATTGGTGGGATGAGTAATGTAGATATAAAATAAAAAAATGATCACAAGCCTTGAAAGTGTATCGAATGCAAAGTAACCATAATAATTACATAAACTATAAAAATATAGCAGCACAAACCAGACGATTAATTAAAATAAATAAGTAAAAAAAAGTGGTTGGATAAATGTTTCAAATAGTCTAAAAAAAAGCACATCTCTCTCAAGCATATGGACAACCGTAAGCAATTTCCAATAATTATTAGTATAACAAAAATACTCAACTTTCAGAAGATGTCATTAAACAGATACTAGACCAACTTGCACCTTCATTAAATTTTATTGTGATAATGTGTTTGATAAGAATAAAGAAATTTTTCGTTTTAATACTAATATAGATTCTATGTCAAATCCTTTTACTCCTTCAAAACTAGATTTTGCTCTAAAATAACCAGAAATGCAGTCCCTGGTTTAGACGGCTTTACTTATAAGATATTGGATAAACTGCCGTCAAATGGCAAAAACGTTATTTTACGTTTATTTAATTTTTTAATAGTTGGTGGTTGAAAAAAAATATTACGATACTTGGATTACAGCTCGGTTAAGTCGCAAAAACTTTAAGATCCTATTTCTTGAGAGGATCAATCCCTTTCGCTTGTGATATCTTCTTAACGATGTCTTTCCATCTGTTACTATCTCTAGTTTTTCGCTGTCATTTATTTACTTATGAGTTTTGTAATTCTTCTTCAACTTCTGGCAGTCACTTTGATCTTGGTATTTTCCTCTTTTCTTTCTTCCTCCTGGGTTCCTCCAGATGTGGCCTAACTATCTAGTTCTACATCGTTTTATTTTCATAACGATATCTTCTTTTACTACTTTTAATCTTTGCGTATGTCCTGCTTCTATATTCATTTTGATCTGCTATCATTGGTCCCAGTATGGTTCTTATGATTTTTTTTTTCATTATTCGTAACTCTTCTTCATCTTTTTTACTCATTGCTATTGTTTCTGCTGCATATAGTAATATTGATCTAATCATCTTAGGTTTCTTGTCAATATTTTGCTTTTAGATAAGATAGAGTTTAATACTCTACACATTTGACCTTTACATAATAAATTTAATTAGTCGTTCATATGAACGAATTTTTATGAACGGGTCATTTTAATGAATGGCCTGAAAGACCCGGTCACCGAAACTAATCAGGTCTTCCTACCACTAGTTGGACCTTTGGCCAATGCTTAGTTTCATAGAATTTTAAAATGTGCAGATCAAATATCCATGATTGTGACTGCCGATCCAAGCTGCCAAGAAACTCTAAAACGTTAATCACATAAAAACTTTTATCAACCATCAACATCGAGTTTTTATCAAATTTAATCAATTTTTTCATTAAAAAAAACGTTTATTAGCTTATTTCAGATGCCCCTGAAGATGCTCTAGGGAGCGAAAGTACTTCGGCAAGATTAAATTAATAAAACTGTGCTCGATATCTGCCTTTTATTTGATCAAAGACTATATATTAGTTAGGCAACAATACAGAAACATTTTGATTTCAGCTAAAACATGTTCAAGTGCCAACGTAGGATTAGATCACAAATGAAGATTGACCAATATTAGGCTCAAAATGAAAATAATAAAAGGAAGAACGAAAGTTGCACAAATCGATACTAGTAAATTGGCTATTTTAACTTTATTAACTGCTGCTGTAAAAAGTTCTGTAGTTGGTGAGTTGTATCAATCTCGTAGTTTGCGCAGTCATGATATCCTATGCCCCCTTGGGCTTCCGTTGCCAAGCACCGTACCATGCAACATGTTTTGGAGCAGGCTGTATCTATGTTCGCAAGGTGATGGCGCCAGCGTATAGAAGAGGGTACCTCGTTAACAATATACACTGATGAATAAAGAATGAACGAAAACAGATTGCCCAGACTGATTATGTACTGGATTTGGAAAATGCAGGGCAATATTAAAATTGTTTGAAGTGTGTTACATCTACAAAGACAAAAAAAAGTATGAAATAGAAGCGTAAATGATATATAAAGTATCTTAAAATCAAAAGCATATAAATATAAATAGATTTGCAAAAAAATAATTTTTTACACATATACCTTAATTCAACTTCATTAAATCACATAAATATTTGATAAATATTATTTAGAATTAAAAAAAACAGCCTGCCATTTTTTTA
Organism: Diabrotica balteata; assembly: GCA_918026665.1. NCBI lineage: Eukaryota > Metazoa > Arthropoda > Insecta > Coleoptera > Chrysomelidae > Diabrotica > Diabrotica balteata. The sequence continues at coordinate 160,756,767 of OU898278.1, forward strand.
AAACCTTTTATTAGAGACAACATAGCTGTTTTTACATTGAGTATTTACATTTTCTTGTTAATTCCCATAATTACTGCTTATTGCATTCAATTCACATAATTACTGCTTAAAATATTTCAATATAACTAATTAGATACTAACACGTTGCATAAACTGCATAATTTGTTATCTCAGCTTCATTAAAAATTTCCTAATTGTTAATTGATTTGTCGAAATATTTAAGAGCAATCTTATAAATCTCTTCTAATAGCTATGCCTATACACTTTTCTTCACATAATTGATAATTACACGTTGCGGAGAAAATGTTATTGCAGACATTTATTCAACAGTTCGTGACCGAACTTATCGTAACACTTTTACTTAACGTTTGTGGTCTATCAAAATAGTATGTTAACCTTGTAGCACATTCAGGCATGAACACACCACATTAGCTTGCACCAACAAATATATATATATATATATATATTATATATATATATATATATATATATATAATATATATATACACGTACAACGTATATATGTACATATTGTACCAATTTGGAGTATTAGTTAAAAAAAAACGAGAAAAATGCTGATTCAGTTTCTACACAACTAAAATATGCCAATTGCAAATGCATTCTTTAGGAAAAAATCAAACAGAAAATGGAATTTTGGATAATTTGAATAATCGAACAGAAAATTTGGTAGCACCAAATGGAATCACTAATAACGAAATTGATTTCATTCTAATCAACAAGATTGCTACAATAAAAGATGTTAGTGTAATAAATAAATTTAAAACCGACAGCGACCATTGTTGTTCTAAATCTGAAACTAGAAAGAATAAAATTATTAACAAAACCAATAGCAACCGGTATAAATATTAACAATCTAAAAGAAAACTCACATCAATTCCAAAGGAGAATTGATGAAATCGACAGCTCTAAATTAATGGAAATCATCCTTGATAGTGCCAAATAAATCGGAGGTCCGCAACAATAAAATAAATATAATAAACTCTCATAAATTCAAAATAATGCTAAAACAAACAATGGAAATGAACATAAGTAGCAACACATAGAGAATAGAGTACACAGAACTTTGTAACACAATAAGAAAAAGTATTAAGTAAGACATTTAAAAATTCAATGAAAGATTGGTAAAAAGTATAAAAGCAAATCGTTGCTCTAACAAATGAAAACACCTGAATTACAGACAGAAATGAATTAATACATGACAAAATTCTACAGTGAACTATACAACGAACCTGAAACACTTGAAGAAGCAATTAGTAACCATAGTGGTGGTTCAGAAGTCCTTCCGGAAGAAGTAGAGCTGACAGATACAAAAATGAAGAGCTTTAAAGCAGCTGGAATAGATAGCACAAGATTAGTTCAGTTGTCAGATGAAAATTTTCGATAGACGTGAAGAGTTTGCATATGTAATAATGAGAAACTAAACGATTCAAATTTTTGTAAAGTAATGTTGTGTTTTGCGATGAGGCCAGTTTTTTAATTAATGGGAACATAAATTGGCATGACTGCACTGGTCACGTAAAAATCCTCGTTGGATGCGTGAATATCACACATAGAATCAAGAAAGAGACCTAGTGTGTGGAAGATAAATTGGAAGGTTTTATCGTATGGCCCCCACCATCGCCCGATATGAATCTTTTGGACTATTTCGGTGTGTATATTTGGATAAGATTACCACAGAGATGGGAAAAATTGAACAATCAGGGATGTTGTAAAATGTATTGCAAAGTTTTAAAAATCACATCAAATTATCTTGAAGTAAATAGACGCTATTTTGGGAATCTGCTGTAATCGCCTTTAGTGGTTTCCTAAAATTCTTAATTTTTCTACTTCTCAAATATTGAGATACGTCTGACATGAATTTGATTTCAGCTGCTGTAGCTTTTCTGCACTATAATGTGGATCAATCTTTTACTGCAACAGTTTTGTTAAATTTTTTACTAATTTATTGACAGTAGACCTTGTCATATTATTAGGATATAAATTATTAATTAGACTTAGAAAGACTAATTGTGTGCGGAAACGTAGAAGGACGTAGAGGCCGAGGACGCTCACCTATCCGATGGTCAGATCAAGTACAGAAAACCACTGGAGAGACGTTTTCCGAGTCCATGAGAGCAGCCCAAAATCGCAAGAGATGGAGAGAATTGACAGTCCGCATTGTAGGGAATCACGATCCTCAGCAATGAGGAAACGACAAGAGAGAGAAATTATTAAAGATTATTCAAATTAGACGAGTTTGTTCATTTAAATATAATTCTTTAACTCGGCGAGGATAATGTAAATGTAGTAATAACTTCGAAATTATGGCATTTAGGTATCTTCTTCTTACAGTGCCTTATCCTTAAGGACGTTGGCCATTACATTTGCCCATTTAATCTTATTTGTAGCAGCCCTGAATAGTTCTATGGAGGTCATGTTCGACCATTGCCGTAAGTTTTTAAGCCAAGAGTTGCGTCTTCTTCCTGGTCCTCTTTTGCTATTGACTTTGCCTTCGATTATAAGTTGAAGCAGTTCATACTTTTGATTTCTTATGATGTGACCAAAATATTGTGTTTTCCCCTTTTGTTATTATAAGCATAAGCTCTCTTTCCTTATTCATCCTCCGCAAGACTTCCGCATTTGTCTTATGGCTCATGTAATATATTCTGAGCATTTTACGGTAACACTAGAGTTCGAATGCTTGGATTCTTTTTTTTGTTGCTTCTGTCATTGTCCAGGCTTCAACACCATAGAGCAAGGTGGAGAAAACATAACACTTAAGTATTCTAGTTCTCAATGAGATGCCCAGCTAGCGGTTGCATAGAACTTTTTGCATTTTGTAAAACATTGTACGTGTCTTTTCCAGGCATATTCTTATCTCTAGTGAGTGGTCCCAAGTTTCATCAAGATTACTTTCATTTAGGTATAGAGAACATTTTATAAAAAATAATAAGTATTCCTGAAGGACTTCAAAAGGCAAAAAAACATTCAGGGTGATCCGTTCAAAACAAGGAAATTTATTAAATTTTTAGAAAGACGAAAGATCTGACAACTATGTAGATACCACTATAATATCGATCGCATCACAAGAATCTTACACACCAAAATCGATAAAAATCGTGCAGCCATTTATGATATAATTAAGGCATTCCATACTTAAAACTCACCCTGTAGATTGAAAAGAATGAAAAAAACAAAAGCATTATTTTTAAAGCATAAAAAAGATTTTTATTTGTGTTTTTTAAAAAGATTTGTAGGTGCTTCTGAACAGATTCTTTTTCTACATCTTTAAAGAGAAGAAGGAAAATCTATATACAGACACCTGTGACTCACCCAGGTAGTGTTGGTTTCCTAATACCCTAACGAAGTTGTGCCAGTACGAGATGCCCGAGGGAGCTAGACCTTTGACACTTCATCCTGTCACCACTCCGAGATGGTCGGCGTCCAATTAAAAACCTTTCCTCTTTTACTACAGGCATCAGGATAGAAGGGCTGGTAAAAGCAAAATATTTCTCCTGATGCCCTGCTATCACACGATTCCCATTCTTTTTTCCCACACATTCATCGGGAAAATCACATCCATACGAACCACTAAAGACTTTCAACCCTCTGCCTTAGCGAGGCTGCCATCTCTCTAGCGTCGCCTGTGCCTCATTCTCTCCTATTTCAGCCAGCGATAGTCCGAATTCCACCGAGGTGCTACTCGATCGTTTTAAAATTCTGTTGCAAGTTCCCTCTTCTTTTGTTCTTTTAAAGAAAGCAGCTCCCTGATACATTTGTGGTTCTTGTCCACCACCACTCATCCCTCTTCATTTTCTCCACCATTTTTCTCACGGAATTAAACATTCTGTAGTTACACTCTCTTTCAAACTTCTCTCTTTCATCCGCCAAATGCTCACACTCCAACATCGTATGTGTCACAGTATCCGAGAAACCACAGTAAAGCACTGATCGAACTGTGCCCTCCTTAACCTGGAAAGGTAGCTACGGAAGCAGCTGTGACCTGTGAGCATTTACTTCAAATAATAATCCAGCTGCCTATGCCCACAGTCTACTCAGCTTCGAAGGTTCGGGATAAGTGACTTCGTCCACATCAAGTGTTGCCTCCCACTCTTGCTACCACTGATCAATTAAAACTAATCTCTCTACAGTACATGTAAAGGAGAACAGCCGGTGATTACCCACAGAGCGGCAGCTGACACATTCCTGTAGGCACATGCTACCGGCATTCTGAACAGATTCTACATTAATTATAAATCGCGACATTCTTGCACTCCAACTATTATTTTGCTCTTATAATTTTTTAAATTTTACAAAAAAGACATGATTTTCCTCGTTCCGGGTGGCGGCACTATTTTCTTCAGTTTTAAATAGATACTAAAGAACAAAAAAAAAATTGGTTTAACGAGTACCCCTTATTTCAAAATCAATGTTTTGGCATTAAAAAGTGAATATTTTCTGTGGAATTCGACATATATGCCTCTATAGTTAGATACTTTATAACATTTTTGAGTAATTTATTTCTGCCTCCTTAATTTATTGTGTTTAGATTTTGATACTAGAAGTTTAATGAATATCAGTTTGGCAATTACATTGGATTGATTTACAAATTTTAAATTTAACTTAATAAATACATATTCACAGTTAATTGTTTTTCTCTGCTGTCATATCTGATATATACGCAGTTAGGTGTCAGAAACCTTTATTTACTTAACGTTTCAACACAGAAGTTATTGTTGATTAATGGTTGCGTGTTGTAAGTTCATTACAAAATATTAATATATGAGAAAGTTAATACTACACATACCAAAAGGTATGTCGCAAGGTTATACTATAAGAAAAATTTATGATTTATGTGTGTACTAAAAATGACTGCGACAGGATAAGAGAGGACAATTTTGCAGTTATGGTTAACACATTTTCATTTCAGTCACTAATATTTACTTTTCTTTTAAAATATTACCTTTTTTGTTAAATGATTTCTTTTTTCTTTTTATAACAATAAAAAAGTGCTAATTATTCAGGATATTAAAGAAGATAGTGATAGGAGTAGCGGCATTAATTTAATGATTTATTTCGGAAACCAGTTGAGCACCAAATATTTCAAAAATAAGTTTATAGCTCGATATTGTTCAACAAAGATAAATGCTCATTTTTATCACGATCATGTTTCTTGTTGTACCAACACAGCTAATAGAATTGATAAAAGAAACACTAAAAGTAGAAAGGAAAATCCGGATACAGAACGAATTAACGGAAACAATAGATGTGAAGAAGGGACTACGCCAGGGAGACGCTCTATCATGCATATTATTCAACATCATACTTGAAAAAATAATAAGAGACACAACAGTTAATACCCGAGGAACAATAATTAATAAAAGCGTGCAAGTACTAGCATTTGCAGATGATGTTGACATAATCACAAGATCAAGAAGAGAAATGATAGAGGCATTCACTCAAATAGAACGAGCTGCAAAAAATAGTGGTCTTAAAATCAATCAGACAAAAACAAAATATATGCCTGCAAATAAAAACGCACAAATAAGGCAGCTGCCAAATTTAACAATAGGAGAATACAACATTGAGGCGGTAAAAAACTTTACATACTTAGGATCCATAGTTATGTCTAATAACAACGTTGCAGAGGAAGTGAAGAGGAGAATATTTATTGCCAATAAATGTTACCATGGCTTAATTAGGCAACTAAGATCAGATAACGTCTCCAGAAAAACAAAATGCCAAATATACAAAACCTTAATAAGACCGGTACTCACATACGGTTCAGAAACCTAGACACTCTCTAAAAGGGAGGAAACGTTATTAGCCACCTTTGAAAGAAAAATCTTGCGACACATATATAAGGGCACAAAAGAAAACGGGATTTGGCGGAGAAGGTATAACTTTGAACTATACAACATATACCAGAATGGAATAATGGAAGAAAGAATGGAAGAAGGCGAAATACCAAACAAAATATTCAAACAAGTGCCAGTAGGAAAAAGAACAAGAGGAAGACCGAAGCTGAGATACGTAGAACAAATAGAAAATGATATAACAACATTAAAAATTAAAAACTGGAAAAAAAAAGCAAGAAACAAGTCAGAATGGAGAAGAATCCTTGAACAGGCCAAGACCCAAAAAGGGTTGTCAAGCCAGTGATGATGATGATGTTTTTTGTTGTTTATTGTTGAACATAGGCTTCCTACAAGCTTCGATATGTCTCTCGATTCTGGACTGTCATCATCCAATCATCAGCAATTTTTCGGGAATTTCGCTTGCTGGGAACCGGGCAGGAGAATTAGTAGTATACAAAAAAAGAGCCGAAGATGTTTACACTAATATAAAAAATGCTTCTAAATATAATTATGCTAGTTATAACTGTTACTTAAGGCTTCGACTACATTCACAATCTACTCCGACCTTTCATACCTGTACAGGAGATATTCTATATATAGGAGGCCGTTGTAAATGAATATTTTTAGTATTCATAATGGCAAAACAAGAAACTCAAAAACTTACATTTGCCAAGTGGGTTAAGCTAACAAATCATCAGATGAAGGGTATAGCTTTTTACTGGACTATGTGTTTCTGGCACAGTGGGAAAACTAGTTCTCTTCAGTGATGGACCCATTCGGTCAAAATAAAATTTTTGACGAATCTATGTGACACTACTCGCTTTGATTCCATCTTTCACAATTTTCCAGTCCGAGGACATTTGTTCTCAATCTGCAATAGAGATTTTGTTGCCATAAAACGTCTTTCTTGCCTCGTAAAAAAGAGTCATCGTATATATTCTCCAAAACACTATGTGGATTTGAAAGGGAAGGCAAGTAAAAACAAACGCTTGTAACCTTGGAAATCTTTTTTGGGTGGTGCTTGAAAGATAACCAATGGAGACACTGCGGACGGCAGCCAGATGGTTGGTGGAGAGCGAGTCGTGGGTTCGAAACTAGCTTTTGGAACCGGGAATGGATCCAACGGAAGAAATAGGTAAAGATAGGATAAGAGATATTAGAAAAGATACAGAAATAAACAAAAAGATAGATGGGTAAAATTACCAAAGATAAGAGAAGATAGAAACAGGGCGCCACTCAATTTTTTGTGGTTAAGGAGAAAATTAAGAAAACCTTAGACAAGAAAAGAGATAAGAAAAGATATTTAGGTTCAGAGATCAAACCCAAGGAAAGATACCAACAGTAAATTATCAAATAAATCTGGTCAACGCAATATATAAACAAATAATAAATATATTAAGTATTACACTTACTTACCTACGAAACTTAATCAGCCTGATCTTTCTACAGTTCAAAAGCATAATAATATTTAAATATAGTAATTGTTCAGAGCTATTATTTTATCAGCGAACTTGTTAGGAGCCGACAAATAAAATACATGTATAAAACAATAACAATATATTAAACACAAAAATTATGATGCTGCTAAATGCAACACAGGTAATAAAAATACACAACTATGAAATGGTGTTATATATGTATAAAATTAAGCAATAATGTAATAAAAAAATACCTTTACCAAGATATATATAAGGCAATCATATACAAATATAGTTTGGCGTATCTCGAGATATCATAGGAAAGATAATGAACAAAAATTATAGGAAATACAAAAGATAGCAAAAATTACTTAACTCTAAATTTACAAAAAAAAAAACAAAAAGGTTACAGAAATGAAAATATAAACCAAACCGCACTTGGTTAAGTCAATTAATTATGTCGCACTATTATTTAATAAAAAACTGAGAGTTGTATGTTCATAGGTAATATTTATAGAAATTTCTTGAATGGTTTAATTACATTCAAAAATCGGCAGTCTACAGATGAAGATATAGATGATACGTCCAGATAATGGCAGGTGATATGATACCATACCATATTACTCGCCCAGATAATTGTAGATAAAGATTACTTACAGTAGATCTTGACGAAGGCAGCTTAATTCACTGAGTTTAATACTTTCTGGTACTAAACATTGAATTTAATAACCATTAAAGGTAGTGTAGAACTATATATAATTTAATATAGTCTAAGGAAAGAAAACTCAAATATGAAGTGTAACACTACACTTAAAAAATAATTCACAGCGACGATAAGATAAGACATATCGTGAGCAAAGCGCATCACGAGATATCACTTCACTCAACAAGAGCCCACCGACAAGTCTCACGAGATATTACCTCACTCAACAACTGCCCACCAACAAGTAAATTGGTTCCACTCAAAATTTCACCAACTGTCCCTAAAAAAGGAAGAAGAAAATATTCCCCCACTCAAGAATGATAGGACAGTCGTATGTATTTTTCAGAAAGTAAGGCCTTAACGACTATTCGAAAGTTTGAGGTAAAATAATCGGTATTAACAATTGGACCTGAGAATATTAAAATCCTTAGGATTATATTATTGTCAAAAGATACGGGCCTTACCATACCAGAAAGCATTTGTTCTTTTCATACAGAGTATTAAGACGGAAGGATTAAAAACCTTTCTTAATTAGGGAATTCCATTTTAGCTTGGTATCTACAATATTATTTTCCTATCGTAAACACGGGAATTCCTAATCATCGGCGTATCGCACGGGGGTAAAAGGAATTAAAAATAATTTAATATATTAATAATAAAAAAAATTACACGCTTTACTTCACACTCCAAACTCCAGATATCACCTTCAACTTAAAACAATGGTGGTGAAAAGTTTACAAAGAGATCTTTCCAAAGAAAGAAGATAAATTAACTTTTAAGGAGTCAAATTTTAAACAGAGTGTCTTTAACAAAGCGACTCCTGGAAAAGTCAGAGCTAAGCAGTATACTGATTGATTTATTGAATCAACTTTTTTCCTCCTGAAACTAAACCGATCTCCAAGTCTTACCAACTAAGACCTATCACATCTAAGCAAGAGTAATTAAGTAAGGTTTGCGACAAATGTTCGTGTAATATATAGATATAACTCAATAAAAATACATTAAACTTAATTTCAATCATTATTTTATTTCAGATCGAAAGAGAAGTTATACTATCCAGTACCGACAAAAACTCCAAAATTCCTATTCTCCACGATTACAAAAAAAGAAGCAAAACGGCTGTTGCTCCGGACGTCCCTCCCAAACAGATGGCTGCTTGGACACAAAATCAAGTGCAGAATCACCAAATTCTACCAGACCAGGTATTAACTGTTTACTATTAGAAATATGCTTTATTGTCACTGAAAATTGTACAATTTTATAGACAAAGCTAATAAAAGATACTAAAATACACAATCCGTTGCAAAATTTAAATAAATTGCAAATTGCATAATAAAACCATCCTTCCATCCTTCATTTGTCTGACGGCTGCCGCTATTTCTTCTGGTAGGATTTCGGGACCTGAATTTTCTTCAATGGTGGGCTCTTGTATTGTTCTAAGGTCATGGAAAAGCTTCTCCAAGTATTCTTCCCATACTTTCTAAAATATATAAAGAGGGAAAAGTTAAAATCCCGTGATTTTTTAAGTACCTTCTGCAATGTGTTATTCTACTAAGGCCAAAAAGATACCGTATTATTCTTTTTTGTAATTAAAAAATAACATCAGATGAGGTAGCTGTACAAAAAGGAAAACCATATCGAAGATGAGTCTCGAACAAATATGTTATTATGGAAGATGCTAAATTGATTTCCTTCAGAACAGATCTTATTGCATAGCAGGCTGAGGCTAGTTTTTTACTTAAAAAATCGATATGAAGGGACCATTTAAGGTTGGTCTATAAAAATACCAAGAAATTTTACAGAATCAACGATACTGATCTGGCTGTTATTAAGAAGCAAGGGTTGAAGAGCACGTTTATATAATAATACTACTGTCCTACCTACGTTAAAAGAGAGTAAATTAGAGGATGACTAGGTTTTTATTTTAAGTAGATCAGAAATGAGAGTTGCATGAAGAGTTGCAATATAAAAATGCCTAAAAGCCGAACAGACTTTTTGATAAAATTTTGTTTTCACCGAGAAAGGGTTTTTCAATGAGAACGTAGTACACGAATGGGATGGAAGAATCATGGTAGGAGACAAAAAATCAGCAACCTGCGATACGCAGATGACATACTTACTTGTACTAGCATCACTGAACGGCTAAGCAGGATAAGCGAAGAATTATAATTTCAGATCGACAGATTTGTATACTTGAGCTTCCTGATAACCAACAATGCCGATTTCTTCTTAAAAATCAAGCATATACTAGCAATGGCCCAAACCGCAATAGCTAAATTGATTAAAGTATGGAAAGACCAAACAATAACAGGGACGACTGCAGGAAAGATAGCAACAAAAATATGTACTTTAAAAAAATGATAGGAGTAAAATGGAAGCCTGCAAAATTTGGGTATATAAAATAATTCTACGCGTATCCTGGACAAAGCGTAAAACCAACCTGTCAATTCTGGAAGAGCTTCAAATAAAAAACAGACTATTAAAAAAAAGTAAAGTGAGCATATCTTATTTACTTAGGCCAAATAGCTAGAAGAACGGGAATCATGGAACTATTGGTAGTAGAAGGAAAGATAAAAGGCCTAAGACCAAGAGAAATATCTCCAACACGATGGGCAGACCAAATGAAGACTCTGGTGGGAAAATTCCTACATGAAGCCGTCCACATGACATAGGATTGCAGCCAATGGAGGGACTATATTATTTAGAGTGTTACCACGCCCTGATAATGGCTTAAGAAATGGGGAGGATTATTATTATAAATATTTCCATTAAAAATACTTGTGAGTATTTATTAACCATCGTTCAAACGCATAAAGCTTTTTTTTTAATAGTTTTCGCAAAGTATTTTAAATCTCGGTTAATACGACCATGTTTTAATTATTATACTTTTATGACCTTTTAAGGAAGTCGAAAAACTCCCATGGTCGTCTGCATGGTTATATCCGGTCGCATGTATATTATAATCTAATCTTGTTTTAGCATCTTGCCGTATCCTTTTGAGATTAAACCAAAGATTGCAATTCATCCTTAACACTTAAAGTAATTTATATTGCCCTTTTTATATATAGCCGTCATTTTCTATTAATACTGAACACTTTATTAATATGCTTCTAATATTATTTTATTTATAGGCTTCTAGAACTTTTATAGTTCTTGTGAAGAATATGCACGTTTTATCGATTTTTTTACGTTTTTCGGATTTGTTCAAATCAATTCTTTTATGTACCGGGTGGTCCAATAAGCCGATTTCTCGGCTATATATCAGAAACTATTCATGTTATAACTTTAGGAGAAAAAATTATTTACAAAAAGTGGCCAAGAGAAATCACTGGAAATAACTTTCAAGTTTCTGGGTTAACCGCTAGAGAGCGTAACATGTGAGGAAAAATTTGAAAACCTGTTTCTTGTGAAATATGCCCAATTATACCAAGTGTTAAATAAGTAACCTAGAAAGAGGTTACTAACCTAACTAACCTAACCTAACCTAACCTAACCTAAATTCTGCATAAAGTTGTTCGAGTACTTTTGTTTATTTTTTTTTTCAAATAAAGGGTGGGGGAGAGTGGTAAAGTATTTGTCAGTAAATACCTATAACTTTGGTTTGGATCAACCGATTTTAACGAAATTAGTGTCATTAGAAAGAGTGTGGATGATTTAATTTACATCTACTATAAAACAATTGTATTTAGTTTTAATTGTCATGGGTAGAGGGTACTTTCGAATAGAAAAAATTAAAATTTGTTTTTTTCTAATGTTTAATGAAAACACCTATTTATTGTAAATTATGACGAAACTGGATTAAATTTGTAACAAAATGGCATAAACCGCATGTTGATAGTATTTGTCGAACTCGAGATATGAATAAAAACGCATAATAATAAGTAGGTAAGTATAGTATTGACTCACCCTTTATTATAACTTAAAATTAAATATGTGAAAGATCATACAAATATCTCGATCATGAAAACTTCATGTCCCATAAATGTTCAAATTGTTTTCCATCGTTGTCCACAAAAGGATGTAATCTTTGGCGCGTAGACATAACAGCTGCTTCAATCTCAGCTGTTGATATACTATTTATTGCGTTTATAATGCGCTGTTTCATATCGTCTCGCGTGGTTGGTCGAGTTTGGTACACCAAGTTCTTCAATCTTCCCCACAGATAAAAGTCCAGACATGTTAAAGGTCTATTCTCATTAGACGTGCCAGGCCCGTGCTCGTCACCTGACCGGCACATGCCATGCTTTTGGTAAATATTCACACTATTCGCGCTTGTAACATGCTTTCAGCGGTATTTTGCACAGGCAGTCGAATGCTAGACGTATCGGTGGGTAGTTGTGCAGTTGTAATGTTTTCCACGGCAACTTTAGTAAAAATTGCATTAACTTTGGATGCCGAAGAAGAAGAGAATATGAGAGATAAAGTTAAAAAAAGGAGGTTTTGGATACATCCAATGATTAAGAAAAGAAAAATAGAAGGAGAATACTATACCTTGTATAAAGAACTCATGGATGATGAGTCAAAATTTTATATTTATTATAGAATGTCAGTTGCCGAATTTCATAATCTTTTAGCACATATTGAAGATATTATTAGGAAAAAAAATTCCAAGTTTCGCGAAGCGATTACTCCGATTGAAAAGTTGTCAGTCTGCTTAAGGTAAGTAGTCCCTTTTCTATTTATGTAATAATAAAACACTAAAAACTTTGTTTTCAAACTTCCACAAAATTTATTTTAACTTATCACTACAGCTGTTTCGGCAGATTGCTTTTCTCAAGTGATCTATTTTTTAGCATGCGTTAACATTTTATAGTCTCTAATGAAATAGATTGAGGAGGGGAGAACTGTTTGTCTCAAGTTAGTCATTCAGAATTATATCTGTCTTTTTTAATTTGTTGATTTCCATAGATTCTAACAAGGATAGCTTAAGGCCTTTATTTTGAATGTGAAGAATTTTAAATTCGTCATTAAAAGAATGATTGTGATCTAGAAGGTGAAGTGCGTATGTAGAATCTGTTTTCCTATTATTTTGCATTTATTTTTTTTCTATTTATTTTGCAGTAGGTAATAAAATAGTGACTTTTTTAATTATTGAAAACTTTATTTTAAAACTAAAATACCATTAAATGCCATGAAGTGACGAAAAATTGTCACTGACACCAGGATCAGCAGATAGTGGAGAAGTTATTGGGGTAGAGACTCTGGTGTTGGGTGGTTGATGTTGGGACGATGATTCTATATGCGGCATGGGATTTTGCGGAAAAACCATTGAGCTTCCATCTCTTTCGTATAAAAATGAATTCCTCTCAAAGGTTGGTTGTTGTACTGGTCTATACGGATTGGTGTATGGCGCGGCGAACTGTCGTGATGTGGGCGGTACTTGCACCATATATGTATGTGGTAGTGGAGGAACTTCTGAGGTGCAAGTATGTTGTTTTGATGATGTTTGAACGCCATTTATTATTGGTTGTGATTGTTGTGGTGAATATAGATATTTCATTTCCATTTCATGCACAGCCATAAAAATCTTTTGTTTGATTAAATGTTTATCTACGTTTGAAAACTTTCGAACCGTGAGTTTAATACTATCAAAAAAGTGATCTAGTTCATCTGGTTGGTTAACTTTTTTCTTTTTCTCTTCGTCCAAAAGAAAAGACATTAATATTCCACTTGCTGACTCTGGCGGATCCTTATTTTTAAGTTTAGTTTTTTTTTACAAATGGCTTCAGTTGCTTTTTGGACTTCTTGGTTTCACTGTCTTAGTAGAATCAGACTGAATTTGAGAATCATCAGAGGCTTCCATGATTTCGTCTATTACATCTTCTCTTGTAATTTCGCCATCTTCTTCATCACCAGAATCTTCTACTTCTTGACTGACAGGCAAGGACGAGATTCTTTCTTTATCTTTCATGTGCGGCTTTAAAAACTGAAGTAATTCACCATACTTGTATTTGATGTCGGTTGCAGATTGACCGGTTCTGGTTTTGTGCTTTGCTATAAATTTTCTGTACTGGGACCTTATTGCTTCCCATCTGTGTTTACAGTCAGCCGGATCTGCGAACAAGTACATACCGTTATTGGTATATTTTACGCAAAATATTAAAAGTACAAAAAATCAGTTAAAACTTAATCCGTATTTTTTTTAGATATCTTGCAACTGGAGACTCGTACCAAACTATATCATTTAGTTACCGTCTAGGACACTCCACTGTGCACGCAATTGTACAAGAAGTTTGTAGTGCTATTATAGAAAAATTATTGAAGATATGTATGCCAATACCAGCAGAATGCGATTGGGAACAAATTGCCAAAAAATTTTGGTTGTCGTGGAATTTCCCCAACGCATTAGGAGCCCTAGATGGAAAGCACATCGAAATTATAGCACCAGCCAATAGTGGTTCCAGCTACTTTAACTACAAAAAGACTTTTTCTGTAGTTCTACTTGCTCTAGTAGATGCCGATTATAGATTTATAAGTGTTGATGTCGGATCTTACGGTAAAAATAGTGACGGCGGCATATTTTCTAGCTCAAATTTAGGACAATCGTTAGAAAATGGACAACTTAATATACCTCCACCTACATTTCTTCCCGATTCTGACATAAAAGTCCCATATGTTATTTTAGGGGACTCTGCTTTTCCTTTAAAAGAAAATCTTTTGCGACCGTTTTCAGAACAGCAAACTATTAACAATATACAAAAAAGAATATTTAATTATAGACATTGCCGTGCAAGACGTGTGGTTGAAAATGCATTTGGACTTTTGGTGCAAAGATTCCGTATTTACCTTAGAAAATTGCATGCTAAACCTGGATATGTGGAAAATATTATTTTGGCCACATGTATTCTACACAACTTCTTGCGAAATAATATAATTAATCCTTTATCGGAGACAAATGATGATGAAAATGCAGTGAAGGATACTTGCCTCTTGAATCTACCGAAACAGGGTGGAAATGCGCAACAGGTGGCATTTAATGTAAGGGAGCAATTTACAACATTTTTTAATTCGGAAGCTGGATCTGTGCCATGGCAAAATAATAAAATTTGATTTTATTTTTGTTACTCGTCGCATTAAACTAACATTTTTATAAATAATAATAAATAAAAACATTTGTATACTTTATAGATTAAGCCTTCAAAAAAAAAATAAAAAGTGAAAGAAAATAGTAGTAGGATGAAACTCATTCTAAGAGGAAGAAAATTTTTATCGTATACAATTTTTTATTTTTATTTACACAATTTGGTGAAAACTAAACCTTTTTATGTCCTAAACACACTGTTCCATTTAAAATTAGGGGGCTTTTTCGACATTACAATGTATTGTGTTTGGGACATAAAAAGGAAAGTTTTCACCAAACTTTATAAAATAAAAATAAAAAAGAAGATGAAAATAAAAAACCAAATATTGGTTACGTGAATTTTTCGCATAGATTTTGAGGATATGTGAAAAAAGTGTCAATACAAAAGTTATAGATATTTTTATTATCCACAACTTTGCTATTTAACTTTTTCCTAGATGACTTATAATTTTGCTGGAAATCACGATAAACCATTTTCGCCCTTAAAAAACTCACTCCCTCCATTTCCCGAACTCAGATCGCCCGTGAATTATTTTTCCTTTTATTTCTGTCATATGTTTTTTTTTCAACGAGTTTCATCCTACTACTATTTTTTTGTTTCAAATATTATCGGCAGTGGTCTATTACCTAGATAAAATATAGTGTTTTACTTACCTATTTTAATTTTTTCTCCAATATCCCTCCATACCTGAGACTTATGTGCTGCATCTGCATACAGTCGATTCATAAAATCATATAATTCACTTCTCTCACGAACTAATTCTATTAAAAATTCATCAGTATGATGTGAAAATAATTTTGGTCGCACCATTTTTCCTGTCGAAACTCGTCGAGGTATTCACACTATGTAGGACTGTGCAAGGAATGTGCCACGCACGGGCTAGGAAAATATTGTTTGAAAAGATTGTCCGATGCCGGGCGCGTACCGTTCCCACTCCAAGCACTTGTAGTGAGAACGGACCGTCGCTAAACCCATTTAAATAACGTTAAAGTAATTTTGCACGTCTCGAGCAGGGCACATGCCTGGCACATGCCTGGCACTATAGTGAGAATAGGCCTTAAGTCTGGAGATATAGCTGGCCATGAAAATATACTTCCCCTTCAAATTCATTTATTTGGATAACTTGCATACAAATAATCTCGAATTCGTCTGGAAAAGTATGCAGGACGCTCGATATGTTGTAATATAATATCTCTTCTTGTTTGTAAGGAAATATCTTCCAATAAAAGATTCGATAAAACTGATTTTCCAGAAAATTCAAATATGTTTCGCCATTTAAAGTTCTATAAAAGAAATATCTTTCCATCAACTCTACTACACCAAACATTGTGTGTTTAACAAGACTCCTTCTACCTTGAACCTTCACCTCATGTATCCACTGCGAATTTTCTTCAGCCCAATAATGCATATTATGCAGATTACCACCACCCGCACTATTAAATATAGCCTCGTCTGTCCACAAAATCTTTGACATGATATGCGGTTGTTCTTCTAGCAGATCCAACATCCAATTGCAGTAATCCAACCTTGCATCAAAATCTCTCTCATGTAAAGCTTGGTGGAGAACTACATAATAAGGATGCAGTCTAATAAATAGAACAACAAATATTTATGAAAAAGAAATCACTATATTTACTAAAACTCAAAAAATCTTGAAAAATCCACAATTGTTTCACAAGATAAATCGTGCAAAAGCATTTGTAAGAAACGGATAAAAGGATAAAAGCGCCGTGTTGCCGTTTTTATCGGAATATTAAAATAACAGTTGAATCTAAAGTTTAAAGGAAATTCTAAGTTTCTGATCTAAACGTTTACTTTATAATATGAAAAACCAACCTGTGATGTTTTAAACAGTAGTTTGGGGTATGTTTAATTTTATAGAGATTTGCCGCCTACTTATATGTGGATTCTGTTGAATTAAAGCAAGAACATTGATGGAATTATCTTCGGTCATACCTCTACTACGTCGTTTTAAACAAGGACGATGAAAACTACCAGTTTTTCTTAATCTTCTTGCCTTTCTTTCAAATACTTTTTGCCATAATGTCTCCTGTCAGGATATCTTACAGAATATATACGTGAGGCACTAGTGGCATTTTGGTGACATTCAAAATAAACTCCAATCATATCATACAATTCTGCATTTGATATACCCATCACGAATTTTTAGTACTGATAATTAATTACTAATATTACCAATATTAATATCTATTGAAAAAAGTGCAATCTTCAATTCGAATTATAATATAACACTTCTTAACAATGTTTTGACTGTCAATAAATAAACAATATGAACTCCCCGTCAAATTCATTGTCGTAGCCTACTTAGTTTCGAAAAAACTATTTTTAATCATACGAAATAACAATACTTATTTTTTAATTTAATTTATAATACAGGGTGAGTCAATACTATACTTATTTATAATTATATAGTAATACTTATGTTTATCCGTTTTTATTCATATCTCGAGTTCGACAAAAGCTATTAACATGTGGTTTGCGCCATTTTGTTACGAATTTAATCCAGTGCCATTATAATTTACAATAAATAGGTGTTTCCATTAAACATATGGAAGAAAAACAAATTTTAATTTTTTCCATTCGAAAATAACCTCTACCTACGACAATTAAAACTAAATGCAATTATTTTATAATAGATGTAAATTAATTCATCCATACTCTTTCTAATGACACTAATTTTGATAAAATTGGTTGATCCAAACCAAAGTTATAGGTATTTATCCACAAATACTTTCCCACTCTCCCCACCCTTTATTTGAAAAAATAAAAAAAAGTACTTGAACAACTTTGTTCAGAATTTAGGCCTCTTTCTAGTTTACTTATATAACACTTGGTACAATTGGGCATATTTCCCAAAAAAACTGGTTTTAACACAGTGCTTTTCACAAGTTTTCTTCACAGGTTACGCCCCCTAGCGGATAACGCAGAAACTTAAAAGTTATTTCCAGCGATTTCTCTTGGCCACTTTTACTAAGGGATTTTTTCTCCTAAAGTTATAACATGAATAGTTTTTGATATACTGCCGAGAGATCCTATTTCTACCACCCGGTACATCATGTTAACTTTTCAGTTTCTATTGTTATTTTGCTTTTTTTTTTTTGTTTTCTATACAATATCTGCCCCTACCAGTGATTGTAAAATGTATTAGCATATCTTAGTTTAGCGAAATATTGAGTAGGTGTTAAAGTTTTTTATAATTTATGCGAAAGGATTTAAATATTATCTAGTTTGGAATCAGATTTCAGTTCCATGACGAGTACCTCATTTTTTTTTTAAATTTAAGTGGTTGTAAAGCGTTTGAACTATGATAATATTATAATTAATATTAACGAATAACCTTACAAGGAAACTAGAAACTCACATGCCGTTCTGCATGGTTATATTCCCTTCCCATTTACATAATCGTCTTCATTATCCATTTTTATGAAACTTCAATGAGCGGTAATAGAAATTGTAATACTGGTATCTATGGGTACATTAGCTTATAATAACGGCTAATGTCGTAGCTCATCTGTTACTTCGCCATTGAATTACTTATAACTAACAGGACAATTACTAGGATATCATCAATCTGCTTGTAACAAGCTTCTTCTGCCATTTCTCCGGACATAAAGGAAACAGATATTTCATAGGACGAGAATGAATAGTCGTGAAAGTAATATGTTTAACGATTTTGTTTATGATACACATGGGAGTAATTTATCTTTGAAAATAAATATGTATAGGTTTAATGAGAATACTTTTTGCTATATAAGGGATGTAAAACTGAAGTTAATATTCCGACATAGTTTTATCTTTTATCAACATTTTCGTAAAGAGTTCATCTCGATATCTCTATTATAAAAAACTTTAAATATAACAACTTTTTGTGGAAATTGAAAGCAAAGAAAATCATATAAAACACTACGTATATTCTCATAGTTCAATACGTATATCCAAAATAGTTCAAGTTTTGGGAGAAAGCAACCAGCTCCACCGAAAAAGCAACGTACGGGACGTGGACGGTGTCAAAAGTGTTCCAGAAAATCTGACCGGAAAACTAAACAAACGTGCGATCAATGCCAAAATTTTTATTGTTTAGATTACCTTCATCGTATTTGCGACGAATGTATCCAGTTTCGGGACTCATAACTTTTTTCAAGCTTGGATATCCAATGTCTTGCAGTTTTATATTTTTATTGGAACCTTTTGAAAAAACTTTTTTGGAAAATCTCTTATTTTGAATCATCTTGTTGTTTTGTAAATTTTTTATGTATCTAGTGTTTTTGTTTGTAGGAATTTTATTATTTAATAAATTTTACCTAATATGCGGTCAAATTTAATCCTGTGGTAAAAACTGTTGTTATTTATTAAAACTCAGATAGTCAAATAAGATATTTAATAAATAAATTCGTGTTCGAAATGTTTGTTGAGTTTTTCCAATCAATTTTAAATGGGGTCAATATTACTCCACTTGGGTTATTTTTCACCTGGGTGACGCCGGGTTAAAAAAAAAGAAACAAATAATGCTTTTAATAATCAAATTATATTCAAACTTTACTTACCACTACTATTATTACCATATTACTATTTTGGCGTCTGAATATATGATTTCGCTTATTCTTACCCACCTTGCACGTCTTATTAATTCTTTTGTAAGTTATATCTATTATTGTCCAATTTTACCTTATACACACGTGTAAAAATTCGTCAACCTAGGAGGGAGTGCATGAGAAGTCATAATGCGGTATTATGACTTCAGACTAGACTTATTCTATAGATCCGCCCCGAATTACTTCGGCTATAACTGGCTTATTCTTCATTACATGCAGCGCACGAAAGTGCAAACACTACAATAACAACATTTGCATGCGTTCAAGCTCCCCGGAAAACACCTTATACATTTTAAAAAGAAGCATTCATAACATGGCTTGCCTTTGTTGGCACTCAAATTATTTCAACGGTGTTTTATTACTACCGTGTAAGCCTCATCTTCTTCGTTAACCTGAGCGATTGTACTTCTTCAGAACAGATACTAATCACCGGAACATGCTTATAATATTCTTAGTGAGGCCAGTGCCGGGGGAAATAATTAAGAGGCACGGTATGGTATTATTTTTATTAGATCTTACAATGTAAATAATGTTTCAACTAAAGTTAAGCTTAACTGTAAACTTTATAGGTACTTATATGTTTAAGACGAATGCAATATGCTTAATTTTTTTAAGATTGAACCTAGATTGAAGGATTCGAGGCGTATAATCTGGCAACCAACATTTCACTAAAATGGTAACAACTGGATGTTCGAACTTTGATAAATTATGGCTAACACATGTCATACTCTTAAAGTCCATGATCCCACACACCCCTGTAAAGTAATGATACACATTAAGGGTCTGGTATAACAAAATAAGATATGTTTTAGTTGACATTTCTTTATGGATTTGAGAGAATAATGATTTAACGGTAATTATTCGTGTTAGATCCTGGAACATATTTTAATGTGGGCCTAATATATCTCTTTATTAATAATACAGAGTACGCGTCTGTACTATATTCCTTTGCAATATATTTACCACAAAAGATCAAGTTTTCATTAATTGGCTTTTAATCTTTTTTAGTACCTCATAAATCTTTCAAATTTTTATCACCTTAAACCCTTTTATATATGAAAAAAGATTATTTACACATTATCTCTGGCACCAATACGGCGCAATATTGGAACCATTATCGGTGCAAATCAAATCATTCAATCAATGAATTCATCATTCAATCTTCGCTTATCCACTGCTGGACATAGATCTCCCTCAGTATTTTCCATCTATTTCGATCTTGTGCCTCTTGCATCCAATTTCTACGACAACGTTTTAGATCGTCAGTCCAACGTGTTGATGTACGACCTCTGCTTCGGTATGCATCATCTCTTGGTCTCCATTCCAGTATCCGCTTTGTCCATCTATTATCTGTCATTCTAGCCACGTGACCTGCCCAGTTCCATTTCAGTGTTGCTACTCTCTCTACTGCATCAGCCACTCCTGTTCTTTGTCGTAGCTGGCGATTTGGGATCTTGTCTCGTAGTGAAACGCTTAACATAGCACGCTCCTTCGCCCTTTGACACACACGGATCTTTTGAACTGTTCTCCTTGTCATGGTCAATGTTTCCGCACCGTAAGTCTACACTGGCAAAACATACTAATTAAAGGTTTTTCTTTTAAGGCATATTCATTCGGTGTATATCAGACGATTTGAATACATGGTTCAGCTTGCCGAAGGCTGCCCAAGTCGGTCTTATACGACGGAAAAGCTCAACGGTTTGGTTATCTTTTCCTATGCGGATCTCATGACCTAGGTATTTATAGGCCATTACCTGGTCTATGGATCTTGTTTTTATGCATATATCTTCGCTGACTACAAGATTTGTCATCATCTGGGTTTTAGATATATTTATTTTCAATCCCCTTCTAGCGAGGAAAGGTAGAGCTGATTTAAAAGTTCTTTGGCCTCATCTATCCTATCAGCTATTAGTACAATATCATCTGCAAACCTTAGATGGCTAAGCTTTTCTCCGTTTATGTTTATGCCCTTGTCGGTCAGTTTTGCCCTTTTACATATATATTCCAAAAGCGTAGTGAACAGTTTCGGCGATATGGTGTCCCCCTGGCGTACTCCACGTTGTATCGGGAATTTCTGGGTTTGACGATCACCCACTCTAACACTGGCTGTTGCGTTTTGGTATATGTGTTTAATTATATTTATATACTGATAGTCAATTCAGCATTCTGTCAAGACTTTCAATATTTTTTGTTGATTTACGGTGTCGAATGCCTTTTCATAGTCGACAAATATTAAAGCTAGTGGTTTATTATATTCAGTGCATTTTTCTATAAGATTTTTTATTACCAGTAGGTGATCGTTTGTTCCATAGCCTTTTCTAAAACCCGCCTGTTCTGTGGGCTGATAAAATTCCAATTTATTTTCTAGTCGTTTCGTAATTATTTTTGTAAATAGTTTATGTGAAAGTAGACTTATGGGCCTGTAATTCCTGAAGTCGGTAGCATCCCATTTTTTATGAAGTATGATAATTTCTGCGTTATACCACTGGGTTGGTGTTATTGCTTTCTGCAAACATCTAGTGAATAGTTTGACAAGGACCTGCCATAATCTTTTTCTAGCCACTTTCAAGGCATCTGCCACTATTTCACCGCCTCTGAGAGTTTGTTTTTCATTTCTTGCACTGACCTTCGAACTTCATTGGGTGTTACGTCCAGTAAAATTTCAGATCCCTGATTGATTATCTTTAGTAATGATCCACTCCGGTTACATTGCTGATTCTTTGTATAGTTGTCTATAAAAACTCTCTATCGTGTTCATAATTTGAACTCTATCCTCAATGATTTGCCTCTGTTAATTTCTTAATTTGTGGACGTTTTTTCTTCCGATGGAGATGCTCTGTGTGAGTACTTTCAAGCTTTTGTTTTCTTCTATTACTCTAGTTATTTCCATCGTATTGTATCGTCTCAGATCTTTTCTAACTTCCTTTTTCATTTTCTTATTCAAAATTCTTAATTCATTTTGGTTATGATCCTGATTTTCCCTAAGTTTTCTTCTTTCCTCTAGAAGATGTTTTGTGTTGTGGCTTAATTTTTTGTTATTGTTTTCAGGACGAGGACAGTATTTCTTTTCAGCTTCTTTCAATATCTGAGTAATATTATTGTTCATTTCATTGATGCTGATATTCTCTAAGTCGTGTGTATCCAAACTAGTCTTAATATTTTCTTCGTAAAGTGCTATATCTTCTGGGAACATCCACCTTCCACTTTCTTTTTGAGGATCAGGGAGGTAATGATAATCAAAGTTACGCCATGTTTCTGAATCTGTTGTCTCTGAAACTGCTAGCACAGTTCAAAATAATTCAACAATAACTGTTGTAAGTACTGATGATGCCAGGACGTAAAAAAATTGTTGGTTTGAAATCTTCGAAAATTTCCGAAGTGAAAATCAAAAGTGCAAACAAAAAAATAGCTCCTGAACAATATAAATCTATCATCCTATTTAATAAATCAATTAATTGTGTTAATTAATAACAGAAGAAATATTGGGTAAAAACGGTCGTGATGTTAACTTTGAAAGGTATAGGCTTTCTAGTTCTTATAGGAAAGGTTTTTTTATCGTTTATTAGTAATTAATAAAGCGATATTGTAATGTCTCTGTAATATAAAGTCTATTTAAAATATAATCCCTTGGTTTTGCCTAACTCTTTAGGTAAAATTTTGGGTCTAAAAATTGCCTTCTATCTATCTAATTAGCCTTCTTCGGTCCATCTTTGGACACAGGCCTCCCCAATCTTTTTCCATTCTTCTCTGTCTGTCGCTACAGTCATCCATCTAGAGCCCACGTGCTTCTTGATATCATCTGCTTATCTCACTTGGGGTCTTCTTATGCTTCGTTTATATTCCCACGGTCTCCAACTTATAAGAATTTTGTTACATCGGTCTTCTTTTTGTCTTATATTGTGTCCGGCAAATCTCCATTTCAATTTTGCAACTTCTTGTCTAACATCTCTCACTTTTGTTTTCTCTCTTATCCACTCGTTTCTCTTCTTATCCATTAGTCTTATGTGCAATATTTGTCTTTCCATTGCTCTTTGGGTTTTTATGATTTTGTCCATGCTTGCTTTTGTAGATGTCCACGTTTGGGAACCATAAGTAAGAACAGGGAGTACGCATTGATTATATACTTTGGTCTTAAGATGCTGTGGATATCTTTTGTTTTTAAGAATGTAGCTTAGTTTGCCAAATGCCGCCCATGCCAGTCTAACTCGTCTCTTGATCTCTGCTGTTTGGTTCTCTTTGTTAAGTTTTATAGTTTGACCAAGATATATATAATCCTTAACTTATTCTATTTCGTGTTATCCGATTCTCATTGTGATGTCTTTATTGTCTTTATTGTCAAAAATTGCCTTAGTATAACTTATTAGAACGTATATACATAATATAGATATCAAACACAAGACTTTAACATTTATAGTACTTTTTTAAGTCTTAATCAAATTTTTAAATAGCATTTTTTTAGTTTTGAATCAAATCACAGTTTCTGATATATATTTTACAGGTCGTAAACAATATTTAATCACTATAGAAGGCAAAAAATCAGTAACCTACGATACGCAGATGAGACACTTATACTAGCAGCGAATGAAGTCGAAATGACTACCATCAACGGCTAAGCCAGATAAGCAAAGAATCCAGATTTTAGATCAAGACCGGAAAAACATAAATAATGATCATAGAACCAACAGAAATCAAGCGTAGTATGGCAATGAACCAAACGGCAGCAGCTAAATTAATGAAAATATGAAAAGTTCCAACAATATCAAAGAATACTAAGCTCAGGTTGGTCAATACCCTTATTGTTCCCATTGCTACATATGGACTGAAACATGGACTCTCAAAAAAATCGGTAGAAGTAGGATCTAAGCCTTTAATATCTAGGTCTGCAAAATATTCTTCTTACTTTGAACGGAGTCTATGGAACTATTGGTAGTGGAAAGGAAGATCTCCAACACGATGGGTACACCAAATGAAGACTCTGGTATGAAAATCCCTACATGAAGTCATACATTTGGCGCAGGGTTGCTTCCAGAAAAGACAGTAAGCTAGTAATATTTAAAATGTCATTACACTCTGACAAGGGATCCAGGAATAAAGAGATGATTTATTTTCACAACATGATATTACTCCTATGATGTTTCAATTCCAATATGAAGAATACATCAAAATTAAAAAAAATACTTAACTATTGTTCTAGATTTCAAAATTGCAGATTTATCGGGTTCTACAATGTCCTATTAAACTAGTTGTAGACAATATGTTGAGAATATTCTGGATTGATCATCGCACTAATGTATCGATATTAGAACAACTTAAAGTGAAAGATAGATTGCTTAAACAAATACAACAGACATATTTGCAGTATTTTGGACACATTGCTAGAAGCACAGGTACGATGGAAAAAACTGATAGTCGAGGGTAGAGTTGAAGGAAAGAGACCTAGGAGAAGATCTCCAATCCGTTGGGTAGATAAAAAAAATATTAATTAACCAGGGTTACATGAAGTCGAACAACTAGCCCAGGACAGAGAAGGATGGAGGGAAATCGTGAAAAAACTGTAAAGGCCTGACCAATATGTTGGTCGTTTTCTCTACATTTGTACAGAATCTGCATATTGCTTCGATCACTTTGTCCATTTCAAAGATATGGTAATTGAGTAAGCAGTATCAAGTGAAAACACTTGCAATGCCTCTGATTACATTTTTATGAAGCGCTGAAAGTATTTTAACATCTTACGGTACCTTATCCTTAAGGACGTTGGCCATTACATTTGCCCATTTAATCTTATTTGTAGCAGCCCTGAATAGTTCTATGGAGGTCATGTTCGTCCATTGCCGTAGGTTTTTAAGCCAAGAGTTGCGTCTTCTTCCTGGTCGTCTTTTGCTATTGACTTTGCCTTCGATTATAAGTTGGAGCAGTTCATACTTTTGATTTCTTATGATGTGACCAAAATATTGTGTTTTTCGTTCTTTTATTATAAGCATAAGCTCTCTTTCCTTATTCATCCTCCGCAAGACTTCCGCATTTGTCGTATGGGTCATGTAGGATATTCTGAGCATTTTACGGTAACACCAGAGTTCGAATGCTTGGATTCTTTTTTGTGTTGCTTCTGTCATTGTCCAGGCTTCAACACTATAGAGCAAGGTGGAGAAAACATAGCACTTAAGTATTCTAGTTCTCAATGAGATGCCCAGCTGGCGGTTGCATAGAACTTTTTGTATTTTGTAAAACATATTTTAACATAGCGAGGATAATTTTGTCATAACCTTTATGCTTCCATTTGCCTGGAATATTTTTCCAGTAAGTTGTACAATTTTCTTTTACGTATTAAAATGAATGTCTCCATTTGTATAGAACAAAGTTATTGTCCAAAGACTTTTACTAATTAACAGAAATTAAATTGTAAATGATATTTTATACAACAAAAGACCACGTGAAGTGCTTAGCTTTTACCGTTTTTGTTTTGACACATACCGTATTCAGTTCAATATTTTATACATTCAGCATTAACGTCAGATAATGTGCATTATAGACGTGTGAATCGGATTCTTCATTATAGATTCGAAACGGTTCTTTAATAAACTCACACAGCTCTATAGTTACGCCAATGAATAGATGGCAGCACAATGAATGGGAATACCTCAGATGGACGTTCACTTTTATTGTTGATTTTGTTACGGTGAGCGCTCAGTATAATTCAATTTTAGTATGGTTGAGTTCGCCATTAAAACTAGCGATACAGTAAGTGTGGTCTAATACTATGGTTTTTGTTAAGATGTTTTATAGTGAGTTCGTGTATATAATTAAAAGATAGTTAATTAATATTTTGTGAGGTTTGTAACTTTTTAGCTAGGTTAACAACGGTATTTTGTAATAAAATTTAAATTAGTTTATCTAATATCCCAATATTAGATATCTTGTATTCTTGTAGATAAGTACTGTGTTTCTTATTGTAAACTGTTACAATTAACTCCTTATTATTATTTTGCCGCCAATCGTTTGAAAATTGGCTAACAGGATAGTAATGTTTACCGTACCTACTACTACTTTACTGGATATGCTGTCAAATCAATCTTGTCAATTAAAGAGTCTGACATTATTCGTCGTCATACCGTGTTCTTCTGTCGTGCTTTATATATCCTAAATAATTAGGATTATTACTTCTATTTTGCAGAAGACAAATAGATATCTTCAGTTTCTAATGGTTGCTTGCAGCTTTTTACAATAGTTCGGTGTAGACGTATTGAACCACTTTCTCAGATTTTGAAGACAAGATCCTCTTTTTTTTCGCTGGTTCTCTCTTTCCAAATATCTTGGCCTGAAGAACAAGTTGCAATAAGTCGAATCTTTGTTCATTTCTCACAACATGGCCAAGATATTCTAATTTTCGCGCTTTGATTGTGTTTAGATTGTCGCATTCCATGCCCTTTCTATGAAGGACCTCAATATTAGTCACACGATCTATACATGAAATTCTTATGATGGGTCTATCCCACATTGCCACATCCCGAAGGCATCAAGCTTTCCTAAAGAAGCTTCAGAAAGTGTTCAAGCTTCTATTCCGTATAATAACATAGAAAAAACATAGTATCTGATATTATATATTTGGTAGTAAGTGATACATCTTCTTCTTTTTCTTCAGCCTGTGTTCGACATTGCTGGATATAGGCCTCTTCCATTTGCTTCCATCGATTTCTACTTTTGGCAATTCTCATCCACTGCTTGCCCGCGACTTGTTTGATATCGTCTGTCCACCTCTTCTGCGGTCTGCCTACTCCTCGCCAGTTCTCTCTTGGTCTCCAGTTTGTTAATCTTTGTGTTCATTTTTCGGGATTATCTCGGGCAACGTGTCCGACCCATTACCACTTGAGCCTTGCAATACGTTCTGAGACATCAGTAATTTTTGTTCTTTCACGAACAACGTTATTTCGAATTCTGTCTCTCAAACTAATCCCTAGTATGGCCCTCTCCATTGCTCTTTGGGTTGTACTGAGCTACTCTAAGGTTTTCTTTGTGAAGGCCATGGTCTCCAGTTCATATGTAGTTACAGGCAAGATACATTTGTCATAAACTCTACGTTTTAGACACATTGGTATATCTTTATTCTTCAAAATAAAGCTTAATTTGCCGAAAGCTCCCCAAGACAGTTGTATGCGTCTTTTTATTTCGGCTATTTGATTTTCTTTGCCGATTTTAATGGTATGTCCAAGATATATATAGTGGTCTACATTTTCAAGACTGACGTTGTCAATAACAAGATTAGTTTATAAATTACTCATTATTTTTGTTTTCTGAAGGTTCATTTTGAGACCTATTTTATTTGACTGCTGGTTTAATTCCTTCAACATTTGCTCCATTTCCTTGATATTTGTACTAAATAATACTATGTCATCCGCAAACCTCAAATAACTCAAACGTACACCATCAATGTTTAGACCTTTTTCCTCCCAGTCAAGCTGTTTGAATATATTTTCCAATGCTAAGGTAAAAAGCTTTGGTGAAATAGTATCACCTTGTCTAATATCTTTATCAAGGCGCATTTTTTCAGTTTTTTCGTCTTCATTGATTTTGATGTGGAATGTGACCTGTTCATAAATGTTTCTATTGAGTGTAGTGTACCGAAAGTCTATTCGAGCATCCTTCAGGGCTGACAAAAAGGACCAAGTCTCAATACTATCGAAAGCCTTGTGAAAGTCGATAAATGCCATATGTAAAGGTACATTATATTCTGTGGTTTTTTCTACTAGTGTTCTGATGGTTTGTAAGTGATCATTAGTACCAAACCCTTTTCTAAATCCCGCCTGTTCAACCGGTTGATATAAATCAAGTTTTTGTGTTATGCGGTTGGTTATTATTCTTGTTAACAATTTATATAAGTGTGACAACAAACTTATAGGTCTGTAGCTTTCAATATTAGTAGTGTCTCCTTTCTTGTGTAAAAGTATTATTTCGGGGTTTTCCCATAGGCTGGGTATTCTTTTTTCTGTTAGACACTTATTCAGTAAGACTTCCACAACTTCTACAACGATGTTGCCGCCCATTTTTAACATTTCAGACGTTATACGATCCTCGCCAGGAGCTTTTTTGTTTTTCATTTGCTGTAAGGCATATCTAATTTCCGAAGAGGTTATTTTAGGGATGGTTTCCGAGCCGACGTTTAGAATTGTTCTGTGGTCTGTTTCGGGGTTCTGTATAGTAAATGTATAAAGATTCTTATAGAACGTTTGTATTTCCTTGATTATTTGAGTTTTTTCGGTCACCGTATTCCCCTGTTGATTTTTGATTTTATTTATCTTTGATTTTCCTTTAGTTAAATTTGATTTCAATACTCTCACGTTTCTATTGTTTTCGATGGTTTGCAATATTTGTTTTGTTCTATTGATAGTGATACATCATGACTTTTGAAAAGAGACTTCATCTTTGCGAGCGCTGATCTTGCTTTCCTATTAATTGTTTCTTGGTTAACCAAAAGCCGTGTATTTAAGGCACTATCGAAAAAAATTTAACGTCAGATAATTGGTGTAAATGTTCGGCGTTATTTAGATGAGATATTTCCCGGACGATAAATTGGTAGACAAAGTAAAATTGAATGGCCTTCACGTTCACCCGATTTCAATCATAAAGATTATTTTTACTGTCAACTCATAAATTGAGCACATTTTGAACACTTAATAACGTAACTATTCCTAAAAAATGTTCTAATCTATCAATTGTTAAGTTTTAATGTAGTTGAAAATAATTAGTATTAAAAAAATTTATTGAAACAATTAGGCGTTGCCAGATTTGTGTTTTATGTATTTAAGACCTTTCAGACTACATAAAATCATAAGTGTTACACATGGTTGAACTCGTACTGAATAGGAGATTCCAGTAATGACTAAATATACAGGGTGATGCATTTAAAAACCCAAAGTTACTAATAATATAAGAGAAACGGAAAATCTGGCAACATTGCAAATATCAAATATGGAATATCCGTATCCCAAAATAGGTGTACTTCAAATTTTGTACGATTATATCTAGCAATTTACGAGATAATTGGCCGTTTCCAGACTCTTGGGCCACTTTGTATAATATTTTAAGTCTGTACCTCTAAGTCCGCTTCTTTTAAGATGGTTATGAGTTTTGTATGCTTTACTACCTTACTTGCATGTTTTACTTGATTAAATGCCTTTTTGTAGTCCATAAAATATATGTTTACGTCACAGTTGACATCCCAACTCACTTGGTGTATTATCTGGACTACAGCTTTCCTAATTTTATCATTTTTTAAAGCGTGTTCTACCTCTGATTTCATAATTTCTCAGCCGTCAGTATTATTTTGGTAGGATTCTGTAATATTATTTCTGTCGTTCTGAAGCTATTTTCTTGTGGCATTCTAAATTAATTACTATTTAACTGGGAATAAGCCACAATTTAAATAAAAGTATTTTAACCTTTAATTGTGGCTTATTCCCAGTTAAATAGTAATTAATTATTTCTATCATCTTCAAACAACTCTGATATATAGAGTTGCCATTCTCTTTTTATTTCGTTCTTATTTAAGAAAAATTATGTTGTTATTGTCAGCTAGTACAGAAGAACTGTTTTTTAAATATGTTACTTCTTTCTTTTACTTTTTTGTGCACATTCAAAAAGTAGTGCTCAAATGTGACTCTTTTTTTCACCTCTACTCCATCATATCTAAAATTTCATTTGTCATTAATGACTTTTTATTATTTTTTGGTGGTTTGAGTTCTCTGTATGTCTTGTGAAACTCTGTGCAGCTTTTTAATTTTCTGGTTTGTTACATCCGTTTGAATAAAGGTATTTAAATTCTTCTGTATTTACTGCTTCATACTCTGTTCTGTATGTTGGTCTTTCAGTAGCCTGATGAAGTATTTTGGATTTGGACGCTGAATCTTCTTTAGGCTGAGCCAATCAGTATCCTGACTTGATATTGGTTCCAGGTTATGTCTTGACTAATATTGTGCTGTTACATAATCTTTGATTAGTCATATTGTAACTATTTGATCTCTCATTATGCGACCTGGATTATCTGGATACGATTTCCTTGACTAGAATATTCTTTATTTTGGTTTTAAAGCAAATGTTAGTAATTACAAACTCTTCTTTTGCTATAAATTCTCACAATCAGTTTCCAAGCTTCTTCTTCTTCTTATATAGACATGACTGTCTGTTTTTCAATGTACCTCCAGTAAGTTGTCGTTCCATCGTTTTCGTGGTCTTCCTACTGATCGTCTTCCTATTGGGGAACCGACTCTTGCCGTCTTTACTACTCTATTTGTTCATTCGGCTTATATGATCATTTCATTCTACTATTCTATTTTTACCCAGTTCTTGATGTTCTCCACCTTGTATCTACGTTGTATATCTGTACTTCTAGTTCTGTCCCATAGTCTTAGTCTCTTATCTCTAGTGTTTTCCAAGCTCAAACTGTCCAAATAATTCCGATTGTCCATTACCAATCTTGGAATTTAGATAAGTCATAATCCAAGTTAAATCTTTTTTAGAAAGCCTTTTCAAGGTGTTAAAAAATTCATTAGAGAATGTTTCACTTATATCATCTGGTTTGTCATCTGTAGGGACATTATCTATTGAGGATATCTTCTCGTGCCACTCCTAGCGGAGATTGGAAATCATCATGGCCGCTGCGACTTTGTTAGCAGCGCGCCTAAAAAGTTCAATCGAACTACACCCGAACCATTCACGTAGATTACGAAGTCACGATATTTTTCTTCTTCCCACACTTCTTTTGCCCTTAATTTTGCCCTGCATGATGTTTCTTAAAAGTTCGTACTTTTCACCTCTCACAATGTGCCCCAAGTATTCCATCTTTCTAGTTTTTATCTCAATTAGAATTTTGCATCTTTTGTCTAAAGTTTGGAGTACTTGCGTGTTAGTGACGCGGTCCATCCATGATATTCTGAGAATGCGCCTATAGCACCACATCTCGAAAGCTTCAATGTTTTTTATGGTCAACTGTTTTAGTGTCCAAGCCTCAACTCCATATAACAGGGTAGAAAAAACATAACACCGCAGCATTCGTATTCGTAACTTTATATTGATATCACGATTGCAAAAGAGTTTGCGCATTCTATTAAAGACTGATCTAGCGATTTCTATTCTACATCTAATCTCTTTTGTTTGATCAGTATCGTCTGTGATCCAAGCACCTAGATATTTATAACAGGGCACACGCTCAATCGTTGTATTGTCTATTACAAGATTAGCTCTGATGTTCTTTGATTTCGTGATTACCATAAATTTAGTTTTTTTCAAATTAATTTTCAAGCCGTAACTGTTACAGTATATATTGAGACTTTGAACGAGATATTGTAGTTCTACTAGCGTTCCCGTTAGGAGAACTGTATCGTCAGCATACCTTATATTGTTGATCGTCTCACCATTTATTATCAGACCAAGATCTCCTTCCTCGAGTGCTTGTTCACAGATAGCTTCACTATACAGATTAAATAAAAGTGGCGATAAGATAAATCCCTGCCGGACTCCTCGACGGATTTGAATTTCTTCTGTTAGTCTGCCATCAACCTTGACATTTGCTGTTTGATTCCAATATAGATTGCATATAATTCGAATATCTCGGCTGTCTCTTTATTAGAACTTGTCTTAGTGGTTCATGTTGTACTTTGTCAAAGGCCTTTTCGAAATCAATAAAGCAGGAGTAAATTTCTTGGTTCATGTCTAAGCATCTCTGTGAGAGAACGTTCATTGCAAACAGAGCCTCCCTTGTACCCAGGAATCAATTGTATTGAGGATATAGAATCCTCTAAAGACGTGTTTTGGATTCAGACTAAAAGGATACGTCGAAAGAAAATGCAAAAAAGTATTTTTGAAGTGTGTATATTTTAGGCAATTCCTAGCTGAGCGCTTTCGGCTTTACAAAGCCATCATCAGAGCTATGCTACAATAAAATGTTCTAATAAGTACTAATTGGTAAAGATTGTAATTTTTAACTTACGTCAATTTTTTAAATACCACTACAAAGAGAGATCTCATTTCCTTAAGTTTCAAAATTATGATATTGTAGGAGTTGGAATTCTTAAAACATATAAAAAACATATAAAAAGTCGACACTGGACTTCACAAACACGTTAAAAAATTGAAAAAATTTTTGTCATGGTACGGGTTTAAGACCCGACCATCTATTGATGTGAGGACGTAGACTGAATAGAACTAGTGAAATCAAATGTCGGTCCTTTTAAACGATTTTTCAAAAGTGACAGGTGACAAATGTCATATATAGGAAATAGAGATTGTTTTTTTAAATTCTTACAAAATTATTTAGTAGTTTGGAATTACTACTAGTCATCAAAGACTTTCTAAAAATTAAGTTTTTAAATTAAATTTTATGTGTTCATCACATCATACAGAATGACATTAATTTGTAAATTCACTCAAGTCATTGCTCAAGGTCAATGTATGTTTTATCTGACAGCTATCCTTAAGGAACAAGGGCTCAAATTGTTCAACAACACTATAAAGAAGAAACCTGGTATTAATGTTATGTTATCTGATACTTAAGTGTATTAAGAATTGTATGTCTTGATGGAAAATTGTAAGAACTTTGTATAAAAAATTTTTTTTAAAAATGTATTTTCATGTTTCAATTAAGAACAACTGTCAAATGAATTACAAAATGTTGTAAATTTTAATAAAGTTTAAAATTTGTTTAAAAAAATAAAAGTATGAAAAATATATAACAAGATTGCATGAGGTCACCCTTCTTCCTCTAAAGTCTCCCATAATAATTTAAAAAGAGGTTTATAGTTGCAATTGAGGTTGATTTGTATGTTTAAGCAACAATCAGGGTTTATATTCATTTCTTTGGATATCTCTAGATCTTCCAAGAGATTCATGAGTCTAAAGTTTTTATTGGGAATGTTGTGTAAAATTTTACTGTTTTCAATAGGAGAAAAAGAATGATTATTAAATTTAATGTGATATCCAAAGTTTGATTTTTCTGGGTTATTGAGGTGTTCTTTGATTCTTTGATTCAGAGTTCTCATTGTTCTACCTACATAAGTCATATTACAGTCACCACAGGACAGCTTGTAAATACCACTTCTGTTTAGTTTGTCAACTTTGTCTTTGGTCTTGCTGAAGATGGACTTGATGTTATATTTGGTTTTAAAGGAGATGTTTAAGTCATTAATTTTATTAACAAGTACTCTTGAAATTTTTTCTGAAATTGGTCCTAAGTAAGTTAAGGATCTATATATGGAAGTAGTGTTGGATTTGTTATCAACATTAAAAGCTTGGTTTAGTCTCTTTTTGAGTATAGATTTTCTAATGACTTTATCAACAGTAGTAGAAGGAAAACCATTGTGGTTTGCTATCTGTTTAATGATGGAGATTTCTTTATTGTAATTTTCTTGAGACATAGGGATATTAAGAAGTCTGTGGACATGACATTGAATAGCTGCCATCTTGTGTTGAAAGGGATGATTTGATGATGTTGGTATCATATGGTCAGTTTGAGTAGGTTTTCTGAATATTGAAAATTACCAACATCATCAAATCATCCCTTTCAACACAAGATGGCAGCTATTCAATGTTATGTCCACAGACTTCTTAATATACCTATGTCTCAAGAAAATTACAATAAAGAAATCTCCATCATTAAACAGATAGCAAACAACAATGGTTTTCCTTCTACTACTGTTGATAAAGTCATTAGAAAATCTATACTCAAAAAGAGACTAAACCAAGCTTTTAATGTTGATAACAAATCCAACACTACTTCCATATATAGATCCTTAACTTACTTAGGACCAATTTCAGAAAAAATTTCAAGAGTACTTGTTAATAAAATTAATGACTTAAACATCGCCTTTTAAAACCAAATATAACATCAAGTCCATCTTCAGCAAGACCAAAGACAAAGTTGACAAACTAAACAGAAGTGGTATTTACAAGCTGTCCTGTGGTGACTGTAATATGACTTATGTAGGTAGAACAATGAGAACTCTGAATCAAAGAATCAAAGAACACCTCAATAACCCAGAAAAATCAAACTTTGGATATCACATTAAATTTAATAATCATTATTTTTCTCCTTCTGAAAACAGTAAAATTTTACACAACATTCCCAATAAAAACTTTAGACTCATGAATCTCTTGGAAGATCTAGAGATATCCAAAGAAATGAATATAAACCCTGATTGTTGCTTAAACACACAAATCAACCTCAATTGCAACTATAAACCTCTTTTTAAATTATTATGGGAGACTTTAGAGGAAGAAGGGTGACCTCATGCAATCTTGTTATATATTTTTCATACTTTTACTTTTTTAAACAAATTTTAAACTTTATTAAAATTTACAACATTTTGTAATTCATTTGACAGTTGTTCTTAATTGAAACATGAAAATACATTCTTAAAAAAATTTTTTTATACAAAGTTCTTACAATTTTCCATCAAGACATACAATTCTTAATACACTTAAGTATCAGATAACATAACATTAATACCAGGTTTCTTCTTTATAGTGTTGTTGAACAATTTGAGCCCTTGTTCCTTAAGGATAGCTGTCAGATAGAACATACATTGACCTTGAGCAATGACTTGAGTGAATTTACAAATTAATGTCATTCTGTATGATGTGATGAACACATAAAATTTAATTTAAAAACTTAATTTTTAGAAAGTCTTTGATGACTAGTAGTAATTCCAAACTACTAAATAATTTTGTAAGAATTTAAAAAAACAATCTCTATTTCCTATATATGACATTTGTCACCTGTCACTTTTGAAAAATCGTTTAAAAGGACCGACATTTGATTTCACTAGTTCTATTCAGTCTACGTCCTCACATCAATAGATGGTCGGGTCTTAAACCCGTACCATGACAAAAATTTTTTCAATTTTTTAACGTGTTTGTGAAGTCCAGTGTCGACTTTTTATATGTTTTTTATATGTTTTAAGAATTCCAACTCCTACAATATCATAATTTTGAAACTTAAGGAAATGAGATCTCTTCTTTGTAGTGGTATTTAAAAAATTGACGTAAGTTAAAAATTACAATCTTTACCAATTAGTACTTATTAGAACATTTTATTGTAGCATAGCTCTGATGATGGCTTTGTAAAGCCGAAAGCGCTCAGCTAGGAATTGCCTAAAATATACACACTTCAAAAATACTTTTTTGCATTTTCTTTCGACTTGTCATAAGTGTGTACAAAAAAATATCAGTCTTTTGATTTTTAAAAGGATACGCCCAAGTATATTTCCCCTTTTGGAAGTCGTGCCCATGGGTGCGTACATGATATCCTACCTACCATCTCAAACCACCCTCAGCTACTCATGCGCGGCTAGTCTTGTTTAGACCGACCTAACACGCATGCGCGTCTTTCTTCCCTTCTGTTTATTTCCTTTAGCGTTTATGTCTGCTGTCGTTCCGTTTCTGGGATCTCTTTTCTTATTATTATTCTAGATATTACCCCAGCCCCAGTTGCCGTCATCTTGCTTTCGTATCCTTTACCACCGTAAGGAATTGTGTGAAAAAGTAATGTCCTACCCATGTCAGGTATAAGTGTTCTTGTCTATTCAATATCATTAAAAAAATCAATTTTTGATTAACAGAAAATTTGTCGCATACCAGACAGTTGAAAATAAATCTATAAAAGGATACAGTACAATCCACAACCTTCATACTCTTCTGTTTTCTATTAAGATATAATTTAAAGGAAAAAAACTACAGATATATAGATATACAGATGGGAAAGTTTAAAGTAAAACCAAAACTCTAGTGTTTATTCCATTTTTTATAACACAATACAATATTAATATTTTTATACGTCACACATTTATACAAAATGTTTTAATAATTAATTTTATTTTAATATTGTTCAGCTCAATGTTTGTTGGACGGGGTTTATAAAACCATCAATATTGTTCTGTTAAAATACACTATTCCATTTATTTATTAACGTTTTATTTTTATATTAAATTCATCGATTTGATTAAATAATATAAAATAATCATCTCTAATGAAAGTTTACATTTTATCGTGTAGTTATTTTTTATTTAAAATTTTATAAATGATTTATAAGAAATATTTTTACGTAGCGTAAAAATGGATATTGTCTTAACATAAATATTAAAAAGAACATGCTAGAGCCAGCTAAAAATATTCTGAAGAGAGAAAAACCAACGAAACAGAAAAAATGGATGAGTGACGAAATTTTGTTATTGATGAATTCTCGAAGACTATCGAAAGGCAAAAGTGAAGAACAATATAAGCAAATTAACATAGAGATAAAAAAAATCCGCGACGCTAAAAAACAATGGTTACAAGACAAATGTAAGGAGATTGAAAACTTGGAAGCCAAATATGATTCGTTCTATCTTCACAAGAAAGTTAAAGAATTGATCAACAATAGAAACAGGACGCAGACAGTACTTATGTTAATACAGCCTCCTTATGATAATTTTCCAGAGGAGACAGGTCCAGAAATAAGCAAAGAAGAAGTAATGCAAGCGGTGAAGTCATCAAAGAATAGCAAAGCTTAAGCACCAGATACACTAAAGTTGATAGACGAAGATCGAATCCATGTTTTAGTAGACTTATTTAACAAGATTTATGAAAACAGTATAATTCCTGAAGAATGGCTAAGATCAACTTTTGTCTCTCTCCCTAGGAAGGCACATGCTAAGCAGTGCACTGATCATCGCACGATCAATCTGATGAGCCATACCTTAAAAATATTCCTCAAAATAATTCACAGAATTTACAGAAAATTGGAAGAAGATATCGGAGAAACTTAGTTTGGATTCCGGGAGGGATATGGAACTCGCGAAGCATTATTTGCCTTTAACATCTTCACACAGAGGCGTTTGGATGTGAATCAAGATGTATTTGCTTGTTTCATTGATTAGAACAAGGCGTTTGATAACGTCAAGCATGACCAACTTTTAGAGATCTTGAAAGTTAAACAGTTAGACACTTGGGATATAAGAATAATATCTACTCTGTATTATAATCAGAAGGCAGTTGCACGCATCGAAAATAGCACAACAAATGAAATTCAAATTAAAAAAGCAGTTAGACAAGGATGTGTGCCGTCACCAATGCTATTTAATCTCTATTTGGAAGAACTTATGAAGAAAGCATTGGAGGAAGAAGAGATTGGGATAAAAGTTAACGGCCAACCAGTTAATAATATTAGATACGCAGATGATACGGTTTTAATGGCGGAGACAGTAGAAGACCTGCAAGCCATTTTAAACAAGGTAGTCACAGCTAGTGAAGAGAAAGGGTTAACAATGAATGTCAAGAAGACGAAATTCATGATTATTTCAAAAAAACAAAGATTTAATGCAAACCTGTACATTCACAATAACGAAATCGAAAGGTGCACAAATATAAATACTTGGGAACAAGTGTTAATAACAACAATGACATTACAGAAGAAATAAAAACTAGAATTGGAAAGGC
This sequence comes from Diabrotica balteata, assembly GCA_918026665.1. NCBI lineage: Eukaryota > Metazoa > Arthropoda > Insecta > Coleoptera > Chrysomelidae > Diabrotica > Diabrotica balteata. The sequence continues at coordinate 160,794,900 of OU898278.1, forward strand.
TCGAGCTGCTTTTGTTAATATGAAGGACATTCTGGGAAGTCATGACATTAACCTAAACCTGAAAATGAGATTGATTAGATGCTACATCTTTTCGATACTGCTGTACTGAGTAGAGACTTGGACTTTAAACAAGAGCAATATTGATAAACTAAAGGCATTCGAAATGTGGATATATAGAGGAATTTTGAAAATACCTTGGACAGACAAAATAACAAATAGTGTAGTTATTCGAAGAATGAACAAAGAACGGGAGCTGTTGATCACCATCAAGAGAAGAAAGCTGGAATATCTTGGTCATGTGATGAGAGGGAAAAAGTACCGATTGCTCCAGATAATTATCCAAGGAAAGATTCAGGGCAAACGAAGCGTGGGGAGACGACGTATATCTTGGCTGCGCAATTTAAGAGATTGGTTCCAGTGCACATCTAACCAATTATTTAAAGCAACAGCTTCAAAGATATGAATAGCATTCATGATTGCCAAACTCCGTAGCTGAGAGGGCACTTGAAGAAGAAGTTCAAAATAATAATTATTATTTATTCTAACACTGAAAAACACTAAAACACATTAAACACTGAAACCTTTTACTTTCAACACGTGTTACAACATTTATTATTACTACAATTGTTTTAGCATAGTGCCTTTTTCAAGTGATCTATTTTTCATTCAGTCATTGTCGCATTGCTCTGTCTCTGTTTGACTTATATTTCTTTGGTATGTTTCTATTGTCCCTTTGGTATGTTTTAGGTGTCTTCACCTCTTCAGGACGTGCTATGGATCGCTGTATTATCTCACTGGTGGTAGTCGGATGTGAAATATTTTAAGCTAAAACGGTCGTTTTAGGAAATTGTTAGTAAATTAATTAATTAGTGATATGGATGAGTGAATTTACATATAAAATGAAATATAAAAATGTGAGTCGTGGTGAGGGAAGCTGTTTCTGTTACTTCTCTACAGACAGGTATAATTGTGCAATCTTCTTCTTACGGTGCCTTATCCTTAAGGACGTAATGGCCATTACATTTGCCCATTTAATCTTATTTGTAGCAGCCCTGAATAGTTCTATGGAGGTCATGTTCGTCCATTGGCGTAGGTTTTTAAGCCAAGAGTTGCGTGTTCTTCCTGGTCATCTTTTGCTATTGACTTTGCCTTCGATTATAAGTTGGAGCAGTTCATACTTTTGATTTCTTATGATGTGACCAAAATATTGTGTTTTTCGTTGTTTTATTAAAAGCATAAGCTCTCTTTCCTTATTTATCCTCCGCAAAACTTCCGCATTTGTCGTATGGCTCATGTAGGATATTCTGAGCATTTTACGGTAAACCAGAGTTCGAATGCTTGGATTCTTTTTGTGTTGCTTCTGTCATTGTCCATTCTTTAACACCTTAGAGCAAGGTGGAGAAAACATATCACTTAAGTATCCTAGTTCTCAATATGCCCAGCTGGCGGTTGAATAGAACTTTTTTGCATTTTGTAAAACATTATACGTGCCTTTTCCAGGCGTATTCTTATCTCTAGTGAGTGGTCCCAAGTTTCATCAAGATTACTTCCAAGGTACGTTGTTCTTGTTACTCTTTCCAGATCTGTTCCGTCGACATTGACCTTCACCCTTCTGTTTTGGTGCTTGCTGATGAACATCGTTTTTGTCTTCTTTGTATTCTTCATTCCAAATTCTCTACCGGCTGTCGTTACTTGGTCCAATAAGCATTGCAGGGCTTCAGCATTATCTGCCAGTATGACAGTGTCATCAGCATATCGCAGGTTATTTATATATTGCCCGTTTATAATTATACCATCCAAATATCTTCTCAGAGTAAACATTAAACAGCAAAGGTGATAGGACACATCCCTGTCTTACTCCCTTCTCGATATTAATTTTTTCAGATGTTTCGCTTTTTATTCTGATTTTAGCCTTTTGTTCTTGGTAGAGGTTTGAAATGATCCTTAAGTCTTTATCGTCGATATTACATGACCTTAAAATATCTATTAGTTTATCATGTTTCACCAGGTCAAACGCCTTCTGAAAGTCTATAAAACACAAGTATATATCAGAATCGACATCTCTACATCTTTCAACTAGCACACGTATTGAAAAAAGTGCTTCTCTTGTTCCGAACCCATTCTTAAAACCAAACTGAGTTTGACCAGTGTGTGCAATGGGATCGGTAAACCACAGAAAACCGATCCCTCCCTGTCCTCTAATACAGTGAAGTTTTCTCCAGGATGTCCATGCATTCATCAGGGATTTTGTTGCTGGCTAAGCAACTTAGTGTAGCAATTTAGTGGGAAGGAAGAACTGTTTTCTTTTAGAATATCTGATGAATACACTGCCAAAGAATGAGAAGGTAGTTTTGATGATATTTTTGGCTGAGAATTTTTGGCCTTGGATGGTTTTAACCGTATAACTTCTGCTCAGGCTGGACTATAGTTGATGTCGGTACAGTATGAGGGCGGAGGAGTAATTGGGTCGTTTGTAGTTTACTTTAATCCCAGCAGTTGTTGTGTAAGGTAAAGACTGAACATGGCATATACATTCGCTTTATATTCAATTACGGGCCTGATATATGTTTTTTATTTATGTATGAGTGTACGTGAATGTTTCCGTCCTAATCTAACGCATAGAGCATTCAGCAGACCGACTCTTCCTACCCTGTTACGGGTGTGTCAGCCACATTAGTACTCCAGTGTACAACATTTTATTAAAACAATTTGGTTTAAATCGTAATATTTTAAAGTGTAGAATCTACGGTTTCTTTTTGTACAATTACTTAAGGACTACCCTGTATATTTGACAACTAATAAGTTTTTAAACAGTTTTAGGTACTCCTACAATTAATATAGCATTAGTTTTAGGAGATCCAATGAGTTCAGTTAACTTATTTTCTCGAAAGTCTGGACTCTTTACTATTTTCGTGAAGAATATAACGATATAAAGGTACATAAATAATAATTAAAACTAAAAAACAATAATGCGACTCCTCCCTTGGTCGTTAACCCATCCCAGCAGGGTATTGACACGGTCTAGCCAGGCCTGGCTGAATGGCGCAAATAAAATTTAAATTACAGATTAATACTTCAAGCGAATCATAGAAACATAAAAAGTGAGAAATTATTACTATTGGCTTCAAGTTATAAGCAGCCATAATATAAAATTATATAAATATTAAATAATTGAATTAATGGTAAGTAGATACGTAATACAAAGTGACTCTTGAGGAGAATAAAACAGTCATTACGGTAGAACTTCCGGACAATAATCTACAACACTATTAAAAAGAGAATAAAAGAGACGTTATATCTGTTAATCTCAATATTTTGCAATCGGTTTAATACATCTCTTCTCCTTATTAGTTCAATGTAATCTTACTAAAAAATATAGTGTAAATAAAATTTTAAAATTATAAGCTTTAACGTGTTACAATATTTACATAATAATTTAACAAACAGGATTAAAAACAATAAAATGGTTATTATATCCATCGAGCAAAAAGACAAATAGTGGCCTCTTAATAATGGCGGACATATCGGGAAATGCAATGTGTCTTAGACGAGATAGTTTTAATTAAATATTACCGATAATAGTCTAAAATGTGATACAATTGTTAAAAAACTTCAATTTAAATAAGATTTCATGTGACAGTTGGGGCAAACAATAACATAACCCAATCTAAATTTGATTTCTGAACAAGAAACGAGACTCTCTTTCTTTGTTTATTGTGGCCTTTCAAAATGGCACTTCCGGTCTCACAATATTTTTGCCCCTACTACCTTTACATTCCCTCTTCTGTCTTTTTGCTCGATGATTATATCTCACCTTCTTTTTCTTCTTTACGCTGGTCTCCTCTCAGAAGTTTGAAAACTATCAAACTGATTCAAATCTTCGATGCCGCTGCTCTGAACAGATCTGTAGAACTGCAGTTAAACCACTTCGTTATATTGTAAGTTTTCTACCTTGGCTTTTTCATCCTTATATTTTCCCTATATATTCTCCTGCTGTTTGTAGCGTTTATCTCTCATAATATGGCTCAAATATTGCAATTATATATGCCAATTTTGATAGTGTTTAGGACTTCTTTTTGTTTTCTTATTCTTTCTAATACTAATACTACGTTGTTTGTAACTCTGCCTACCCAGCTTATTCTAAGCATTATTCTATAGACTCATATTTCGATATTCTCCAATCTATCGGCGATCTGTTTTTTAGCATCCATTTTGGATGCTAAATTTTGGTAAATGGCTGTCTTGCTCATCGTAAATTTTTGACTTGATTTCTTTAGTGCAGTCATTGTTGTCGTTAATTATTGATTCGAAATATTTGGATTGGTGGATCATTAAGCTCGTTTGTTGTTGTTGTGATTTGGTGATCACTATAAATTGAGTTTTTTAGTATTCAGAGTTGTATCTGTAGATCTTTGATAATTCGCTAACAGTACCGTATCATCAGCATATTCTAAATTAATGATAGGTTTTCCGTTCACTTTTTTTAATGGTTTTGGATTACTTGATCCTTTCAGCCATGCCATCATATACACATGCGACAGATAATATTGCTTCAATATTAAATATAAGAATATTATATACACACGCGCACATATACAGTGGTGAGTGCTTTATCGCCCGGCTTTTTAACGTAAGAGATAGAAAACACAGTTACCTTGTGAAATAAAAAGAGATGAAACTCGTAAAGGTGGGAAATAACCGATAGAAACCTATAATTTACATTACATTACATTACCACCGTCGATAGTCTCACACCTTTAGACGTTATTATAATATTAGAAGTGTTTAAAGTCGCTTTAAAATCCGGCAAAATAGCGGAAAGGATAGAAGATGGATTTTGTGAGAAAGAATGAGATAAAGCTAGTTCTTAGACGTGGCTATTTGACTTCAGTCATAATTATACGGATGACTGCGAAAATATTTTATTTTCATAATTTCTGATGTAAGAATAAATGATTGAATAAATTAGAATTAAAGTAAAAAACATTAATTAGTAGCGATTTTAAATTATAAATCTTTAAGTTTATTCAATAATAAAAATAAATCAACTGAAATATTTGACTAAACTAAAGGTAGGTATGTTCTATCCGAAAACATTAATTGTATGTGGAGTTGGTGTAATTATTAGACACGTGGTCTGTTGACAAGAAGATTGGGGTTCAATTCCCACCAAGGATAAACTTTTTGTTTTACTCAATCAAAAAATAATAGAAAATATTATACATATTAGGTAACAAGTTTTCAAAATCTCATTATTTACAATTTATTTTTATTCCAATGTTATAAAACGGAAATACAAAATAATTCAAATTCAAAAAGATATTTATGTGTAACTTTAAACACTTCTAATACTAGTAACGACTGACATAAATGTTTAGTGATTCAAATCAAAACGATCACTGCATAATTTCAAATTATTAAAAAAAAAAGAAAACCACATATGGGTTTTGAACTCTAATCGTCTGCGTCGCAGTGTCGAATTCTTACCACTAATCCACAAAGGACTGATGTTTATTTCCGTGACAAGAGTGTATGAAACTCCTCAAATCATAGAAATTATTTTTGGTTATTAATTTAAAACTTTAGATTAAATATTCACTAATAATTAATTTATTGTATTCACATTTTTGCTTTTAATTGTGGTCAATCATTTTTTACTTTATGCAAATTTAAAAAAATGTCACTGAAATACGTTACACATACGACGTCACAAATAATAATTATGACCGAGGTGATTTAGCTGAACTAACGTCTAAAGGTGTGAGACTATCGATAGTGTTAATGCAATGTAATGTAAATTATAGGTTTCTATCGATTATTTCCCACCTCTACGAGTTTCATCTCTTTTTATTTCACAAGGTAACTGTGTTTTCTATCTCTTACGTTAAAAAGCCAGTTGATAAAGCACTCACCACTGTATACACTTATGCATATATATACATACACAGGTTTTAATAAAGACCAGCAACTATATGGATAAAGGGCATCTCCAAGGCAATGTCGTAAAGAAATTTAGGAGATGATGACTAGTACAATAGAAAGGGTTTTAATAAATAAAAAACAAAGAGACATACAAAAAAGTAAATGGAAACATTAAATTGACCAGTAGGTATGAGTAAAAACTCCGTTTAATACGGGAACTCTTTTCTCAGGTGGAGTATAGACGTGAAAGGGTCACTGGTTTCGTAGAGGCGGAACCTCTTACTGAGTTGGAACTCACCGAGGCTGTTGGACGGATGAAGATCCAAGAGGCACCTGGCATAGATGGAGTCATGCCAGAAACAGTAAGACTCGCCTCAAGATACCAGCAGGTTTTCCTGAGATTGCTAAACAAACTGCTTGAAAAACAGCAGTTTCCAACACTGTTTAAAGATGCTAAGGTTGTCCTTATCCCGAAAGGTAAAGGTATAGAGGAAGATGTGCGATTTCGGCTAATTTGACTTCTTAATTCAGTAGCTAAATTATACGAGCAGCTTGTGAAAGGCCGCCTTGAGTGACAGGTGGAAGAAAAGCATGCGCTGAGTTACTGTTAATATGGTTTTAGGGCCAAAAGATCCACCATAGATGTGGTCGAAGAAGTAACCTCTTTAGTCACGCAGTATACAAAGAGATGTATACTTAAAGGCTCTGTATATTATTGGAGCGGTGATACCGATCGTTTTGTTGTAAAAAGAGCGAGCGAGAGTGTAAGCGAGGAGGATAGATGGAAATATAGATGAGAATGAGATAGAAAGGGAACGATAGTGTAGTGGCAGAGAGATTGAGCGAATGATAGCGGAAAGGCAAGATGGATGAAGGAGCCTATTCCCGATCTGAGTTTGTGGTGGAAATGTAAGTTCACGAAACTAGAATACTTCCTGACGTAGTTTTTGGCTGGACATGGTAGTTTTGACATCTTCACAAATAGAAGAGGCAAATATGCCTTGGTAGACTGTACTTTTTGTGGGATAATGGAAGCTCCCGCCCACATTTTTAACTTCGAGAGATGGGTAAATGAAAGGGTAAACTTCTAGGAGCGAATAAGTTTCGGGCTGGATAAAAGAAACAAGGTAAACATAATGTTGAGATGAGAGAAAAAATGGAGATAAGTACATTGTCTGATTTGTGGGGTAATGAAAAAGGAACAGGAGAACAGAGGACAAATTTGAACCTGGGTTTCGAAATTTATGGTTATTAATATTTATTAGTTTATGGCCTCACGGAAATATTTCCTGATTTACGGTGATTTAAAACGGCAGTTTTAAAAGGTTTTCTAAAATTTTAGCGACAAAATCATTTTTATATAACTGTATACATGTTACATAATTACATAATTACAACTTGGTTAACACGATTTTTATTTTATTTCAGACACACTCTGGTTTAATTCAAACTATTCAACAAACTGCCGATACCAATGGATCTCCATACCGGTCCAACTATCACCAAATCCAAGACTACTACAACGGCCAAAATATCAACCCTACAGGCGCTGTACCCAGAACAGCTTGGCACGCCCCAGCAGACAACAATAAGCCCTTACCTAGATCCCTACCTACGAACGAAGACTTTTCCGTTATTACTCACAATCCCCACTCACAAAGCGTGGCTGTACAAATAGAAAATAAAGATGTAGCCCAGAAAGATCAGAAAAACAAAACCATGGCAAAGACCTACAATACTATCAAAGATATGTTGTCAAGTAGATTTAAAAGCAATAAGGATAGTGAAGATAAAATGGAAGAAAGTAGTTTGAATAACGTAGCTGAGGAACTTAGGAAATCTCAGGGAAATATTGCCGATGAAGGAGGTAGCAAGAAACAATCACAAGAACAAGGTACGATATATTTTTAACTAAACAAAAAATAATATTGTTTTTCGTCTTCGTTTTATGTGGATATGACTTGTTATGTATGAACATCTCTGCTGGTTCTACATCCTTTTTGTCCTCTTTGTGTCAGACTGTTTTGTTATTTTTGCCTTTTATTTCTTTCTCGGTATTTTGATTTCTCCATATTATTTGATCCAGGCAACTTGCAGCTCTGTTGCTTTATTCACTTGATCACATGCTTCTGTTTCGAGCTTTCTGTAGCTAGATTATATGCTGCCTAGATATTTAATCTCTATTTTATCTTTTTTTTTTTTGGAGAAATTAACATGTTTAAATGTTCTGACAGTTATATTAAATTGATGCAACATACGTTGTAAATCATCTTCATTTTGAGAGATTAATATTGCGTCGTCTGAGTACCATATTACTTTAAGTTGTTTTTCTCCCTTTTGTTATCCTTTTTTAGATTTTGAGGTTCTTACTTTTTTATCATTTCATCCGTAATCATGTTAAACAGTAAAGGGTGAGTTCTTTTGATAAAAAAAAATAGTGATTATTATGTTGGCTTTTAGGATACTCTAAACCTCCCGTACTGCCTCCACAATACAGCCAGAACTACATGCAACAGCAAATGTTAGCGCAACACGCCCAACAGCAGTACCAACAGCAGTTAAAAAATCAGCAATACTCTCAACACATGGCTCAAGCCAGATCTCAGGAAATGCTCAATCAACAACAAGCTGAAGAGCAACTTTATTACCAAAGTAATTATGTGGCCACCCCCCAAAGACGACAAGTACCTGTTCCTGGAAGGGAAGGAAACTATGTTCCTATGCAATCGCATGTTCAGGTACGAATATTACGAACATGGATACTTCGTATTAAAAGCGAAATTAAGCAAATTAAACAAACAATATGTTAATTCATGAATGTGTTTCCTGTGTCTATTTCAAACAGGTAAAAAAAGAAATAAATAAGACTTACTCACAATCAGTTTAATTTAACTAACTAGATCTATCTAGTTTTGTTGTCATTCATAACTCTTTTCGGTCTAACTGATCGGTATCTATCTAGTAAATTCGTAATTCGTAAATTGTAAATTGCTTGTCATAATTTTACAAAATTTGGTGTAAATATTTGGTATTATTTAGTATAGGTATTTCCCTGACGATGGATTGGTAGACGGGGTAGAATTGAATGGCCTACTCGTTCACCTGATTTCAATCCCAAGTATTGTTTTTATTGGGGATACTTGAACAATTCAGTTTACAAAACTAAACCAGCAAGTCTGGCAAAACTAAGACAACGAAATATCGATGAATCTCGAATAAGACAATCATGGAAAAATGTAGTAGACGCATTTTACCATCGATTAGGGTATTAGGTACTGTCATACGTTCATATTAGGTACTGTCAACTCACATGGAGCACATTTTGAACACTTGATAAAGTAACCATTATGTTAAAAAATGTTGTAATCTAATAATTGTTACATTTTAATGTAGTTAAAAATAGTTAGTATTAAAAAATTTATTGAGACCATTAGGCGTTGCCAGACTTTATGTTATATGTATTTAAGATCTTCCAAACTACATAAAATTATAAGTGTTACATATGGTGGAACTCGTATTGAATAGGAGATTCGAATAATGACTGAATATACAGGGTGATGAATTTGAAAAACCAAAGTTACTAATAATATAAGAGAAACGGCAAATCTGGCAACATTGCAAATGTTAAATATGGAATCTCCATATCCCAAAATAGGTGTGTCTTAAATTTTGTACAATTATAACTAGCAATTTACGAGATAATTGACCGTTTCCAGACTTTTGGACCACTCTGTATATACATTAAAGATATCGCGATAACAATCGTTTATCTGAAATATAATCTCCTTTCTTTTAGAGTTCCCCTGAAAAACGTAGTGCTCAACAACTAGAACGTGATAGTCTTCGCCAAAGAAGTTTCGAAACGAGAAGAGCAGCTTCTCAACCACAACTAGCCTACGATGACGAGGTTCAAGAAGAACTACCAAATCGTAAGCCTCAACCGCAGATTCCGACGCCGATGCGACGAGGATCTTATGGAAATATCGTAGAGGCACAAACGAAGCATGAAGAAAAAGACAGCGACGATGGTGGGTTTCTCAAACGAAAAGGTTCGCAGGAAAGGCGGCTAGATCCTCCGGGAAGTGATAAAAACGCTAGGAGTGAAATAATTAACGAACATAAGAAAGATGAGGACCAAAAACTGAACGATGGACTTCAAGGAAGTCCAAGAAAGAGGTTAGAAGGTGAAATTGGTGAGTTCTTTAAACAGCTGGTAGTGATAACTATTTGTATTTTTCTTGTATCGAAATAAAACCTAGCATCTATCGATTCTTTTATGTAAATTTATTATGTAAGTATGTTTTAAAATTAATTTTTGTGGATAGGTAAAATTGAAGGTGTGTATAACGTAGGACAAAGATCAGTAAAAACGGAAGAAGAAAATAAAATTGGAAAGAAAAACAACCCTAGTTCTGCCACTTCATCGGATTACGATAAAACAGGTGGTCAGTCTTCATCGAACATTGATTCTGGTAGAGGTAGTGCCGCCTACAGCAGTGGCCGTAGACCAGGACCATTAGATTCAAATAGTGATCACTTTGACTCTGTACCTATAAGTAGTAGAGCAAAGTATAGGGAGAGCCACGATACCGGTAAGTTAATATTGTTGTACATATTTTTTTACACAAAATTATTACAATAATCAGATTTTTTTCGTTCAGTCTTTTATTCTAACTTCTAATCTACCATCTGGAATTAATATTAATAAGTATATTCCAGGAATAAGTAAGTATGCGGCTTGCGTCTCTTTGTTATATTGACCAGTTGGTTGAGGCGTCTAAAGACATCCTTATTTTTAATTCTGCCAACCCAGATTATTCGTAGCAATCATCTCAAAAGCTTCCAAGGTCCAGGACCTCATCAAATGTCCACTCTTCTAGTCGAAAAATATAGCAATATGTCATTCGAACGCAAAGGTCAATATTAAGATCGTGTCTGCAGAGTACGTTCCTTATCTTTACAAAAGTGGCTCGGGCTTTTTAGTAGTAGAGAGAATAATAGATACTGTCTAAATACTTTCCATTTTCCACTGTCTTTGTATTTGAATTTCCAGATCCCTGTACTTTACTGATTTTTCTGTTTCTGTTACAAGATTGTTGTTGGGTATCGCCACATCAATTATTGTTGTTTGTCTCTTTAGTTTATTAACTAGTATGAGATCTGGTCTACTATATGCTACTGTTTGTTTGAAGAAGTCCCAGTTTGATAGCTATCTCTTGATGAAGGATCTTTCCTACTGAGTCGTGCCGTTTCTTATATTCAGTTGCAGCAAATGCCTAACAGCCCCGGTAAGATGTTGGATGGTTTCCTGAGCTTGAAATCCATATTGGCATTTTTCATTTTGGACCTAAGGGTGTTTGACGAATAATTTCAGGTAATTTTGGTTGGTATAACCTGATCCTGAATGGCTAGTAGTGAACCTTCTGTTTCAGGGAACATCTTTCCTGATATCAGCCAATAGTTCAACGCTATATTGTCGACATGGTCTTCACTGACCTCATTGGGATGTCGCTTGGGCAGAGGTTTACCCATCCAGGTGTGCATTTTTTCGTCCTTATTAAGATGCTTTATGTGCATTTTTGGTTCCCCCCAGTTTGATCGATGTTGTATCATCTACTGCACAAATCGCTCGATGTAGAGTAGATGACTCAGCCTGAACCTGAAAATAAATTCTTAAATTAGTAATCTGTTTTACTAGTTGCTCACTTATATCTATAAGTCCACATCCTCCTTACTTAATACCGAGAAACATTATTAGTAATATTATTATTATCCTGTATATATTTTTGTTTGCTAACTATCATATATTTAGTTTTCTTAACATTAAGTTTTAATGTTCTAATCCATACTGATCACTTGTTTGTTTTGTTTTTTGCTCATTATATTTTGAAGGTCTTCTCCGCAATTTGATTCCGGTGATCTCTTTTAATTTCTTGTGCAGATGAAATATATCGTGTTCCTTTTCATAGTGTTCAATTTCATTAAATCCTTTACTACGTAATTGTGTTTTCGCATGTCTTATCTTCTGCCTGATTATTGTGTGGATCCTCTTGTATTCACTTATATCTTTATTTCCGATTTCTCTTCCATGAATTTCAGTATTTCTTCTGTCATCTTCTGTTTTTAAAATATTCTTATCCAGTTTTTCTCAGTACTTTCATCTTTGCTTAATGTCAACTTTATTTTTTGTTCTAATACTCTGCTTATTTTTTGTTTTAAGATATTATTTTACATGGTTTCTCTATGAATAGTAACTATTTGTTTATAAGTCCTTGTAACACTTTTTAATCTCAGTCGGATTTTTCTTACCATAATATTGTGATCTGTTTGTATATCTACACTTGAATATATTTTGACTGCTAATACTGAATTTATTTATCTTTTATTTATACATATATAGTCTATTTGTTTGTGAACCACACTTCTGTTGGTGATCTGCAGGTATAAAGAAGTATAATCCTTATAAATGTTTTTTTTTTGTTTTAGGCCATGATTCTGAATGGGTGGATATAGTAGAAAATGAACTCAGACATATTCTCGAACCTAAACTACATGAATTATCTATTCAAAATAATCCTGGTAAACCACATTCGATGCTGAGCGAAAGTGTATCATCCATGACACCACCATTGCCTCCCTTATCGCCTGGCGAACAATCGTCGCCAAATACTACACCAAGAAACTCAGCAAGATACAAACATAGCAGGTAATAATGTAGAATTTTAGCAACAAATTTAGCTGTATAAATTCCAAATAAAATCAGTCCTATAGAGCTTTGCATATGTATAGAAGTATTCACGAATTATTATTTTATTCTACTCACAGAACGTAGAAGCATTAAATTAAGTCACTTATCTGTCCACAATTATTAGAATTTATTAAACAAAGTCAACAGCATAGATAAGAGGGTTAGGTCAGCAGTATGGTGGAAAACAATGACATACTGGGATTTCCAGTTTTGACTATGTCAAAATGACACTTCGTGTTTATCACTAGTTTTCTTATTAAGTACCTTCTAAAGACATTTCATTGTCTTTAAAATGTTTTTTAAATATAATGATCATTGCGACTAACCATTACCGTACTGTTTAAGAGGGGGTGGAAAGTAATCTCTCATTATTATAGTTTATTCGTCTTCCGGGTTTGGACCGTGTCATTTGTGAGTGACCCAAAAGTGGGTTCATCTCGACGTTTCGCTACAATTATATGTAGCTTCTTCAGGAGAAACAAAGAAAAAGAAAAAAGAAAACAAAAGAACAGGAAGATGGGTAGTTAGCAACGGTAACTCAGTTACTCAACGCAACCAGAGGCGAATACTAACTACCAAGATGGGCATTTGGTCACAGTAACTCAACTACTCAACGCAGCCAGAGGTGAAAACCAAATGCCAGGACAGGGATTCACGTCCAACAGCTCAGAACACTAACGCGTCGAGAGGCGGGGAGTGAATCCGACGATTACTCCGCTACCGCTCTATTTATAGTCGCGGTGCCTGTCGTGTCGGGACGTATCGGCACACTTCGTGGCGCGAACGTCAAGAAGCGCGCGCTGGCCAATCATGTGGTGGCGGGACCGGATGGTGGCTCTAGACTGAGATTCCAGATGGGAGACAAGTAGTATCCTTCCTCTCGATTGATATTATGGGGATTTTTTCGGATCTCTAGAGATTCGCGGATTTTCCTGGAATAAAAGAAGGGGCTCTTAGAAATAATATGGGTTTTTTCGAACAATATGGAATGACCGGTTTCTTGGCAGTGTTCGGCAACTGCAGAATGGGAGAAAAGACCTGATCGAATGCATCTTTGATGCTCTTGAATCCGAGTTTTGACGGAACGACCAGTTTCGCCAATATACACATGTCCACATGAACAAGGAATAGAATAGACACCACAGGAAGATAGGGGCGGTAATGGGTCCTTAGGAGAGGGTAGATATTGTGAGATTTTCTTGGGTGGTCGAAAAGTAGTCCTGATACCTTCTTTGCGAAGAATTTTGCCAATCCTATCAGTGACATTTCGAATATACGGAAGAAAAGCCACAGGAGTATTGCCCGAAGATTCTGAATTTGTTGTCCTAGGGTGTAAAGGGGGATGTAGATGTCGGTGTGTAATATTTTGAATTGTGGACTTGGAGTAACCATTGGCGACAAGGGCTTTTTGCAGATGGCCAAGTTCTTCTCTAAGGTTGTCGGGTTCAGAAATCGAAATGGCCCGATGGATGAGAGAGTTGATCACAGAATTCTTTTGGGCAGGATGGTGGTGTGATGAAGCATGTAGGTAACGATTCGTGTGAGTCTTTTTTCTATAAACAGAGTGACCCAATCGGCCATTGGGCTTGGAGGTGACTAACACATCGAGAAAGGGAAGGGACCGATTATTTTCTACTTCCATTGTGAATTTTATACTCGGATGTTGTGAGTTAAGATGATCTAGGAAGGAAGAAAGGGTATGCTGACCATGGGGCCAGATGATAAATGTATCATCAACGTAGCGGAACCAGACTTTTGGTTTTAAGGGGTAAGATTCTAGGGCTAAAGACTCAAAGGCTTCCATGAAAATGTCAGCAATGACAGGGGAAAGGGGAGAACCCATTGGTGTTCCAGATATTTGTTTGTAGAAATTGCCTCTAAAAGAAAAATATGTTGAAAGGAGGCATTTTTCGGCAAGATCTGCCAAAACCAAAGACTTGTTATCATTGGTCAAGTGATCTCGCAGAACAACTAGAGAGTCATGTATGGGAATATTGGTAAATAGGGATGATACATCGAAACTGACGAGAATATCTTGGGGATCGACTGTGAGAGAGGAGATTAAGGTGATGAAATGTGTGGAATTTCGGACATAAGAAGAGGTACGACCAGTATAGGTCTTAAACTGATTGGACAAGTACTTTGCGAGTTTGTAGGTAGGAGAGTTAATCGTAGTCACAATGGGACGAAGAGGTACGTTATCTTTATGGATTTTCGGAAGACCATAAATTCTGGGGCAGATGGAGTTTTTTGGAACTATGGACTTCTTAACATCATCGGATAGTTCCAAAAAACTCCATCTGCCCCAGAATTTATGGTCTTCCGAAAATCCATAAAGATAACGTACCTCTTCGTACAACATCCGAGTATAAAATTCACAATGGAAGTAGAAAATAATCGGTCCCTTCCCTTTCTCGATGTGTTAGTCACCTCCAAGCCCAATGGCCGATTGGGTCACTCTGTTTATAGAAAAAAGACTCACACGAATCGTTACCTACATGCTTCATCACACCACCATCCTGCCCAAAAGAATTCTGTGATCAACTCTCTCATCCATCGGGCCATTTCGATTTCTGAACCCGACAACCTTAGAGAAGAACTTGGCCATCTGCAAAAAACCCTTGTCGCCAATGGTTACTCCAAGTCCACAATTCAAAATATTACACACCGACATCTACATCCCCCTTTACACCCTAGGACAACAAATTCAGAATCTTCGGGCAATACTCCTGTGGCTTTTCTTCCGTATATTCGAAATGTCACTGATAGGATTGGCAAAATTCTTCGCAAAGAAGGTATCAGGACTACTTTTCGACCACCCAAGAAAATCTCACAATATCTACCCTCTCCTAAGGACCCATTACCGCCCCTATCTTCCTGTGGTGTCTATTCTATTCCTTGTTCATGTGGACATGTGTATATTGGCGAAACTGGTCGTTCCGTCAAAACTCGGATTCAAGAGCATCAAAGATGCATTCGATCAGGTCTTTTCTCCCATTCTGCAGTTGCCGAACACTGCCAAGAAACCGGTCATTCCATATTGTTCGAAAAAACCCATATTATTTCTAAGAGCCCCTTCTTTTATTCCAGGAAAATCCGCGAATCTCTAGAGATCCGAAAAAATCCCCATAATATCAATCGAGAGGAAGGATACTACTTGTCTCCCATCTGGAATCTCAGTCTAGAGCCACCATCCGGTCCCGCCACCACATGATTGGCCAGCGCGCGCTTCTTGACGTTCGCGCCACGAAGTGTGCCGATACGTCCCGACACGACAGGCACCGCGACTATAAATAGAGCGGTAGCGGAGTAATCGTCGGATTCACTCCCCGCCTCTCGACGCGTTAGTGTTCTGAGCTGTTGGACGTGAATCCCTGTCCTGGCATTTGGTTTTCACCTCTGGCTGCGTTGAGTAGTTGAGTTACTGTGACCAAATGCCCATCTTGGTAGTTAGTATTCGCCTCTGGTTGCGTTGAGTAACTGAGTTACCGTTGCTAACTACCCATCTTCCTGTTCTTTTGTTTTCTTTTTTCTTTTTCTTTGTTTCTCCTGAAGAAGCTACATATAATTGTAGCGAAACGTCGAGATGAACCCACTTTTGGGTCACTCACAAATGACACGGTCCAAACCCGGAAGACGAATAAACTATAATTCTGACTCTGGCCGTGGAAGCCTACGATTTCATTTAATCTCTCATTAATTCAGATCGCAAAATTTGTAGATCTTTGTAGAGCTTGTTTAGGGAAATTATGATATGCTTATACGTTTACGATGATATTTGGTGATTAGTGTATGAACAGAGAACATAGTTCATTTTTATCAGTTATTTTATTTGACATACACCGTTTTGTAGTTTACCTTGTGGGAGTAGACCTGAATATGAAAGTTACAAGGGCAAAAACCACTTAAGGAATATCCCAAGTGATTCAAGATGGAATAACAGCTCTCCTCAAAAACATAGATCTCACAAGAAATTGGATCATAATGCAATATTACGAGGAAAACAAAGTAAGTATCTTCAAATTGTAATAATAAAAACTGTTCTAATGTTAAGTGGTTACTCAGTGCTTGGTTATAGTTCACTCTTATAAGAAGTATAAGTCTGAAAGAACTGATTTTTATTGGCTTTAAAAGCTTTAAGATAATATCGTCCTTCCGAAAAAAGGCATATTCTGTTGTCTCATGAAAACGAAATGTTGTGGGGAGTTGCTTAAAACATTCGCCTTCATAACCATCATCATTTAATTGGAAGACTTTGGCGACAAATAATATGTATGATTTTTTTCAAAAACCTTCACTACGAAAAAATCAAGTAAAATATTTGCTATAATATCAATGTCTTGCTCTTCATCGTTATCTGAAAAATGAATGTCACAAGACTCAATACTTTTTGACAGGAGAGTGCTACTGATTCATCGGATGATGAGTCGTCGAAAACTTTCCTTTTGGCAGAACGAACTTTAGCACTTTGAAATTTGATCTTTTGATTCTTCAGTAATGCTTTCCCCTCCTTATTTTTTTCTGCTTTTTTCTTTTCTTCTTGTTCTTCTAAAAGTCGCTCCTTATCAGGTGTCGATGTTAGTAGGGTTGACTTCAAAATTTTCCTGGTTCGTTTCCTTTTTATCTTAATTTTTGAGAAGGGAATAATGTCTGAAGGTGAAATTACTTATTGTTATGATTTTGATGACGGCTGGGGCTCTTTCGTGTCAGTAACAGTTTCTTTTTCAATATTTGAAGTACCAGGTACAGAAATTCTGACTTCCGATTTTGATGATGACTCTATCGCATAAAATCTACGTCCGTTTATCTAGTGGGTAGATTCCTGTAGGTCAAAAGTCCTCTCTTGCTATATCTACAGCAGCAGTTTTTGTAAATGCTGTGGGAAAGAGACCAGCCACATGGTAAATGAAGAGAACCTGTCCTAGATGGGAACTGGTTCAGCTGTCAACGATGCTCTTATAATAAGCTTTTAATGGTTTGAAAAATGCCCGATCTAGTAGCTGGGTCTTATGGCTGCTATCTGGTGAACAAAAACAAAATAAATGGATGAAATTATCTTTTACAAATGTTACTGCTTGAAGACTTGTGTGCGATACATGATTATCTAGAATCAGAAAAACGGAGTTCTCCTTCGTTGGACTTGTATGTTTTTTAAAATGCTCCAGCTACTTGATAAACGTGAGAGTGTTCATGTAACAGCCATGTCGCAGGCAGTGGGCTTGTCTTTGATTAGAAGAAGATTCATCCGTTCTATTAGTCTTAATATAATATCCCACAATCAAGCCAAGAAAAGACCTGAATAAACTAATTCAACGAAAAATACCAGTTTGATTTTACCTCATAGTTTGTAAATAACGCCTTGACTCAGCATTGAGCTGAGACCAATATATATGGCACACTGTTGCCAAATGTTTGTAACTAAAATCGGTTCAAACTGGACATTAGTGGAAAATTTAAATAAGGTGCGTTCTTTTGCCTTGTGCATGTTTTTATCCCTAACTACCCTATAGAGGACTCCATTTATTGTGAAGTTTTGTGAGATGCGCGAAATGGCGTATTTTCACCTTGAATTACCTCCTTAAATCAGTGAAACTTTTGAAGCATCAATTATTAGTATTACCGGGTATTCGGACAAACTTATGCACATTATTGCTATCACGATTTATTTAAGCGATTCCGTAAAATTGGGTATTTTTAAATGCTACTAAAGTTCACCGTAATTGACAATTGCTGTGTTTATTAATAATTGGTTAAATCATTTCACAACCTGTTGAAATTTTTAATTAATAATATGTGTATTAATGAATTTTTACAGTTTTTGGCTTGGACAACACAGATATGACGTCTACAACAACAAGATCTATGGATTTAGAGTCGATATTAGACGGCCAAAGTGACTCCGACGAGGATCTAAGCACGACCGATGCTAGGGCAATAAGAAAACAACTTGAAGGCTTAGAAACTATGTACTCAGAAGTTTTAAAACTGCTAGGTGTCAAAAAGCATCCAGCAAAATATCAGCCCAATGATCCACGATTTACAAAAAGAAGATATGGGAGCATGTCGTCGTTGCCGTCAAGTTCTGTTAGTAGTCGACCTATTAGAGACAAAAGAAGAGCTAATGAGGATAGAAAGAAAGTCAGAGATATTCGAGGCATAAACAAAAGGTTCGTATCATTCCTTTAACGTTTTTGTTTGGGAATATCGCGAAATGCAATTCAAATCATTTTATTATTTATTATATATAATATGCATATTGAACAATAAAATTTGAAACGCATTACATTGCAGGTTCCAAAGACTGGAATCACACGTTGTGACTCTAGCCCGCTCTGTAGCCCATCTATCTTCGGAGATGCGCACACAGCACCTAATGATTCAAGAAATGGAAAGCATTCGAAGTGAAATCGCTGCCCTAAGGACGCAAACAAATATGCTAAATGTCCGAGCGCAGAACGCTGCGCGAGCTGTCAGTTCAAAGGATTTGCCGGTTTTAGCAAACCCGACGAGAGTTAAAAAGCTGACGAAGTTTTTTGGAGATGAGCCGCCATTGTTAAGATTATTTTTAAAAAAATTAGGATACGAGGTAAGACAGAATTATGACTCTAATGGAAATACAGTAAAATATTTTTTCTTCAAACGTCAAATAATGATGACATTACTTATCTAACTTGATCCTGTCAAAGTTTGATGTCTCCGCCGGCAGCAGCTTTTTTTCCATTTCTTTACGGTGGAGGGAAAAATGTTGTCATGGCAACAATATGAAACATGTCACAAAGCCACAATACAAATGTCATTAACAACAATTAAACAGCATTTTTATTTATAGTAATATTAAAAAGTACAATTAGTTAATGAGGCATTTTCAAAATTGAAACCGTGCAAAAATGTTCTTGACTCTTGATACGCATTGGTAATTGTTGATGATACTGATGGTCGAGAACAACTTTCAGCAATCATTCCCGATGTTGGCGAATCAAGAGGGTTTAAAATTTTTTGAGCATTATCGCTCTTATTTCTTATTGAATTCTCTATATATCCTTCGGCAACCGTGCTTGATTTCCATCCCCCATGTCGTTTGAGGCATTCTAGATTTCCGCCTCCATCAATTAAAAGTGTTGCTGAAGTTCGTCGTAAAGAGTGACCCGTGTATGCGCTTACATCGTTTAAATTTAAATAACTAGCTACTTTTTGGGCTACTACGCTGATCGAATGTATTCCCATGACGCTTCGGTAACACTTTCCATTTTGGTACTTGATAAAAAATCGGTTTTCTGTGAAATTTTCAGGCCGCAGTGATGCATACTGTTTATACAGTTTAATGTAGTTTTGACCAATTATCGTAAAAGATCTAATTTGTCCTATTTTACTGTCTGGGATTTTGATACTTATTACATTTTCTTTATCCTTAATGCCCACAGTCTTCATTTTTACCATTTCGTCGCATCGACAGGCGCCGGTAACCCCAATTAAGAAAACAATCTGAAATATTTTTATAATTTAGTAGAGTATACTACATGCTTTGCAATATAATTTTTTTTACCTTTAATCCTAAATACAACTTATCTGGCGCTACAAACAAAAATTTATCAAAGTCGTCTTTAGTGAAAACTTTAGACTTCTTTGCAGTATATCCTTCGCTTGTTTTTTTCAGAAAGGCACGTAACTTAAAAAATTTGCTTATATCCACATTTTTTCTAATAACTAACTCGGATTTTATCATAGAGTATCGTGACCACATTGTAGAAGATTTCCATTTATTTTTATTTTCCATTATATTAAAATATGCCAGTAAAACGTCTTCGTTAACTTGCCGTACTCCTCTTGTATCGCACCACTCTTGGAAGTGCTTGTACGCTAACCGATACTTTATTCCGGACTTGAAGGGCCCCAAACGTGCTACTGCATTAGCCACGGACTCAATTTCGTTTAGGTTTTCCATTTTCGCACTAAATTTGCGCTTGCGGTTGCAACAAGACTAAGCTGTCTTTAATAATTGCAAACAACTGTCAAACAACTGTAACCAGGGAGACGCAAATCCCACCTACGACTTAATTATTTTAATTTCTAACATCTAGACGACTTTGATAGTTGTCAGTTAATTTCGAGTAAAAATAGCGTAGGAATTGTACTATTTATGGTTGAAAATTGCTACGTTTGAAGAAAAAATAGTATACTTTATTCGGCAAAGAAGCGACTTTTCTTGACTTGCCCTCTATTACGCGCCTCACTTCGTGCGGCGCGTAATATCGGGCGCGTCAAGAAAAGTCATGCTTCTCCGCCTCATTAAGTAATATATTATTATTTGAGGTTTATATTCGATATATAATATGTATCATCTTCATTATACAGATTTTATTGGTTTTATTGTAATTTGAAGATCCATCTAAAATCGATATATTTTCAAAATCGAAGAAATGTTTATTTTTCCAAGAATGTTTAGCTAAGGCTATAGTGTAAACAATTAACCAAACTCTCTCTTCTTCTTTAAGTGCCTCTCCTATCGGACATTGGATATCATTATGGCGATTGTAATTTTATTAACTGCTGTTTTGAATAATTAGTTATGAATATAAAAAAAAACCAAACTCTAGTCTTAGCTAAATATTTTTTTGGATGTAACCATCAGTTCACATCTTCACAGATACAAATATGTATTTCGTTTTAAGGAATATCCTGTTTATCTATCACTTTAGTTTTAAATGCCAATAGTGCAAGGAAATAGGTTTTCGTTAATATTTTTCTTGCATTTTATTCGAATTTTTTTTTCTAGGGATTTTATCTTTCATTTTCCTGCTTTTATTTTAGAGTAGACGAACTTTCTGTTATATTTAATTAAAAGATTGTTTTCTTTTCAGAAATATGCAACGATATTTGAAACGGAGAGAATAGGAATGGTTGAACTTCCATATTTAAGTGAAGAGCGACTTCAAAAGATGGGATTGCCTTTAGGGCCTAGACTACGAATAATGCAGGAAGCTCAAATATCAGTTTGTAAAGATAATACACTGTGTATAGTTTAGAGAGTAACGCCGCTGGCTGGAAACTAAAGGAAAGTACGAAAGAAAAATGAAAATTCCGTATTTATGAAGGGATAAGTTTGGACTCGCGGAAATAGATGGCACAACCAAATACATTTCAATAAATAATTATAGGTCACGATAACAGGAATGTAAATGTGCTATTCAAGTGTTCTAGAATGTCATTGTCCTACATAACTTTTTTTAAGGTTTTCCTTTTGATTTTGAGTTAAAAAAAACGAATATGATAAGAAAGTTAGTTGATTAGGTCAAATTTCTGTGGTATAAAATAGGTACGATATGTTATCTTTAAGCATCGACAGATAAGTGAGTTCCAGGAATTCTCTTCAGCCACAGCCTCACAACTCATCATCATCATCATCATCACTGGCTCGACAACCCTTTTTGGGTCTTGGCCTGTTCAAGGATTCTTCTCCATTCTGACCTGTTTCGTGCTTTTTTTTTTCCAGTTTTTAATTTTTAATGTTGTTATATCATTTTCTATTTGTTCTACGTATCTCAGCTTCGGTCTTCCTCTTGTTCTTTTTCCTACTGGCACTTGTTTGAATATTTTGTTTGGTATTTCGCCTTCTTCCATTCTTTCCACATGTCCAATCCAACGTAGCCTTCCTATTTTAATGAATGTTATGATATCCGGATCCTGGTATAGGTTGTATAGTTCAAAGTTATACCTTGTCCGCCAAATCCCGTTTTCTTTTGTGCCCTTATATATGTGTCGCAAGATTTTTCTTTCAAAGGTGGCTAATAACGTTTCCTCCCTTTTAGAGAGTGTCCAGGTTTCTGAACCGTATGTGAGTACCGGTCTTATTAAGGTTTTGTATATTTGGCATTTTGTTTTTCTGGAGACGGTATCTGATCTTAGTTGCCTAATTAAGCCATGGTAACATTTATTGGCAATAAATATTCTCCTCTTCACTTCCTCTGCAACGTTGTTATCAGACGTAACTAGGGATCCTAAGTATGTAAAGTTTTTTACCGCCTCAATGTTGTATTCTCCTATTGTTAAATTTGGCAGCTGCCTTATTTGTGCGTTTTTATTTGCAGGCATATATTTTGTTTTTGTCTGATTGATTTTAAGACCACTATTTTTTGCAGCTCGTTCTATTTGAGTGAATGCCTCTATCATTTCTCTTCTTGATCTTGCGATTATGTCAACATCATCTCCAAATGCTAGTACTTGCACGCTTTTATTAATTATTGTTCCTCGGGTATTAACTGTTGTGTCTCTTATTATTTTTTCAAGTATGATGTTGAATAATATGCATGATAGAGCGTCTCCCTGGCGTAGTCCCTTCTTCACATCTGTTGTTTCCGTTAATTCGTTTTGTATCCGGATTTTACTTTCTACTTTTAGTGTTTCTTTTATCAATTCTATTAGCTGTGTTGGTATATTAAATTCTTTCATTGCTTTTGTTAGGAATTCTCGGTTTATATTGTCATATGCGCTTTCGAAGTCTATGAAGAGATGATGTGTGTCGATGTTATATTCACTTGTTTTTTCAAGGATCTGTCGCAGAACAAATATCTGGTCTATTGTTGACTTCTGTCTACAGAAGCCACATTGGTATTTGCCAACTATTTTTTCAGCGTATGATCTAAGTCTTTCATACATTACGTTGGACATTATTTTGTATGCCGCATTCAACAGCGTGATTCCACAGTAGTTTTCACATTCTACCTGGTTTCCTTTTTTATGTAGTGGTACAATAATGCCGCTATTCCACTCCTTTGGTAGCTGTTTATTCAACCATATCTTTCTTATCAGCTCATGTATGCTCCTCCTTCTTTCAGTAGCTCCGATGATATTTGATCCGATCCCGGTGATTTATTGTTCTTTAATTTGTCCACTGCTGTTCTAATCTCTGCTATTGTTGGTGGACTCTTTTCTCTGTTGTCTGCTTGGTCTAACGGTATAACAGGGTTCATCTCCGTCCTATTCACCCCAAGCTTTTCCTTAAAATGTTCTGTCCATCTTCTAAGTATCTCTTGCTGTTCTGTCAATATATTACCCTCCTTATCTTTACACATCGTTGTTCTCGGTTTGAACTCTTTTCTGCTTTTGTTGAGTTTCTGGTAAAATTTTCTTGTCTCTGTTGGTTTACTTAGTTCTTGTTCTTACAGCCTCACAACTATGGAGAGTAAAGTCGAGGTGGGATTAAACATAATAATTTTAAGATACATGTCCTATCTGAGTTTTTAAAAACTTTTTAGTAATATGTAACAATAAAATACTGAAAACTTTGTTTTCAAACTTCCACTAAATTTATTTTAACCTCTTATCACTACAGCTGTTTCGGCTGATTGCCTTTCTGAAGTGATCTATTTTTGGCATGCTTTTACATGCTTTTTTATAGTCTCTAATGAAATAGGTTGAGGAGAGGAGAACTGTTTGTCTCAAGTTGGTCAAATATCTGATAGCAATTGGCTTAGAGGATTGCCCATTATAAGTCCTGTACTGTTATTTGTATATATTTTATTATTCAATTCAAAGTAGTCCTGGTTTATGCAAACTTCAAGAAGATGTAAAATTTCAGATGTAACTATTGGATTTGTACTATTTTGGTCTAAAAGGTTTTTTACTAGAACAAAACTTTCTGTAGGGGGCCCATTGCTATCAGATATTTTTATGGATCACCTAGAGACAAAGATTTCAAATCATCCCGTATTTAAACAGTTTTTATATTGGTGAAGATACGTAGACGATGTACTGGTATGTTTCATAGGAATTAACAGGCAACTCGATCAATTTTTATCGTATATTAATTCACTTCATAGTCATATTGAATTTACAATAGAAACAGAACAAAATCAATCCATAAATTTTTAGATTTAAAAATTATCAGACTTAAAAACAAACATGACTTCTCCATATTTCATAAACCTATCCATTCTGCCACGACTATACACAATTTATCATCCTATCCAACACAACATAAACTGGCAGCCTATCATAGTATGTTACATAGATTAACAGAAATTCCGATGTCAAAATACAACTTTGAGACAGAATTAAATATCATTAAGCAAATAGTAGTAAACAACGGATACAACGAACAAACAATTAACAAAATGTTAAATCAAAAACTATACAAGAAAGCCCTGAAATTAGTAGTTCCACCACCAGAGAAAAAACCCAGTACCTTCTGCTCGATTACATAAACAGGCAAAATATCAACAAAAATAGCGAAACGCACAAAAAAAATAAAAAAGAAAGGAATAACACCAGCTTTCCGAACAAATAACAACCTAGGCAAATATATAATATAAAAACAGCAAGAGCCAAAATAAAAAACACTTACACAGTGGTGTGTAAAACTTAAATGTGGCGACTGCCCAAAAACTTACATCGGTCAAACTGGTAGAAACTTTAATAAACGAATAGCAGAACATAAAAGGGCTTTCAATAATAGAAAAACAGATTCTACATACACACTTCACCTTCTTACTAAGAGAACGGAACAGAAACTTCTTGTTATGGAAATGGTTTTTTTGCACGTAGCAAATTAAAGAATAAGTCAAACCATGGATAGAACAAACACTATCATAGAAGAAATGCAGCAAAAAGAGATTATTTGGTACGACATGTACAGGGAATGACAGACTATCACCTACCGAGATTAATATTTAAACCGGCAACCACCTGAGGGGAAAAAACGAGAAAGACCAACAACATTGATTGATAGAGTCCGAAAGCCAATGTCGGAGGGAAATCGACGAACAGGACACTATGCCGATAGACAGAAATGAAGACTGAACGTGGGACGGGGCTTTGAAGTAACGGATGCGCAAAAACATGATACCTCAAGAAATGTCACTCAGTGTTGTAAATTATAATCTGTTTCTAAAAGATTCATATTCTCCTTCTAAACAAATATTTTTTCTCCTGCTTAGATTCGAATAAACATGTTCCATATCACTAGTTGTTCTAGTAATTTTTTTGTTATACAAATTTCGTTCGTACTTTCACTTAGTTTTTTACATATGTAAAACTTGTAAAATATAAGGTTAATATTTAAAGACACGTAGTTGTTTTATGAAGCAGTTTAGTACAAAGATGTCAAATATCAAACATAATCTTATTTACACACAGACAATGTATTTTTATTTTGATTTTTGTTCTTTTTTAAACTGGTTAAATTAGTTTTTTTTAATGTTATTTTAATTTAATTTCTTAGGTGACAAAAATGCAAATTTTAATGACATCCGGATGTCTTGATCAATTCATAATAAAAGCCTTAGGAGCGAAACAGGTCAGTTAAACCAAAATGGGAAGAAGCTTATTCTAAAATCACTATGCATTATTGTTTTAATAAAACTGAGTTCTTCTTCTGGTAGCACTACAACCGGGGGTGGATATTGGCTGACAGCACAACCTGCTTCCATCTCGAACGGTCGTGCATGATGTTTAAGTCAGTGGGTAGCCCAATTGTTCTCAAATCTGACCATATATTATCTCTCCATCGCATTCGTGGACGTCCTAAGGGCCTTCTCCCTGTCGGGACTTCTTCCCAGATTAACTTGGTAAGGAGGTTATTAGGGAGCCTGTGAACATGGCCAGCCCATCTTAGACGTTGGGATTTAATCTCTTGGACTACGTCGCTAGCACTATACATTTATTTGACCTTGGCATTTGTTCTCATTCGGTATTGGTTAGTATTCGGATCGTGATAGGGACCGAAGATCTTTCTGAGGATTTTTCTCTCAAAGCATCTGAGTTTAATTCCCATTGCTTTTGTCAGCGTCCACGTCTCACACCCATACATGAGCACCGGTCTAATTACTGTTTTATATGTCCTGATTTTTGATGTTCGTGTTAGGCTCTTGGATTTAATAGCGTTGTGGAGGCTATACATACATATGTTTGCTGCCTGAATTCTCCCTTTTATCTCTTCCGTGATATCGTTATCTGTGGTGATAGTCGCTCCGAGATATTTAAAACTCTCCACTCTTTCAAAGTTATAGGGGTCTATTGTTACATTTTGTCCTATTCTATCTCGTCTCTTTTGTCTGTTAATGCACATATATTTGGTTTTCTCTTCATTGACCCTTAGACCGGTATTTTTTGCCTCTCTTTTTAATTTATTGAAGGTTTCTTTTACATTGGTGACGGTATTTCCTACAATGTCAATGTCATCCGCGTATGCAAGTAGTAATTTTGGTCCATTTACTGTCAGTAGTTCTGTTCTAATATGTGCGATTCTTACTACTTTTTCCAGAATTATATTAAAAAGAAGAGGTGACAGCGAGTCTCCTTGTTTCAGTCCACTGTTTTTTTCAAACGACTCTGAGAGCTTGTTACCTATCCGCACTCTAGATCTACAGCCATTTACACACACTTTAACGAGCTGGATAAGTTTTTTTGGAACTGAAAGTTTTGCCATTGCATTCCACATCTGATCCCTTTTAATGCTGTCGTATGCTTGTCGGAAATCTATGAAGAGGTTATGAATGGATCTATTGAATTCCCATCCTTTTTCAAGCAGCTGCCTGAGAGTAAAAATCTGATCTATGGTCGATCTATTTTTTCTGAATCCGGCTTGGTATTCCCCTATGAAATTTTCTACAAAAGGTGTTAGTCTACTTAATAGGATGTTCGATAAGATTTTATACGCCGTATTAAGTAGGGAGATGCCTCTATAGTTAGAGCACTTGGTTTTGTCTCCCTTTTTATGGATAGGAATTATTACACTTTCGTGCCATTTTGTTGGTATTTTCTCTTCGTTCCATATAAGTGTTATTAGTTTGTGTAATTGTACATGTAAAGTTTCTCCTCCGTACTTAAGAAATTCGGCTGGTATATTGTCAGAGCCTGGAGCTTTTGCGTTCTTCAATTTGTTAATTGCTTGCAATGTTTCGTCTATTTTTGGGTACTCTACCGATAGGTCCACCCCAAGGTATATATCCTCTCCATGTTCTTTATCTTGGTGTATATTAAGTAAATTTTTGAAATATTCTTGCCATGTTTGGTGTAATTCTTGTTCGTTGATTATTAATTCATCATTATTTTTCCTCAGTACAGACACGCAGTTAGGTCTGAATCCTCTCTTTTCGTTTGACACAGATTTGTAAAATGCTTGACTATTTGACTGTTGTCTATTTCTTTCCATTTCTTCATACTGCTGTTGTTCGTATTTTCTTTTTTTCTCTCTAATTAGTTTTCCTGTTTCTCGTCGTGATGTTGTATAGTTTTCTTTACTTTCTGTTGTTTCTTGTTGAAGCATAATGTTTCGCTTTTTCTGTCTGCTTGTAGTTTTTCTTGGCATTCTTTATCAAACCATTTCCTTGTTTTCGTCATTCATTTTCCTATTATTAGTTCTGCTGACTCTGTAATTGATTTTTTCCATTTGTTGTCACAGCCTTTCGACATCATTGCTCTGGTCTATTCTATTTAGAGGTTGTTTCATTTAATGTACGTAATTGTCTCGGATTTCCTTATTTTGCGTTTTCTCAATCTTCCACTGTCCCAATGCTGCGTTCGTTTTAAGTTTCTGTGATGATATTCTCAACCTGATTTTTGCTCTTACTAGGTAGTGGTCTGTATCTCCATCTACGCCCCTGAGGCTTCTTACGTCAAGGACATTACTTCCGTGTCTAGCATCAACAATTATGTTCCGTGTGGAGTTGTCATTAGAGACCCAAGTCTGTTTATGAATGTTTTTATGTTGGAACATAGTAGACTTTACAAACATATTGTTAGCCGATGCTAGCTCTACGAGCCTTTGTCCATTATCGTTTGAGATATCGTGGAGACTGTGTTGTCCTATTGTCGGTCTTAGGTTAAGTTCTTTGCCAATTTTTGCGTTGAAGTCTCCGCAGATTATTTGCATGTCTTGTTTGGGAATTCTCTCCAGCGTTCTTTCGAGCTGCTCATAGAAGTCATCTTTGATTGTTTCTTCTTTATCTTCTGTCGGAGCATGTGCGGATATAATTGAGATATTGTACAATTTTCCTTTCAGTGTAATATAACACAGTCTCTCACTGATGGGCGTAAAACTTATAACACTGTTTAAGTATTCTTCTCGGACCACAAAACCTGTGCCGAATTCATGTTTTCCTGTCTGGTTTCCACTGTAGAAAAACTGAGTTAATAAGCTGGAAATCACGGGCTTGACTACCGGTATGTTTCCCGGTTTGATTCGGGTTTAATTCCTGACAAACTTTACTTTCTTAATATAAATTTAAACAAAAAATTAATATAAAATAAAAATAGAGAGTCTGTATCTACTTAAATATCCATAAATGTATCAAAACAACCATAAACCTTTAATTTAATTAAATCAGATCAAAACAAATATAATTTTGTACATATCTAGTGTAGGGTTCAAAATTGTCATCGTGTTTTATTGGAAACCATATAATATGAAATTAAAAAGTTTACTCAGTAACGTACTTGTGTGTATACTAGTACTCTTGAAAATGGCGGCTTTAGTATTAATTTGTAAGATTTTATAGACTTTATAATTTAATTTATTAATGAAGTAGATATATTTTTGTATTCTGTATATTACTTTGGATCTTAATGTATTTAGATTAAAGTTTAATAAATGTTTATAAATAATTGGATGAAGGAACTTTTGTACTTAAATTTTGCAATTATAAACTTTGCCAATTATACCAAAGATATATTTCTTTGTATTGTATCAATCCATTTATTCTGTAATAAATTCTATGAAATACCGTTTACTTTTATTAATTGCTTTACTAAACCCTGTGTTACACTCTCTTGTTTATACAGAGTTGGGATAAAGTATGGAACCAAGGAAATATCTTTGAAACGAAAAAGACGATATTCATAAAACTTCACACACCAAGGCATACGACACGGTTTGGAGATTTAATATTATATCAAAATTACACATATGGGGAATCAGGGGTAATATTCCAAGATTCATAGAAAACTTTCTTCAGTTAAGAGCTTTCTCTGTTCGCGCCGATAATTCCACTTCATCAAAAAAAATTCAGAAAAACGGAACACCTCAGGGTCAGTTATGAGCCCAACTCTTTTTCTCGTGGTTATCAACGATATACTGGATCACTGCTCCCAGCTAGTTAAGGGAAGACTATATGCCGAGGATCTGGTTCTATTTGCAAAGGGCAAGAATATGAGAATGATTCAAAAACACTTACAAGAATCTATTTATAAATTAAAAATATGGTCAATGTCAGTAGGCGTGCAATTCTCCCCACTAAAAACAAAATGCATGCTTTTCTCAAGAAGGCACCGGCCACAGAGAACATCTTTAAAACTGTATGGCGATTAATAAAAATTAATTTTCTCGGAATGGTATTTGACCAAAAACTAACATGGAAACAACATATTTTATAAATAAAAAAGTCTTGCCAAAATGGAATAAATGTAATGAAAACATTATCAAATAAAAAATGGGGATCCGACGAAACCACGTTATTAAATATTTATGTCACTCGTTAGATCAAAAATAGATTATGGGGCTATTGTGTATGCCTCCGCTAAAAAACACTAACATGTATGCATGTTACCAAGCAACTTGAAGTCATTCAGAACACAGCACTTCGCATTGCCATAGGTGCATTTAGAACCACACCAGTTAAGAATCTCCAATGCCTCACAGGAGAGCCACCTCTTAATCTACGAAGAAATTATTTATGCCTTTCGTATGCAGCATCAGTCGCCAGCAACAAATTCTACCCAGTATTTCAAATATGGACCGTTACCTAGAAGCTTATAACAAAAGTAGGTTCGATCCACCATTCTACGAAAGAGTTCGAAGAAATTTAAAAGATCTACAACTCCAAATTTCTGACCTCTTTCCTTCAAATGTAAAAACTCCACCTCCCTGGTTAATCATGATTCCCGAAATCAATACGACGCTACTCCAATATAAAAAATCAGATACATCACTCACTGTAATCCGACAGTCATGTTTAAAGGAACTCGAGACTTACGGGAAAAGCTTTTGCATTTATACAGATGCCTCCAAATCTGCAAATGGTGTAGGAGCAGCATTTGTCACTCCATATTCCTCTTCCCAATTTAAATTAATGCCAGCCACTTCTATATACACAGCAGAATTATATGCAATATTACAAGCCCTCATTCATATCAAAAGTACAAACCATTCTTCTTCCGTCATTATCACAGATTCTCTAAACTCCTTAACAACAATCGGTCAACTATATACTAAGAACCCTATAGCCTTACTTGTCAAGAAAGAACTTGCTGCAAGAAAGACCAAGAATCTGGTTCAGAAGTCAAATTTATGTGGGTTCCATCTCACACGGGAATACAAGGTAATGAAAACGCAGACCTCCAAGCAAGAGAAGCTACCAAAAATGATTAAGCTATAATAGTGTCAAAGACTATCTGCAGTGATATAAAACAGTTCGTTAAAGAAAAAGTGATTAGTGCGTGGCAAAATAAGTGGAACTTATCGGAATCTAAATTAAAAGAAATTAAATCGACAGTGAAACCGTGGCGCCTAGTAAACTTAAAAAGAGCTGTATAAGTCAAAATTTCTCGACTTCGATTAGGTCATACCAATAGTACTCATAAGCACCTAATAAGTAAAGAAGACATTCCAGTGTGTGATTACTGTCAAGTCAATATTACTGTTAAACATCTCCTAACAGAATGTGGAAAATATACAGTTAACAGACAAAATAACAATATTTCCAGTGACTTAAAAATAGTATTAGGTGAACATTTAAATACTAAAAACTTAATTAGATTTCTAAAAGAAACATCTTTATATAATTTAATATAATGTAATAACTAATGTAAACTAATGTCGCTAATGACCCAGGTGGTTGAAGCAACTATTATTAGTAAATAAAAAAAAATAATAAAACTTCACATGTACCTAACTACAATTAAAGAATAGCTAAATTTGTTTACTAAGACCAATGCGAATAATAATATTACAAAATCACTTCAAATGTTCAAAATGCTCTCAATTCACCTCCTGACAATTCATTTTTTCATAGATAATAATTATTTGTCGCAAATATTGCAAGCATGTTGGACATCTAATATAGACACATGTTTTTGGATAACCTTAAAGAAAAAAACCTAAGGGTTAAGGTTCAGAGAACGAGCTGGCTATGCTATGATCTTCTACGACCCATCCAAAAATCCGCATTTTTACCAATATGGCAAATTTTCAACTATCGTATACGTTATTCAGTATGTGGAACAAACACTTAATTGTTTGAATAGTGTTATTATATATTTCTGTTACATCTTTGCTTCTAGAATTTTAGTCCGTACATGAGTGTAAAATAATATTTAAATCCAGTGCGGTTCATTGTAGAGTGAAAATTTAGATTGTCCCCAAAAAAAAACTTAAATAAAGTATCCATGTAATTGTTATTTATTTAATCTATTCTATCAATTATTTAATTAGTTATCAAAGAACATTGATTTAAGGAATTGATGTGTAGTAACAACGCATTATTCCCCTGACGAGTTGTAAAATTTAAAGCAATGCATTTCTTTAGAATGTGGTGCGCCAAGATATATCCGCCTATCCGGCATTTAGTAATTATCAGACAATGATGGGTAATGCGTTGTTCTTTGCGTAAAATTATTTTGTTCTCGGCAACTTTCCGTCGGTAAACCTTAAGAAAAACTAGAACAATATTCGAGTTTTAAACGCAATTCTTGTAGATTTTTAGCGAGTAATATGGTGGTCATACCACCTGCCATTATCTGGACGTATCACCCATCATTCATCCATATCTTCATCTGTAGATTGCCGATTTTTATATTTAATTTAAAGAACAATTCAAGAACTTTCCATAAATAATAACTATGAACATCTCAGTTTAACATTAATTAATAGTGCGAGATAGTAACCCACCTAGCCAAGTGCGGTTTGGCTAGTTAATTTTTGTCAACTCTGTAACCTGTTTGTTTTTTTTTTGTAAATTTAGAGTTAAGAAATTTTTGCTATCTTTTGTATTTGCTATAATTTTTGCTCATTATCTTTCCTATAATATCTCGAGATACGCCAAACTATATTTGTATATGATTGTCTTATATATCTTGGTAAAGGTATTTTTTTTATTATATTATTGCTTAATTTTATACATATATAACACCATTTCATAGTTGTGTATTTTTATTACTTGTGTTGCATTTAGCAGCATCATAATTTTGTGTTTAATATATTGTTAATGTTTTATGCATGTATTTTATTTGTCGGCTCCTAACAAGTACCCTGATAAAATAGTAGCTCTAAATATTTGCTTAGTATATTAAGTTATTACTATACCTTTGACCAGTAGAAAGATCAGGCTGATTAAGTTTCGTAGGTAAGTAAGTGTAATACCTAATATATTTATTATTTGTTTATATATTGTGTTGACCAAATTTATTTGATAATTAACTGTTGGTATCTTTCCTTGGGTTTGATCTCTGATCCCTGAAGGATATCTTTCCTTATCTCTTTTCTTTTCTAAGGTTTCTTAATTTTCTCCTCAACCTCAAAAAATTGAGTGGCGCCCTGTTTCTATCTTCTCTTATCTTTGGTAATTTTTACCCATCTATCTTTTTGTTTATTTCTATATCTTTTCTAATATCTCTTATCCTATCTTTACTTATTTCGTCCGTTGGACCCAATCCCGGTTCCAAAAGCTAGTTTCGAACCCACGACTCGCTCTTCACCAACCATCTGGCTGCCGTCCGCAGTGTCTCCATTGGTTATCTTTCTAGCACCATCCAAAAAAGAATTTCGAGGTTACAATATTGCTTAAAGTTTTGTTCTTTAGGTCAACTTCGTCCGCAATTTGTCTACTCGAACAAGGCTTGAGCTTGGCGTTCAACAGAGATTTGTTCTGATCGTGGATGATCTGTTGGACGACATTTCATACAGATATTTATGCAACCGAAATTTTCAAAGTTTTTAATAATTGATCGTACTGTTTTCTCTGTCCGAATTGGGACAATGTCCCATAATACCATTTCACTATTTGAATCTTTTGTTTTACAAAACAAAATTTTGTAAAAGCTCAATATACACCACAAATAATGCTAAAAATAATGGTTGACGCATTTCTTAAAGAGATTAGATCCTGAGGTAACAGGAAAAAATAAAAAATTGAAAAAAAGTCATTTGGGGTAAAACCAACCTTTGTGTCTCATTGTGTGAGACACCCCAGCCTCCCCTACGTATGAATGTACGGTATAATTATTTTCTTATTCTATTAAAAATGTAATAAGAAATCAGATATTTTGTTGTGTAGAAATTATTCTATAAAAAAAATTTTTCGACTTTTATTTGTATAAAAAAAATATAATCAATTTGCAATAATAATCAAATTAAAATCTTTAAAACGAATTTTCCTAATATATTGCTATGCCAAATCAAATATCTTAAAGCATTAGTTAATTCAATAGATCTAAATAAAACCCCGTCAACAAAACAGGCACCCTGAAAGGACGCCAAGAAGTCTGGCGTCACTTTCTCTTCAATCCAAATTTAGTCTGCACAACATAAAGTTTTGCCCTCTTTCAAAAAGACGAAAACAGACATATTCAAAGCTTCGAGGTAAAAGAGAGCAACCACTCTGTTATCTAAAATTTTAGTGCACATAGAGTGCATTTTGTAACTTCCCTCTTAACAGTATCTAGTCTAGACACAGATTGCGGTGTAAGTTTTGTGGAAACAGCTTGTTCCAACACAATTTTCTTTGCATTTTAATTGTGGGTGTGTGAATAGTGAAACATAACAATGGTGAAATCGTTTTTCTTTTGTTTAAGTTTGAAAACAGGAGCTGCAATTATGAGCGGGACCAACTTGGTAAGTAGAAAAAACATTTTTTTATCAAATACATTTCTTAACAAGTTAACAACACCAGTTTCGTTTGGAGTTTAGTTTTCTTAGTTAGAAAATCAATTATTCCAGCACGTTAATAACCGTATTAGTATGTTTGGTAAACAAATTTGTGTATTTGTTTTGTTTTATTTTCATTACAATGGGTATGAAATTTAAATAATGAAGGAATTTGTCTGAAAAATGCATACAAACAAATGATAATTTAAAAAAAATCATTGCTCGTACTATTATTGTTACTTGATTTATCTGAGTTCAATTCTTGTTAGTTCTGAGTAGAATTTTTTTAAATTTACGTTGACTTTTTAAAATTTCTTCTTGCTCGTATATGTAAAGTACAGTTAATTTTCTTTCTTAATTTATTAAAAACATTTCTAGCTTTTGATTCTTGTTTAAAAATTCACCAAATTCTTGATTCAAGATAAATAAAAAATGTTTGCATTTTTCTGTAACTGCACTACTTTGGTATTTTTGCAGCTGTATTTGCTAGGATGACCGTATCATCTGCGATTCTTATACTGCTTATCACTTTATCATTGATAATGATTCCACTTTTTTGCTATTTTAGCGCTTTTTAGATATTGCTTAACTACATATGTTTCGGTCTCACCCCTTTTTTTATCTGCAACTTTTCACCAAGGTCTATTTCTATACATATTTGACCCAATTGGTTCCACAATAGTTTCTTTTTTAAATAAATGTCCCGGTAATGAATATTCTAGAATTATATATTTAACTGTTTTGTGTTTTTTTTTGACTTATGGAATGCTTGTTAAAATCTTTATAGTGGATGTAAATGTCACTATTTCGATCTACCACTACTTCACTGAATGAGACAGGGATATTGTACGATGTTCGCTGCAGTCCTTTATTATTTTTTTATAAGTACTATAAATGTTTACATCAGCCAATCTTTTGGTCATATTTTCGTCATATAAGTACATATACTACATTCAAAATGTCTGACAGTACAGCAATTAAGTCATCATCTACTAGTTGTATCAACCAAATTGTATGTCATCAGGTCTGCTTGCTTTTTTAGTTTTAATACTTTTAATTGCGTATTAGATTTTCTCCTTTAACCTGGTTGGCTCCTCTTCCAAACTCAGACTCAAATTATCACGTGTATGATCCTCTCTAAATAAGTCCTTGACCCCAATGCAACCTTTAACAGACTTGTTGTTGTTACTCCGTTCATTCCAGTTGGGCACATTCAAAGAGGCAAATTTCCTTTTTAGCTCTTCACCTTTTTGACGTGATTAGTCAACTTCTCTTGCTTTAATACCTTTATTTTTCTTTTAATTTGCCTACCTATTAATTCATATTTTTTGCGGTCTTTTGACTTGAAGACCTTTCTTTTATTTATAAGCGTTGAATAAGTCTCAACAGTATTATAATTTATATAATAGTAGTAGTAAAATAAATTATATAGTATTTGGTCTCTTTTCTTTTTTAATAGTAGTATTTTACATAATAAAAGAAAACATTTATATTTTACTTTGATTTGAGGGGTAAAATATTTATCTAAATTTATGATTTTATTTTAGCTTTTCTCTATAGTAGCGACAGTAGCATCCAGTGTAGCATTATATCATCATCAAACAAGTGAGGATGAATTATATTTAATTTTAACTCTAGTCATGGGAATATACAATTTATTTGTTGCTGGTGTTATAATTGCTGCTTTGATTAAGGTGAGTATATTCAAATATTTTTTAATAACGTCAAATGGGGAAACATTGACCCTTTGCGTAGAACTTTGTCCCAAATAAGGAAAAAGAATAATTTCAAAATGGCGCCAACAAGGCTTCCGAAAGTGAAAAACGAAGCTAGACCTGTTATTTTAATAGGTGATAACCTCTTGTCCATTGGATGTGGCATTTTTGCTCCGTTAAAAAGAGCTTGGTAGAATATTTTAAATAAGTGGAAGAGTGAAGCTGGTTCCAGACTTTCAACAAGTACTCCTAGACACTTTGTCTCAGAACTAGCAACCTCCAGTGGAGTCTTACATCACCATGTTATCTATCCTGTTGTAACTTAAAAATCCGATAATATAAAATCAAATATTGTAACTTAAATCAAATTTAACAACATTTAAAGGGTTTTTACCCTTGTATTTAGTGGCTTAAAACATATACATCCAGATAGTCAATTTTAACATGAGAATTTAAAAATATGAAGCTTTTAAATAAGGTAATATGTTAATGGAATTCTGATAAATACAATCAGATATGCAGACGATACGGTTATTTTAAGTGATGACATGAATGGATCACAATGCCTTTCGAATTGAGATAGCCCGCGCGACATTTTTTTTAAAATGAGGTCGTGAGGTACGGTGTCGAAGCATGGACATTAAAAATATCCACCATTAATCGTCTGGAGGCCAATGAAATATGGCTGCACAGACGTATACTAAAAATTCCATGGATGGCTATGCTGACAAAATGTGGCAGTCCTTAAGAGAGCAAATGCTGCTCGCGAGCTGCTTGATAACATCGAATGTAGAAAGATGGCCTATTTTGGATACGTAGTAAGGGGAGACCGATATAATATTCTTCAACTTATGATGGGTAAAATCGAAGGACGTAGAGGAATTGGTAGAAAGCAGGCCTCTTGGTTGAAGAATATCAGGGAGTGGACAGGAATAAAGAAAGCTGAGCAATTATTTAGAATAACTCGAGACAGAGACAGTTTTCGCCATGTTAATCGCCAACGTCAAGGGGACTTGATAGGGCACGTTAAGAAGAAGAATATGTTAAATATTAAAAATAATAAAAACAAATATAAATACTTTTCCAAGCAACTTACTAATTTCTAATTTGAGGAATCTTAAAGCAAGTACTGTATACAATGGTTAAAATAATTATATATTAATGTAAATTTAAAATTTTAATAATTTTTATTATTGTGTTTTAGGGTAATGAAAAATACGTGTTCCTATATATAATTCTGGAAATGACCAACCTTTTTATAATCTCGGTATTTGCTGGCATAAATGTTTTCGAGTATAAATCATTTAGTATAGCAGCTCTTTTTGTTGTGTGTAGTAAGTATATACTGTTTAATAGACAATTTTGTATTTAGAAAAGTAACATATTGCACAGACCATCCAAACCATTCTAAAAACTTTTTGAAACCAGAGCGTCAAAAATAATTAAATCAATTTCTTCTTTCCGACACCAAAGTGGTTT
Source organism: Diabrotica balteata (assembly GCA_918026665.1). Taxonomy (NCBI): domain Eukaryota; kingdom Metazoa; phylum Arthropoda; class Insecta; order Coleoptera; family Chrysomelidae; genus Diabrotica; species Diabrotica balteata. The sequence continues at coordinate 160,832,617 of OU898278.1, forward strand.
TTTTGGCCTTAGGTTCAAGACCTATTTAGCCAGCCAATTTTTTAAATAAGTAAAAATAGTTAACTTTTATACTTTCTTTAAATGTATATCTGACAATTTCCTATCGTACATTCACTCAATTTCCTAACCTTCCATTGAAAACACTATTAGTGATGGTACAAAAAGAATTGGATATGGACATACACTTCACGCTAAGGGGCTGCACTTCACGGCTACTTTTTAAAAAACAAACAATAGAGGTATGAAATACTATAACAACAAGACAGTATGGAATACTACAACTTAAGTCCACCATTTCACATTCACACACCCACTTTTTGAAAAAGGCAGTTTTAAGTTTTCCGTTTGGTACGTTTGAAGAATTCCCATAAAATGGATCTAATAATTGGGTTTCGACTACATAAATAGAGAAGAAAATCAACGTTCTGGACCAGTATGATTTCTTTCTGGGTGATGGCTTGAAATAAAAGTTTTATAATTTTTTAATTATACAGACACTGAAACATCCAGTAATTAAGAAGATCAAAACTGTTGTCATATTCACATGTATCTATTTCTAAAAATTTATATAGGTATGCGTTTACTGTAGCATGTTCAAAAAGATATTTAACGTACATGGTATAAATTTTGCGAGATATAAAGCTTCTTTCATAGGGTGGCGGTTAGGGTGGGGGTTGGCGCAAGAGTTGGCGCTGGGTTTGGCGCGAGAGTTGGCGCGAACATTTTCGACTGTGGAATTTTGATTCGAGGATGGAGGGGGCGATATTTTCATGAGAGGTCTCCATGTAGAAGGTAATCGTATGGCGTCGTCTCTTTTATTAAGTCGATTTAATCAAATGAAATTTTGTCGCTGATCCATAAAGAAAGCTTCCATAGTCCATTGCTTCCATCCGTACATAGCGTATAATAACACGTCCTTACTAGTCAACAGTAGGAGTAATTTATTACCAAAATGGTTGTTGGGATGTGTTTTTAGTAAAAAGACGAAAACGTTATTACTTTCATTATAAACAGAAACTAGATAATAGATAACAATGAGAATTGTACGTTAATTCTTTATTCAAATATAATAAGTACCTATTCTAACCACTTTTGTTTTTATTTTTAGTGGTGCTTTGGTATGGACTATATTGCATGGTCGGATTCTACAATGAGCTTGCAGAATATAACAGCGTCAAATCCGGTGTCATCGAAATCACATGCAATACCAACATAAACCCAGTTGCTTTTCCAGAAAAAGCTATTGAAAGTACCGCTGTATAAGTTTAATATTCCTGTAACAATTATTTACATGTTTTCCAATGAACCAAAAGTAATTTGATACCAAAACAATGTTGATTTCATTGAATTAAGAATCAGTTTAAACTAGTAAACAATTTTCCGTATAAGATCCTGCAAATAGAGAGTACGATATCGGTAATGCAATTGTATTTAATTACACATGACATTTTTTCCATACTTCCTACCTTGCTTACGTCAGCAAATCTTACGGTCTGTAGCCATTTTCCCCCACGATCGAACACCAAGGAGATTTCTTGCGTTCTCATCCACCTCATCCTCCCATCGCTGTCTCGGTCTTTCAAAAAGTCTCTCTCCCTTGCATTCAACAGTTTTTTGGAAGCCTGTTTTTCTCATCCTACATACATGGCCTATCCATTAATATAGTAGAGTCAGAAGGCATTTAACAGGGTTAAATTACGTTATTCCCTTGTTGTACGCAAGAAACCAACAGAAAACTAAACGCAACTTTTATAAACAATTCCAACGATCAAAAATACATACCAGAAAAAAACAGAAAAGTAAAAGTAGAAGAAGAACTAACTGACCCAATCTAGTTGTATCTATGTGATTCGCTTAATATTTGAATATATAATAATTTAGAAGATTTTGCTCCATGTACTGAATTATGATAATAATTGTTGGTTGTATTACTTAAAGTTTATAATAAATATTTAATTTTGATATATTACTATGTAGAAGATATTAATGTAAAATTACGTAAAAATAAAATCTCTATTATTACCCCTTTTTTTTTGTCATACTGAAACGAAACATTGAAGCCAGTTGTTTTTGCCGGGATTCACGATTTATCTCTATAAACATTTATTATTTTAGTTACTATGTGAATCCCTCGGTATGTTGAGTACTCGAGTTACTGTAATCAAGATTCTTGTCCTGCTCTTAAGCATCCGACCTATAAAATCAGCAAATCATTAACCTGTACTCACACCAGGATCGTCTAAGAGAAGTAACTTCCATCCCCGGAAGTGAATTAGGAAATCCCCCTTGGCATTTATAAGATAGAACACTCTGCTCTTGTTTTCTTGGTGGTTTATGTTATTCTCATCACAGCATAATCTTTATTTCTTCTTTATGTGCTTTGTCTATTTTTACAGCATTACTTTTTCAATTGAAAATTGCCACAATGACTTTATGAGAATGAATGACTTAATGAGAAAATGCGCGATATGATTTGAGCATATACCTACACAAGAAAATGCTTATAGTATTTCAGTAAAAAGATGGGATGGATGGTTATCGTTATCCGTACATGTGGACAGAAGACAAGCCAATTAAACACATTTTTTAATGTTATTTCATCGTTTAGATGAAATCGAACCATATCGTACTAAAAGTCGAGATGGTAGATCACCTCGAAAGTTATAATCTTATCGCGGGTCTAATTATAAAAAAATTTACCTGAAGAAAAAATTGGTTACTTTCCATGGAAAGTAGCTAAGTGCCACAACTTCTTCTATCAACTCTCGCAAATCTTTAATCGGATCTTTCGAAAATATCCTCATGCTTAGAATCGAACCTATTATTGGAAAATAACAATACTCAACTATCAATTTAACTTCAGACAAAAACATGGTACTATCAAATAAATACATAGAGTAGTCAGAACAGCTAGAGATGTCCTTAAAAACAAATCCTACAATACAGCTGCCAGCTGCCTATGTAACAGATAGATAGATAAAAGGGATAATGTCATTATCACTCCATATACTGACAAAGAAAATAGCGTAGAATCTTTTAAGTAATTTTAAAACTGTTTGTCCTCGTTTTAGTGTAGTGTTTTGTACAATTTTATGTCATTATTAATGTTTCCACATTCTACGCTTGCCGGATAGTTTATATTTGACGAAATGCCCCTGAAGATGCTGTTTTAAGCGAAAGTACTTGGGCTAGATTTAATTAACTTGTGCTCGATAATAGCCTTATTTTTCAAAGTTCATATTGTTTATTGTTATTATTGATAACATATTACAATAAATAAAGTTAAAAATATAATTGCAATTTTAATATTAGATACAGCTGCAGTTATTTTTTGACCCTATACTTTTCTTTCTTAAATTTTCCCTGGATTAGGATTTCTAAAAGTTGATATTGATTTTTTCTACTTTTGATGTACATAAAACAGTAAAAAATATGGATTAGGGAATGCTGCAAGTTTTGCAGCAAGAAGAAGAAGATGACGACGATTTGCTATTGTATTATTGCTTTAGGAGAAATTTTACACAACCATTGTACTTAAGTAGATGAAAGAAGGCTCTTATGAAACATTTATTAAAAGATTTGATTCACTTTTTGAGCGATTTACTTCCAAACATTTTCTTTCAGATGTCTTCTTCTTCTTCTACTTTTTGTAGATCTTTCGATCTGTTTAATTCTCAAGCTGCCTCTGGTTAATTTCTTTGGGAGGTAGATTGCCAACTATCCCTCCACCTTTTAGGTGGTCTTCCGGGGGTCTTGAACCGGGCGGATTGTTTTCTAGGGCAATTTTTGGGAGTATGTTCTCATCCATCTCGTCTTACATGGTTGTACCACATCCTCTTGCGCTGCCTTCCCCATCTTACAATATCTTGAATTTTGCACTGCTCTCTAATGTTTGTATTTCTCACTCTGTCTCTTCTTGTTTTCCCCAGTATTGTTCTTAGGGTTTTCATTTCGGCAACCCTTAGCATCTGTTTCGTTTTGTTGGTATCTTCGCGCACTTCTATGCCATATGTCATGATCGGTCGTATGCAAGTCTTATAGATTCTAATTTTACTATCTGTGCGCATATACGGATTTGACCAGACTATCTCCCGCAGACATCCTGACAGTGCAGATGCTTTGTTGATCTGACTCCTCAGGTTCTTTACTGGGTCGTGGGTGCTTGATATATCTATGCCCAGATATCTGAATTGCATCACCTCTTCTATGGGGTTGTCCTCAACCACTAACTTACATCTGAGCGGATCTTTAGAAATGTTCATATTTAGTAGTCGGCTTGTTTGAAAGAACTGAAAGAGCTGCCTTTGGAGATCATCTTCTGATTCGGCAATCTTTCTTTCACATGTGAATTTTTATATTTCTTATCTTTGCAGTCGAATAAACAAGGAAATTTAAACATTAGATCAATAAAATAATCACTTTCTCCGCTTGTCAATACTCCATGTTGTTCAACTTCACGACGGTACTAATGGCACTACTGTTTGTTCAAGTGTACCGTCTGCCGTCAGGCGGGACAGCAAACGGACGTTCTGCTAGACATCAGCTGCAGTCATATCGGAATCAGTCTCATCCAAATTAATACTGCAAAGTAATACTCGTTGCCGTGGGCAAAAAATGCAACTGAAGTCCGCAGTCGTGGTCGGAATCGTACTTTAAGTGCATAGTTCGAATGCGTCTATTTTATTGCAGCAGTACTTATTCATGGTCCACGTCTCCACACCATGTAGAAAAACAAAATAATAAAAGGATCAGCTTATTTTGGTCCAAATAACCTGATTTTAGTCGATGTCCCATTAATTATTTATAACTCACCCTGTATGTACGCCTGTTACTTTATTTAACTGAGTGGGGGTGCAATGTATGTTCCTGTCCGATTTATATTTTATGGTGAAAATCACAAAACAGCAAGATTTAATATTTTATTTATAAAATAAATTTTCATTAACCTTCGTTCGAGTCCATCGACTCTTTACACTTTAATTAAAAAAACAGAGAGTAGAAACAATTATTGTCAAAGAAGATCGTCTTGAAAGGAGTAGTCTTTGATAAAAACAAACTCTGTTGCTTTGCTTCGAAGGTGGTACACAAAGTAAAGCGAAACAATTGACGCTATTACCTAAAAGTAATTAAAGTAAGTTAATTAAAAGTATACAAAGGAACGTTTTTAGATTTTAAGTTTAATAGTGGCATAGTATTTAAAATTATACGATTAATTCACATAAAACATTTTGAGTAGAATAAAAAAATAAAACTATATAAAAAACAAATCAAAAAAATATATATATCCGTTCTTCTTAAAGAAGTAGTCATCATTTTATCTCTAAAAACTAGAAGAATAAGCTGAATTTTTCTAAAAATGGCAATTTTAGAAATCCAAAAAGATACAAAAAAGTTTTTTTGAAGTACAACATGAATTGAACAAACATGAAAAAATGTAGCTGAGATAATTTTGAAAGATGTTGTTAAGTAAATAAACGATGCCTGATTTTTGCCATTTGTTACGATTCTCATAAAATCAATAAAATCTATCACTTCCTTTGACCAGTCGCTGTGAAATTTGTATTGGTAGAGCCTAATCTATAACACCTATAACATGAAATTTAAATTTTGAGTTTTGGCAACAATTGAGGCATTTAAAATAGGTACCTATGACCTAAAAATGCCGAATTAAAATTTTTACATAACAAACGATCAAAACCTTTAAAACTTCTTTTTTGGATTTTTTGCGTGCAATCAAGAATATGTAATAGGTTTTGAAGATTAGGCTCTAACAATGAACATTCCACAGTGACCGGTCAATGAAATTGATACATTTTATTGATCTTACGAGAATGGTAAAAAATGGCAAATATAGCGGAACGTTTAGTTATTTAAATCAATATAAGGTTAAATGTTCGAATAATTAAACTTTGAGGGTATACAAGGCAACTATCGAACACGGTGATTCAATTTAATCTTGCCCAAGTACTTTCGATCAATAGATCATCTTCAGGGGCATTTCGTCAATTGTGGCCTATCCGACATAGTAGAATGTCATAAAATGTAAAATCTGGACATAACAATACAAAATACACTACACTAAGACAAACAAACACTTTAAAATTTATATGGAGAAGCTACATATTGTGAAGAAACCGAGACAGCTTTTAAAGACAAATTTTAAAGTGTTTGTTTGTCTTAGTGTAGTGTATTTTGTATTGTTATGTCCAGATTTTGCATTTATGACATTCTACTATGTCGGATAGGCCACAATTGACGAAATGCCCCTGAAGATGATCTATTGATCGAAAGTACTTGGGCAAGATTAAATTGATCACCGTGTTCGATAGTTGCCTTGTATACCCTCAAAGTTTAGTTATTTAGCAGATGCAAACATTGCATACCTTTGCCCATTACCTTTAAAACGCATTTCATTTCTCTTGATAGGGCACTCTGATAAAAAAATATGGAATTTTTACCATCGTGTTGATACAAATTTTATTTAAAGAAATAATTTCGACAACTTAACTGACATTGAAAATCGCTGGTCGCTTCAAGCGATGTTTCTGAGAAAACGATTCATTCAACAGAAAAAGTTCTATAAGCATTTTTGTTCAAAATTATCTCAGATTCTTGGTAAATCGATATTTCTTCCCTCCTACGAAGGTGTTTTTAGGTGGAAGCCCGGGAAACCCTTTACCATGGATAAAATTTTCTAGGCATGGGGTTCACTCAAGACGCGCATGTCCTCCGGATTTATTCAGATACGACCTGATACGATGAAATTAAGGTAAAATTGAAGGAAAAAGTGCCCCAGGACAAAGAAGAATATCCTGGCTTGCTAACCTGAGAGCATAGTATAGAAAGATCACAACACAGCTATTCCGTATAGCGACCAACAAAGTCATCATAGCCAGAATTATCGCCAACCAACGTTTGGAACGACAGGCAACCTAAGAAGTAGACCTGATGCGGTGAAGGGTCTAGGACGGACGAAGCCTATGTGGCTTCTGGAAGATATGAATGTACTGCTGGAAGCACAGACCTTTCCTAAGCCTTGGAGGACATCGAGGCTAGTACTGTTCCCCAAGGAAAAATATTGCTCCATCTGTCTCCTTCATGCATGGGTTAGCTGTATGAAAGGATGTTGCGAGTACGCATCGACGGTATTATTGGAAGGTCAGGTGGTTTATTTAGGAGGCAATTTGGTTTTTTTTTAAGGAAAATCACAATTGATGCAACGATTGATTGGTACAACCCTTCGTATTCGCGTAATAACCTACTAGTAGTGGTCCGGTAGGAGCCAGATCTCAAATACCCGGTTTGGAACGCAGGCGGCATCGTAAAGAAATAGATGGCGCAGCGGGGACTGAACCTTGCATCAGAGAAAATCGAAACCATCATTCTGAAGGAAAAAAGGAACAGGCAAAGTGTGGAATTACAATGAGCGCAAGCATGTCTAACACACAAACACGTAAAGTACCTATGAATGACATTGCACAAGAATGGAAAATGGAGGAGCACGTACGGGAGATGGCACGAAAGGCTGCGAATAGTGCGGCTGCGTTTGGGGAGGATGATACCCAACATTGCAGCACCATACGCGGCACCAGTCTGGAGCGGGGCGATAGAGATAACGGCCTATTCCATACATATGGACCGCATGGTAGAACAAATGAGTCATTGTAATGTCACTAAACTATTTTGAAAAAATTTTTCGAAAAAACGAAAAAACATGTACTTATAATCACAAATATATTTATTTTTAAGCCGCCACTAGATTAAAAATTGGTTGTTAATTTACCTCTGCAATGGACAGTAATGTAATTGATACTCCCAATACTCGTTGACAATGCTTAATATACTTAAACAATTCATCGTTGCAAGGCTCATTAAAAATGTCAGAAGAATCTGTCTTGTGGCAACTTTTTGGTATTCTGTTATTCCAGTATTCAGATCCATTAAATCCACAGCATTTTAGCTAAAACATATAAAAAATTAAATTCCAATTTTGGATGGAGAGATACCTAAATGGTATTTTTTTAGAGGTATAGAAATGTAAGTTGGTAAAACTTTTTTAACTGTCGGCCAGTTTGACAGCTTTCAAGTAATTTATGTTATTAAGTTTGGTTTAGCATTTCAGCATGAATAGAGTTGATGCCTGGACAACGCTTCTAAATTGCCTAGCATACAGGAAGTCACGAATCAGTCTATCTGCCATCGTGCACAGCAATTGGATACGTGTCCATCCACTTTATGGAAGATTTTGCGGAAAGATCTTATTTTGAGTGCTTACAAAATCTAACTCATGCAAGAATTGCAATGAATGCAAGGTACATCATCACCTAGCAAAGCGTAAATTCGTAGATTCGGTGAGTAGGTCCAAAACGAGATTGCCGTTGATTCTTGATTTTCATAAGCAAATTTTTTAAGCGATGAAGCTCACTCTCTATCTTGGGCAATTTGCATCCATTGTGAACCCGGCGTTGTTTCTTCAGGTTCATCTGACCATCGCATTTGTGGCCTTCCCTTTTTTCGTTTGTGATTCCATGGTCTCCAATGTATTGGCGAAATTCCATTTAAGCTTTTGTTACTTGGGTTGAGACATTTGTCACTTTTGTTTTATTACGGATCCATTCGTTTCATTAGACAGAAGAAACCATTCATCATCATCATCATCATCATTCAGCCTATACTCGTCCACTGCTGATCATAGGCCTCCCGTAGTTCACCCCACAAATTTCTGTCCTGAGCCGCCTGCATCCAATTTTGATGTGTCCGTTTCAGGTCATCCGTCCATCTTGGTTGGTGGTCGTCCTCTATTCCTAAAGGCATCTTGTCTGGGTCTCCACTCAAGAATGCGTTTTGTCCATCTGCCGTCCTTCGTTCTCGCGACGTCCCTGCCCAGTTCCATTTTAAGGTTGATATGCTTTTGATTGCGTCGGTTACTCCCGATCTACGGCGCAATTCTGTGTTGGGTATTCGGTTTTCTCAGGGTCAATCCCAACATGGACCGTTCCATTGCCCTCTGTGTTGTTCGAATTTTATTTGCGGACGTCTTAGTAAGTGTTAGCGTCTCCGCACCATAGGTTAGAAACCGGCAGCACACATTGATCGAAGTCTTTTCTCTTCAAGCAGATGGGAAGAGCTGATTGGAAAACATCTCTTAGCTTTCCATAAGCTGCCCATGTCAACCCTATTCTACGTATTAGTTCATTGGTCTGGTTATCTCTACTTAAGCGAATTCGTGTCCCAGATATTTGGTATGCTGATGTTTGTTCTATACTTGTTTCCAGCTATGTTGATTGTTCTCACTCAGAACAAGGTTTGTCATCACTTGTGTTTTTGAGTTATTGATCTTTAAACCCACTTGTGTAGAGCATCGTAGAGTCTTTCGCACATTTCGATGGCATGAACTATGCGGTCTGTTTATCAGGACTATTATCGTCCCGCGAACCTGAGGTGACTAAGCTGCTCTCCATTTATGTTTATGCCCTTTTCGTCTAGGTTTGCACGCTTACACATGTATTTCAATAATGTTGTAAACAGTTTTTTGTGAAATGGTGTCGCCCTGCGAACTCCACGATGAATGTGAACTTGTGTGTTATCTTCATGGAGTTTGACGCATGCCGTGGCATTATCATAGATATTTTTTGATGACAGTGGTGTAGCGCTGATCTATCCGGCACTCTTTTAAAGCTTCTAGCATTTTCTGGTGGTTTACTGTGTCGAATGCTTTCTCATAATCCACAAATATTAGGACGAGGGGTTTAATTGTACTCTATAACATTTTTCGATGAGGCTTTTAATAACTTGTAGATGGTCGTTTGTGCCGAAGCCTGACCTGAATCCTGCCTGTTCGCATGATTGGTAAAAGTCCATTTTGTTCGAAAGTCTGTTTGTTTAAGACTTTGTAAAAAGCTTGTATATGTGTGGAAATGAGGCTGATTGGTCTGTAGTTTACGAGATTTGTTTAAATCTCCTTTCTTAAACATTAGAATGATCACTGCATTTTTGCCATTGGTGATGGTGTTCTTCCTCTTTCAAGGCATTCTGTGAAAAGTATGGAAAGCATTTGTATCAGTTTTCTCGCCTCCTAATTTTATGGCTTCGGCAACGACCCCGTCCGTCGCCAGGTGACTTATTATTTTTTCATTTGTAGGAGAGCTTTTTTGATTTCAGCAACAGTAATATCTGGTATGTCTTCCGACCCTGGTTTAGAACCTTTGGTATGTTGTCAGTTGAACATTTTCTTCTGTTTTGCTGTAGAGTTCGCTGTAAAATTGTCCGACAGTTTGTAGAATTTCCTGTTTATCTGTTATTATTTTCGCCCTTTGTGTTTTTCAGTTTGTAAATATTTTTCTTTCCTATTTGCTGTTTCCTTCTGAAGACTTTTAAACTTTTGTTCTCTTCTATGACTTTTGATATTAACCAAAGAAACTTGATATTAACCTAAGAAACCATTACATCAAGAAAAACTAACTGTTTGGTGTGCTTTATGGTTCTGGTATATTGCGTCATATAGTCAATCATTGCGCTGACCCGGCCAGTCAGTAATCTTACGGTTTTGCCCAAGGAACGCATATGTGCCAATACAATCCCTCTCCACAAGAAGGGATGCGGAGATTATCATCTAATAATTCCAAGAACCAAAGTCAGCCAGTATTTTGCTACATTACATATCACAAAATGATATTTTAACATATAAATCATATAATATTTTTATAATTTATTTAAATTCATAATAACAATTTTTATCTTAATAAAAATAATGTGATATTTCGAAATATGTGTTTGTGTGAATAAACTAATTGTAGTACTAATGCTTTTTTAAAATAAAAATTGATAAATCTTATCAAAATCTAAAAGTACATAAAAAATAACATATATATCAACTTGGCACATAAAATAGAGTATTTGCAGTGGCGGCTGGAGAGGATGGATAGGGGGAGCAATAAATTTTATTTCATTAAAATATAGTCATCTCGTCAAACTAAATCTTACAAGAATTACATTTGTGTTAAACGTCAGCATTCTATTTTGACTGATTTTCATAACGCCCGATAAAGGCATCCGGTTACCATGGGAACGACCAGCAGTAACTAAAATCCTTTTGGAAACACGTGGAAATATGCAGTAGTACAGGCGATAGATGAGACAAATACGAAATACGGAAAATTTGTATGAGAGAGAAACTTGTGACAATATTATATTTCAAATTAAGGATTGTTTTGGTCTTAAAAAATCATCTATCTGGTGCAAAGTTGTTTTAAAGAGAAAATTATGAACATTATAGAAAGAAACTACCTTTGGAACATATTTATGTCTTCTTCAATGCATTTCCAATGATAGAAATGCATTTCCAAATGATAGAAAAATCGTTAGATGTAGAAATTTCTGATTTTAACAAAAGATAATGAAAAGGTTCACCCTCAATAAATAAGTATTGAGTTTCATTTTGGCTTTTGGTAAGTATCAATTTATCTTCTGGTATTCTGGAATCAGCTCCACCCTAAACGAAATTATCACCTTCCGCCACTGGATACTTATATAAATAAAAGAAATAAAGTAATGTTTCATGTCTCGTTTTTTTTTCATTCAATTTAATCCTATTGTTAAGTTTACATTTCGCACTTATCTCATATGATGACTAGCCTCTAGCCTTTTAGTATTTTATATAGGTATCTTCAGATTTTAAATAAAATGTGATTCACACTATTTATGACGAGTGGCTCCAAATTATGTCTCATAAAAAATTATTTTCGGCTCGATAGGTAAGCTTTCTTTAATAAATTTTTGTATTTTATTGTAATCATTCACTCGGTGGATACAAAAAATAATAATTTTATTCTTTAGCAGTTTTTTCCTTACGAACCAATATAACCTACAGCGAATCGTACAAATATTCAAAGCAGCAGCTGAGATATAATCATCATCATCACAATCATCATAATCACAGTGTTACAGCTCTTAAAGGGCCTTGACCTTCTTAAGTTTTCTGCGCAATTCTGCTTTGTATCTTGGCGGTTTTCCGGTTGGCAAAACTGATTTCCTCAGCATCCTGTGTTACCCTGTAATATCCACCAGAGCTTAATTCTGCTTCGTCTTCTTATATGCGATATGCTTATATACGATATGAACATATCTACATCTAAAAAGAAATCTTTAGTGATGACAAGAGAACTCAAACGATACAAAATAGTCATTAAAGGACGATATAATCAGCTTACGTATGAGGATGTCTTAGATATTTCACCTGAAAACCAATAAGATACACGATACAAACGAGAGCTTATATGTACAGCAGAAGCAGAAAACGTTAAGATACCAGAGCCTTAAGATTATGGACAACTTTACAATGGGAAAAAAAGAGATGACGAAATTAATCAGCATGTTACACGTTTGATGGTGGGAGACTAGTTCGAATAGGTAGAGATTTAAGGTCAATTAGAGTCAATTAAGGTCAAGATATCTGACCTTAGTCGTGGGAATACGACTTTGACATTCAGAAAATATTAATATATTTCAGACAGGCTTACGACTGAATTAATAGACAAAAGTTATATCAAATATTGCAGAGCCTTAACATCCACCAAAAATACATCCGACAAGTAAAAGCAGCAATGGACTTGTCAACAGCAACTGTTAGAGTACAAAATGAGCTCACTGGGAACTTTTGAATAGTCAAAGGATTAAAGCAAGAAGACGGGCTAGCACCGACAGACACTATTATAACCTAACTCTAGAATATGTACTTAGACTGAATATGGAGAGAGTTAATATCTCCTAACAAATAAATCAATACAAATTGTCATCTATGCCGATATTAGCATTATGTCTCGTAGAGTAGAAGAGGTGGTAGAAATATATTCACAATTAAAAACAGGGGCAGAAGAGACCGGACTAGAAATAAATATTCAAAAGACACATGCAAATGCTGGGAGAAACAACTGAGAGGAAAAGTCCGACATAACGACTCAATCAAAAGGAACAAACTCTACAATATATTGGCTAAATTCGCAATACCATAAAAGCTAATTAGGCTCTTTAAAGCCACAATCGATGAAACTCAGGCATGTGTACAAATACAAAACCACCGGACAGACTTTTTCAAAATTTCGCAGGGACATGGGCTGGCCCAAACTTTATTTAACCTGACACTGGAGTATGTGGTTAGACAAAATACAAACTGGAGGAGGAAACCTACTGACCAACCGAACGGTACAACTGGCCGCTAATGCCGATGATAAGAATATTATGAGTAGAACATCAACAGCAGCACAAGAAACATAACGCAGAGTAAAAACGCAAACAAAAAAACTAGGTCTGGAAATTAACCGCTGGAATTAACAATGAATGATACAGATAAGAAGAAATACAGTCCCGTAAAACATTATACATTAAGATGACATTGAAACGATTGGAAAGTTTACATACCTAGGAGTAGAAATATATGCCGACGGATCAGAAGATGGAGAAATACGGAAGGCTGAATTTGGGCTGTAGTGCCGTAAAAGAAGAAGAAGTATGTTATGGATGCGACATATGGGTGATGACAGATGACACAAAACGAAAGCTGAACGTCTTCAAATGAAAAGTCGTAAGAATATTAGGATAAGATATTTTTACCTATTATCGAAAACAGATGCAGGTACAGCAACAAACTTTACCAAATGTTCAAAGAGGCACCGATATCAGAATTTGTTAAACTTCAGAGACTTCTATGGGCTGGTCATGTCGTGCGAATAGAGACCAAAAGATTGCTAAAAAGCGTCTAGATAGTAAAATTCAGGCTGCAAGACCAAAAGGATAAAGTGGCACCGGACGCGCAAAATTTGCTATAATATTACAGACGTGAAAACCGTAAAGACGTGGAGAATTTGGCTGCAGCGCCGTAGAGAGAGAGAGAGAGAGAGAGAGAGGAGAGAGAGAGAGAGAGAAGGTATCAGACCATCAGAGATCCATTAGAGAGAAACTAAAAAGTTGGTGAGGTAGCTGGCAATTTAACGCCACAAATACTATAGATTTAAGATCAGTCAACAACGGGCTTAAGGCGTAATATAAAAAGAAGAAGTTTGTTAGTTGTATACCTAATCTTCGAAATTGGGGAAACTTCGTCATCTCTTTGGTCATTGATGTTTTGAAGGTCAATTTTTATTATTTCGGTATTGGTCTCATTTTATAGGGTTCATTTATAGATTTCTTCCTATCGATCCTGATAAAATATTTTATCTTTCTGCATTTTGTTTAGTGTTTTGATAATTTGCTTTTAAGGTTTTTCTCTATATTTTTTTGGCATTATCTGAATTTTTAAGCTTTTCTAAGGGATTCGAAGCACTTATTTCAACGCGTAGCAAACGTAGCAAAGAAGTTATTCTTGCAGTTTAATTATTTATTAACTATTCTATAAAATACTTACTGAGTACGTTGTAAATTGCTATAAAGGTTTTAAAAAATACTTACCCTATGCTGTATAAGATCGGTTACGGCTTTGTTGCTATCATGGTCATTGTGCTCAAATATGTCTAATAGTGTATTATCTAGTCGACTTCGAAAAACAGTGTCGTTTTTTAATTTGCAGAAGGCATTTATTCCCAAAGTCTGCTGCAGTACAAAAATCACCAACAATATTGCAATATACTGAAACAAAAATTTGCAAAATTATTTAAAATGCACTAAGTTCAGTTTAGTAAGAGAAACGGTTCATAAAAGAAGAAATAAAAAGGGTTTGGTAAATTGTGAGTGGAAAGATAGATATACTTATGGGTTACGAAAACAATAAGGTCTTTGGTAAGGTCTGCCATAATCACCTCATACCAACTACTTAGAGGTAAGAATTTAGATAACAAAGATATGAGAATATTAACTCATCTATATTTTAATCAGGTTGCAGACATCAGAGTGGAAAAAGAAACTTCTGTGAATATAGACATAGAAAGTGGATTAAGGAAAAGTTGCAAATTCTCATCAGTATTGTTCAATCTGATCTTGGAAGAATTTGTTATTCTACTTTTTATTACAAATGATCTAGTCATTAATATCTTAGCTTAAGTGTCATCATTGAGCTTCAGCAGCTCGGGTAGTTTAATTAATGATATTTCTCCATTGGTCGCGGTCATCTGTTACCTATACTGTCACAGTATACTACGTGTTAAGAAGCTTTTTCCTATTGTCTGCCCATTGCTGTGGAGATCTGTCGTATTGGTGTTGACTCTGACGCCTTCCTTGAACTACCAAACGCTCCCATTGTGTAATAGCTTCGATACATATGGATACCAGACTTTAAAATTAGAAGACAGAAAAACTGAGACATTTGTGTGACGAGCCGTTCATGGAATTCGGAGCCGTTGTCACTGTGTCCACAGTTCAAAAGCATATATGCGTCGTCTATTTGATTCTTGATATTCCATATTTTGCATACATAGTAAAATATGCAAAAGAGCAGCTTTAAAGCTTGAGGAGGATCAGCGTATATATAGCTTTGTATTGTAACAGGTCCCGCATAGAGATTTTTAAATATTTGCTTTATTGGATTAGAATTTAGTTTTAATGCCAAAACGTGCTGTTCGAAAGTATATTATTATACAAAAAAGTGAATTTTTTATATAAAAATATTGAATATTAACACACACGGGACTTTGTGTAAACAACACAAACTCTGTATTTAAGTGACTTGATCTAAATAGAAAATAACAATGAGTTAGTCATTGCTGATACCGTGCAATTGTAGTAATGCAACTTTAACCCGATCTGTTTTTGTTTTCTAGTTTTTGGAAAGTGCAACATAAAGAATTGGTTTGAGAAGTATCCAATGCAACAGTATCTACAAAAATATTTTTCTTTTTGGACAATATTATTACTGCGATAATACAGAGGAGAGTTTGCAATTGTAGTAGCCAACCTCCATGAGGAGAGGGTACTTTAAGAAGAAGAATACAGAATCACTAATAGTCTCTGTAAAACGGAAGAAAGGTAGAACAACCAGTGTACAAAGAGAGCAATAGGAACCACCCAAGAGCGTTAACATTCAATAGCACTACATATTTGGTAAGATGTATAAAACTCCAGAACAATAAACAAAACACGAAAGGAGATAATTAAGCGAATTAAGAAACATAGAGAGTAAATAGTGACCAGGAACATTTTTATTAAAGTCTTAAATTCATTAAAGCAATTATATACTTACCAATATAACATATCTCATTCTTTCCGTCAAACATCCATAACAACCAAATACTGCAAGTATTATTAAAATAGTGCCTAATGGAATTGTTAAAACAGGTATCACCGATAAATCTCCATATTCTTTTGGTATGGCATTAGCTAGTTCTTCAAGATTTATTTTATATATTATTCCAAGAGAGATCAACGAAATTCCAACTAGCTGCAAAAATTTTACTATAAATTGACAGATAAATTACTCTCAAATGCTATAAAAATAAAAATTTCACATTTCTTTTAAATTTAAAAGGCAAAAAATTTAATTTTATTATCACAACAGAAAGTTTACTCTTTTAATTTTATGTCAAAATTATCCTATAATTTAGTGGAATAACGAAATTGTTCAATCGTCTGAACATGCCTTCAACGTTTTCAAGAAAAGTAAAACTAACGCTAATCTTGTAATGTTTAAAAATCTACAAACTCAAAGCAAGTAATTCGTTAAAAAGGAAAACGAGGTAGATACTTTATCGTATTTAACTAAATGCATTTAAATAAGGAAGATATTCCAGAAATACTAGCAAATATACATGAATTTAATTTTAGTAATTCCAATTATGGCATATCTTCTCTATTAATTACTATTTATAACTGGGAATAAGCCACAATTAAAGATAAAAATACGTTTATTGACATTTCAATTTCCAATTCGGAAATCGTTCTCAAATACAAATAGTAAATAAAAAAAAATTCTCTATATACCACAAAAAACTAATGGTATTCAAATATATAAATCTCTAAGAGCGACAATCCAATAAACAAACCTGTAAGTCTTTAGAAATTAGAATTTTAGTTTAACTGTAAAAAAGTTGAGGCCTGGACCTGATGATATCCACCCTCTTCTCTTGCGAAATCTACCTCTGAATGCAAAACTAATGTTAGATGATAATTTTACAATATTTTTATTCCCCATCACTTTCCTAATCTATGGTTCCAGGCAAATATAATTCTAATCCCTAAATATAATAAACAAGAAGGCGATCTAAACTCCTATAGCCCAATATTACTCACGTGTTGTACCTGTATACTTTTATAAAAAATTAATTATCGTCTTAAATGGCATCTCGAAAACAATTACCTAATGAGCATCAGACAAACTGGATTTTGTAAGGCAGATCCACAACAGACGATATAATAACTTGTGTCAGCAGTTCAGCACGGATGAATCTTTTCTGCATAATTAAAAATTTTCGACACAACTTGTAGACATCTTAGATACTCACGAGTAGCATTTTTAAATGCAGTAGTGTCGTTTATTAAAAATAAATTAACATCCCCCAGAAGAGTATTTGTAAACAGTACTCTACAAGGATCTATTTTTTTAATTGCAAGAAATTGTATTATAAGGTAAATAAAGCTACCTGTATTTCCTAGCCTATATACAGAGGTCTGGTCATTTATCTAAAAATAAACAATATAACTCTGGGTCAAATATATTGCAAACTGCTTTTCACAAAATAAAAGCTGGTCTCAAAACACAGGGTTTTATATACTCTGGTGAAAAGACACGTTACTTATCAACAGAAAGAATTATCCTAACTGTGAACTAATACTAAACGGAATTATCCTGAAACAGGCAAAAGAAATAAAATTCTTAGGACTTTCTTTAAACTCAATAATGAAGAGCCACATAATCAATCTGCAACGTTCTTTCCGATCCAGAATTAACCTATTAAAAATGATGTCAAGTACTTTTTGAGATACAACACCGTCACCAAACTCAAAGAATGCGTATCATCAACCACTTCGACTAGAACAGACTCTCTTCACACACAAACATATCTTTAACTAAGGGACTGAAAGTCTTTTTCTTCTTCTTCTTCATCTTTATAAATAATTCTGCTTGTTCATTGGCGGGTTATAACCTCTATGGAATATGGAAGGTTATCACTTCATCTTTTGTAAGGCAGTCCTATACTTCTTCTGCCGATTGGTGACTTATCTCTTGCTATTTTAAACGATACAATTTTTTTTTTCAATTTGTGTCGTTTGTTTATACACTGTATGTTACATTTTCTTCTATGTCTTTACTTCTCTTTCGATCTCTTAACGTTTTTTTCTGTAATTGTTCTCAGTACTCTCATCTCTGCATTTCCAATAGCGTTTGTATTGTTGCTGTGTTGGGTCTTGTTTCTGAGGCTGATGTCATTATTGGTCTTATACTGGTTTTATAAATTCTTTACTTCACCTCAGTGTTCATCGAATGCCCCGTATCTAAAGGAAAAGCGGGTGTTCATCCACGAATTTCCTGTTGGGCGGCAAACCCTTGCGATCTGTCGAATTGGCTTATAGGATTTTAATAGTTGTAGGTTGCTGATTCTTTATTTTGCCTCTTGCGGGGTAAAATTATACTTAACACTTTTCTTCACTGATTTATTGATTTAATAAACTAATACACAAAAATTAAACACTTGGTAAATTAAATACTTTGCAGTAGATAAACAGAGCCGATTCCCCACTCAATGGGGACCATACCACGCCGCGCCGATTCTAGCTCAACGGTAACCATACAACGCCAATTCCAGCTCAACGGGGAATTATACAATGCCGATTTCCGCTCAACTGATCGTATGCCGATTCCCACTCAACGTGAGCCAGAACCAGCGAACCGATTCCCGCTCAACGTGAGCCAGAATCAGCGTGTCGATTCCCGCTTAAATTAAACATGGCGGAATTGTCAATAGGACATAATATATTGTTAAGGTCATGTTAAGGTCAGGTTAAAAACATACTGATCATTTTCAGACAACTGGACTTAATCCCATAAAATAAAGTCTTCTTTAGTTTTAAAATTTTAATAAGCTCTGGCATATTTTTACGTTTCATGTGAAAAATTATTTTAATTGAGTTATAAAAAATAATCCATTTATGGTTAAATCAAAAAAAATATTTGGATCTTCAGCTGGTATTGCAAAACTTAATATAAGAATACAATTGTAATTTTACACAAAAATTAGTTATTTATAATAAATGATTTTCCAATCCTGGCACTTTGAATTTTTATTAAAAATATCTATCAAGGAAAATGTAGAGTATTACTTGGAGTATTTCTGCCTCCTATTTTTGTTAAATAACTTTTTTGGTATCTTGTACAATAACATAAATATACCTGAGTTCGTATTATTCAAAGTCTATTGCACCTACACATAAAATTTGTGTGTAGGTTATATATTTATGACACTGACTTACAGACGGAAAATTTTAAGAACTGCATAAAAAATTGGCGAAGGTTCAATGGTTCACGCGTTTAAATTGTGCGTTGAAAATGGTTTACGCTATTTCTGAAACAGTTCCTACTGCCATTTTATTATGTAAAAAATATTTACTTAAATTGTGCCTTGTATAATGCATTATATTTTTGTAGTCATTTTGCGAGAGGGGTTAGGCAAGGATGCGTCTGTGTTCTCCGACGCTTTTTCAACGTGTACTCACAGGTCATATTCAGAAAAGCCTTATGGGAAAGAAAAGAGGGAATAAGAATTGGTGGAGAAATCATAAACACCATGAGATTTGCAGATGACACGGTAATTATGGCTGAGAGTATAGAAGATCTACAAACTTTACTAGATGCAATAAATAGTGAATGCATTCAAATGGACTTGACATCAACACAGATAAGACCAAATTTATGATAGTATCAAGGAGTCCAATAAATAATGAACAACTAACTCTTGGTGACCAGCAAATAGAGAGAGTGACAAAATAAATATCTGGGAGCTTACATCAACACAGAATTAGATCCAGACCAAGAGATCCAGATACGAATAGAAAATGTCAAGGGCAGCATTCTTAAAATTCAAACAATTGTTCTGTGACAAAAAACTGAATATTGCGCTGAGACTGAGGTTTGTTGAATGTTACGATCTGGTCGCAATTATTGTACGGGGTAGAAACATGGACACTAAAAGCGCAAATAGTTAAAAAGATTGAAGCCTTTGAACTTTGGATATACCGGAGAATGTTGAGAATCCCATGGACTGCCAGGGTCACCAATGAGGAAGTGCTGAGAAGAATGGGTCGAGTCAAATAAATTGTTGAGAACCGATAAAAGTACGCAAGACTGCATACCTTGGACACATACTAAGAAATAATAAATATAGTCTTCTGCAGGCCATCATGCAGGGTAGAGTCGATGGCAAAAAGGGAATAGGTAGAAAAAGGAAGTCATGGCTGCGAAATATTCGAGACTGGACAAACATGACTGTAGACGAATTATTCCACGTTGCAAAAGACAGAGAACTTTTAAAAATGTGGTCGCCAACCTCCGTTAATGGGGACGGCATAGGAAGAAGAAGAAGTCCATTTTGAACTCTAGTATTTAAATATTAACTAGACTAGTGGACTAGATAATTTCAATATAAACGGTTTAAAACTAAATACGAACCTACTTAATTAGTTTTTTTTACAATGCGCTATTTGTAATGTCAACAAAATAAAAACCTTTCACAAATAATGAGATCATACCTGCTAATAAGGCAAACATTCACTATTTTCAGATGTAATATAGTAAAAATATTGATACAATTCAACGCATTAGTTTTTATTTATTTACATTTTCTTTTTAAAATGTTCATTTTTGATGGGGCTGCACCAAAATCCATTGTAAATATTAAAACTGATTCTTAAGAGGAGGTATGAGATATAACTATCTTCATTATCATAATAATTGGCTCGAGAATCATTTGTGTATCTTAGCCCGCTCGTAGATAAGTCGTCACTCCTGTCGATTCCTAGCAACTTCTCTCCATCTTCTTCTACATTTTCCATCTTCTAAGCCATCACCCTCTACTTCTTCTGCTCTCTGAGTTTCATAATGTCAATCTCTTTCTGTACTCATTGTGTGATATCTTAGCAATGTATACAGCTCATCTTAGCCATTGCCATTGTGTCCCACCTATTACCATATTCTTAATTATAGCAAAGTTAAGAATCTCAGTCCGTTTTGCCATTGTAGGCTCTCCTATAACCGCATAGTGAAACATAACCATTTTAAAACTTCATAATTTTAATTTAGGGGTAGGTAAAGTTATTGCGTTATAATAGATATCTTCTTCTTCTTCACTGGCTTTACAACTCAGGGTGAGTCTTCGCCGCATCCACTATCGCCCTCCATCCTCTACGTTGCGCATCTACATATTTCCCATTGTTGTAGCCCAATTCTAGATAAATCGGTTTTAAACATCATCCTTCTCTCCTTATTCGGTTTGCCTTGATATGTCTAACTATGTTTTCAGTTCCGTACAGAGTCACAAATTCAGAATTGCGGGCGTTTTTTTAATCCCCTGCTAATTCCTCTCTTTGAGGGCCAAATATTATTCTGAGAACCTTTCTTTCAAATACTAGAAGCTATTGATTTCCCATTGGTTGAGAGTCCATGTTTCACTGCCATATGTAATAATTCGGCGAATAATAAGTGTTAATTAACACTTGTACAGTGTTAATTTAGATTTTCTTTTTAGCAACTTCGATCTTAATAATGTTGAAAGGGAGTATAATGCTCTATTTCCCGCAGCTATCCTTGCTGAGACCTCTTTTTCTATGTGGTTGTCAGCTGTGATTATCGCCCCCAGGTATTTAAACTCCTTTTTGCAAAATTGAACAGCAACGGTGACAAGGGGTCCGCTGCCTAAGTCCTGAATTTTTATACCAAATGGCATCGATGTTCTGCTTTCTATCTTTACTTGCCCATATGAGTGTAGTCACGCAAATTTGCGTTAATTCAACTAATTTTCTTGATATTCCCCTTTCTTACATTGCTATCCACAATTTTCCTCTTTTTATAGAATCAATATCTTGCTGGAAATACTATGAAAATTTGGTACACATCGCCGTTGAATTCCCAGTTTTAGGGAATATATATCTTCTTAAAGATAATTTCTTTTAAATGTTGGCCGTACCTACGGTTAAGATAGTCCATTCTGATGTTTCCAAATCTCGATGACGTGTTCTAGCATGTCGAGTGGTATTTGACCAATGACTCGAGTAATATTGGCCTCCAATGCCTCAATCGTAGCCGATTCATTCATCTAGGCTTTGGACCTTACGTTGTTCTAAAGGAAAAAGTCTAAAGGTGTGATGTTCTTGCAGTAAAGCAATGCTTTTATAGCAAATGAAGCCATCTTGTTGAAACCAACTGTAGACGAGCTTTGATTTCAGGCACCAAATTGTGCGTTATCAATCTCCATTTACAGTAACATTCTGGCCGGCATCTGTTTTAAAGAAATATTAACCGACGATTCCATCGTCCAACAAACTTTTGCAAATACCTATAATTTTACATATGATATTAGCTGATCAAGCTATTTCCTAACCTAGCAGTTTGAAAAACCACTGTGCTTCAGCTGCAAATTCCTCTTTATATACTGTCCTTTAAACTTAAAAGCAAAGATCACAGCAATATCGTTAAACTTATTGAAACATGAATTATAAATTCGAAGTGTAGAGCTGCCTTTAAACCTATAAAAAAGAACAAATTTTTAAACTCATGTCCGAAAATTGAATGTAGTGAAGGCAGACAAATAGAAAGATATTTCAGGATAGGAATTTATGGATAGGACACGTTGAAGACATTTATGATACAAAGACCAGCATAGAAACGCTTTTAAAAAGCTGTAACAGTGAAAAACGAACAACGACCTATTAGGAGAACTAACAACGAGGACGCTGAGCAACAAAATCTGTAAAAAGATCCAGGTTAGAATCTTCGACATGGAAACTATATACCTGATCAAATGTCCGGATAAAGATGCTAACAATGTCTTTTGTAAACATTTCATGATCTACTATCTGCGGCGTTATTTTCAACAGTTATGCTTTTTGTTTAATATATGAAGGTGGTTTTTTGTACTATGGAACTTCAAATTCTGACTGTTCTTATTGGGTTCTGGCATTAATTACTATGAAATAAAAAGCTAAAAACATTTCTGTGTGAGAGAGTGTTTGTGTATTGTGCTTGTGTGTTGCATATGTATTGTTATGTGGATATGTAATCCGTTATTGTTGGCTATACTTCTTAGTGTTGACTTCTTTTTAGAAAAGACACACCCGTAAGAATAGATAATAGTCCCAGCGATGTTTGGTGTTGTGACTATGTAAAAGAAGGTGGCCATGATGACCATAATGGGTATTACAGCAGCTTATAACAAAAATATGGGCACAGAATATCGCTCTCCAATGATTGGAATATTGAAACACTTTGCACCAAACACAAACTAGGACATATCTTTGAATGCTGTAACCACAGAGAAATTACGCTTCTAAATACAGCGTCGAAATTTTTATTTTAAATTTTCCACAGTACTATGCAACCGTATGACACCATATACAGAACGGATAGTAGTAAAAGACCAAAGCTGGTTGAGAGTGGTATATCGATAATTCATCCGATTGTAATCCTGAAACAAATTTTGGGAAAAACCGGCTGAGAATATGGCATATTGATACTAATCACAACCACTCGACTTTTTTTTAGTATTGGTAACCAAAGCCTGCTACATTCTGCTGCTGATGTTTGTTACAAATTTTTCTTTATTGAGTGGGATGAGGGCTTCTTATTATATTTTCATCACACTGCAGACTGGTGGATCAACTTTTCGTGCAATGCCATACAGCCTATCAACTACTTGGGAGCGGTTAATACACTCCAAAATCTCCTAAACAATCTTTTTTAAAAACGATTTCTGTAGTAGAAACCCACCACGTCAAAATGATCATTACAATTTATAGTTTATTTTACGTTTGTGTTGCCAATTACAGCTTTATCTTAGGGCGTTATCTAAGGTTTATCTTGAGTGTTACGACCTTTGAGAAGTTAAATTTTACACAAATAATTTTAATTTACGGTTAATCATTAAGTCTACATAATAAATGTAATATTTTACAAGGTATTGAGAAGAACTAGAAAATTTTACATTGTAAAATAGGAAGACCTTGTAATTGTATTATATAGAAAATAATAAATTTATATATATTATACAAACAAAACAAAACTCACCAAAGAGTTTCACTCTAAACCACAGTTTGTAATCAAAAATAAACCCAAACATTCATTAATACTGTATTATGGCGAGTATAGTCGGGATAAATTTGCAACAAAACTTCATAAAAAGTTTTAAAATCCGAAGCTTTTCAGATATTTGAAATATATATTTAAACTTTTACTCTGAAATAAAGATAATTGTCTGTTTTATAAAAGAAAGTATGTTTTGTTATGTTGGCATCGCTGTTTGAGTTGTATTATTGACTGACTCTCAGTTGAAAAAAATCTGCACATTTTCATCCAACAGAAACTTTGCTTGTAAGTATGACAATGATATTATAATTATCTTACTTTACTGTGTTAACGGTTATGAGGAGCACTTGTAACTGGCTACCTACATAAGAGTTTTGGAAATCTTTGGATTCCTAGCCTTACTTCAAAGGACTTGTGAATGGATGTAACTCAATAGGTTTTAGTTCTTCAGTGACCGATTGAAGGATAACGGATTCTTAATATGGGCAAAATATAGCTCCAGAAAATAAAATCACACTTTGTGAGATTATCGATTTTAATAAATAAATCTTTTAAGAGTAGAAGAGGGTCCTAACAAGAGGCCCGGAACTTTACTATACAATAGTAAAATGTACTCTTTCTTTTTATAACACGTAAAAGAAAAACACCCGGATGAGAAATTGCCCGATTTCGGGCGAGAGAAGTATATGTAAATACGTGTATTGAGTTTTTTAACTATTGCGATGCCTCGATGGCGATGTGTGCACTTTGACCTGATAAAAACGACATGATGCCGTGAAACGAGAAGATTACTTTACTCCTCCATTTTATTTAGGTTTTGAAAAATATTTAACAGGTCAGAACGCGGCAGTCCAGTCGGGTGTCGCGAACAAACTTGAATCAAGTGTCTGGTTACCTTTTTTTTTTTATATTTAAAACCATATGTTCGTTTCTGGAACACCAGGTTGTATTATGAATACTGCTATAAAGCAAAACGAAATTTTTTTATGTCCTTCAATTTGCAAAACCTGGAATGAATAGTAACAAATCTTTTTCGGCTGATTTTCACGTCCTTAGATCCTTATGAATTAGGTTATATTACCGAAAAATTACTATAACGTGCCTCCGAAGATATTGGTTTCCTCAAAGTTATCAAACAGAAACCCGCTCATAAGAAGCCCGGAAGCATTCTAGTTCCATTCCTATTCAGTGATTACAAAAGGAAAGGCTTAAAAACCTTTCTTACTGAAGGAAAAGTTCCATGTTTATTTTGGGTAAGTAGATTCTTCCCGTCATCGTTTAGAATAGTTTTCCTAATAATAAAGTTCCTAATCGTACACACCATCCATCGGCGTGTCCTCCACATGGGTAAAGGGAATTAAAAATAAATCATATTTATAATTATAAAAAAAAATGTTACAAATTGTTATTGTATTACTTGCCGTCAGGTTGTAATTAAGGTGTTAAATAAATAAATGTTGTACAATTTATGATTCTCATGAGATCAATAAAATCTATCACTTTTATTTATCTGCCTTTGTAAAATTTTGATTATTAAAGCGTATTCTTCAAAACCTATAGCATTAAATTTTCGGTTTGTAGTTTTGACAACAAAATGAACAATTGAACATATACTTAAAATTCGCTGAACTTTCCTCCTGACAAACGAATCCCCATACACGTCTAAAACTGCTCTTGGTTTCAATTATCCCATGTCAGTATTTTTTAAAATGATAATTACCTTTAGAGGCTAGAAATTCTACCCAAATACCCGTCTTCTTGAAGGCATTTTCCCCTAACATTGCGCTCGTAATTGAAAAAGAAGAAGATCGTTTTGGGATCATTTTGTAATAGTAATTTTTAAATTCCCAGCTACCACTGATCTGACACACACGTGATCAAAAAATATCGTGAAATAACTACGTGAATTGTGTTACACACGGGATCCCCAATGGGTTAAACGAATTTTGCGAAAACCGTAAGTGAATTCCAAACCGAATTTAATGCGGACCCTTCTTTATCACTGGTAACTTAAATGAAGCACCGTAACTTGAATTACTTTGGCAAGTAATTGAGATCGTTGTAAGAACAATAGTAGAAAGATGATGATAATTCAGAAGATTTGGACATGTATTTTAACATAATGAAAGCCCACCCCTACTTCGCTTTACCAGTGCGACAATTTTTTAAACGAAACGTTTCCCGGTCGTTGGATAGGTAAAAGAGGTCATATGATGAATTTGACTACCTAGGTCACCGGATTTAACCCAAAACCCACTTTTCTTATGGGAGTATTTAAAAACAAAAATATGTATGTAGACGTGTTAAGCAATGTCAGAAGAGAATTTCAAAATAGATTGTAGTATTGTATGAAAGTGAATGGCATGTGAATTGGCTAATGTTTTGTACTAAAATTGTTAAAAATTTGTTTTAATTCCAGTTTTCCTTGTTTTTTTTTATTTGTTCTCATGAAACTAATCACTTCAAGTCATCATGTGTTATACTCATTTTTTGAAATCCCGTACAAAGATATGAGAATCCAAATATCAATTAAAAAAAAAGGGGAAGTAAATTCCACAAACGAAAATAAAGAGATGATCACGGGGCCGGTGAGTAGGGTGCATTTTCCCAGCAAGCTTAGAATATTGATTGAGGTGTTTTTTTTGGCGTTTTTCCTAAATATTATAATTGTTTCAAAAGTTATTTTAGGTGGATAGTTTTATCTGAAAAGTACTATATATTTACAAGTGTTCTCATTCACCCCACTTCATGTAATGAATAGCAACAGACATATTTATTTATTTTTTTGTAATATGAATAAGTTAATTTTGTTTTCCAATTGATTAACTTGTAATTCAGTATTGCATACCAAACTTAAGCACTTAAACAATATATTACTGAGTTTAAACAGAGTATCTCTGGTAATCAAAAGACAAAAAACTTTTGCTATACAGCTCATTTTACGATACTATTGAATTTTATGATTGTAAATACTTGGCTGAAAACGCAAAATATTTTTAAACATGTTAAGAATAATAAAGCAAAACGAACGTATTGATTTAAATATGTGTGATCTATAAATAGACAATCAATATTCTTAATTATTAGGAACTTAATTTCATGTCACATACTCACAGCCAAAATAAAATTGGTCCAAAACACTAAACACTTCAAAATATCTTCATCGCATCCCATCTTATTCATACTGTCTCCATATACATGTATTATTCATTCATTGTATTGGCAAATTAACTATCGACGTTTATAGTATCAATTATTTAGCGTTATTTAGTTTCCATATCGGCGAAAAAAAGATTAAATAGATATGGTGCATGCTCGATCGAAAACACGCTACAAATGTTAAATAAAAATGTAAATTTAGAAACAAACTAATTTGAAACTACGTATAATTGGTCTGTAGATTTTACAGTGTTTAATAATATCACAGTCGTACAAACTTATATTTGTGCAACTAAGTTAAACTGTCTCGAACTGATAGGAAAGGATAACTATGACGATAAAAAATTTTGTTCCGCCACGCCAGTGAGCAGTAACGATTTTGAATTTATTTGCGTTAGTGGTTATTATGCTCTTGACTTTGGTTTCAATGACACGCAGATACTTCCAATAATTTTGTTTTGATTTGGGTTGGCAGTCATATTATTCTAATTTTTATGAAAACGGTCCAATTTTATTCAAGTGAAGTAAGCATTACAAACGATTTTAGAAATAGTTTCAAGGTCCTATATAATGACTTTTTTAATATTGTTTTAATAATTGCAATTTTTTATCATCGTCTTAGGTTTCTATTATATTATTTTTGCTGGTTCTTCAAGTGTCCAAGGTTGGTATTTCTCAAGGCTATGTTTTTTTAGAAAATGTTAATCTTAAAGATGCTTGTTTGTCGTGTTTAACCAGTTCTGCATATTTTCTAACCATGTAATTTGACTTATTTATATTATTTTTTTTAAATAGAAAAGTGTTTTTGAATTTTAAGAGGCTAATAGTCCAGTCGTCAAATATTTGGCCTCTAAAAATCATACGAACAAGCTTAATTTTTGCAGAGAATGTCAATTTTGGGAACTCAAATGATATACAAAAAGTTTTATTTTTTTACCCCCTGGCTTCCCCTTAAAAGCCACCCTCGTAAGGGGGTTGAACGGAAAAAATTGATATACCAAGAATCTGTAGGGTGATGGGGGCCACTGGACCCAGGGAGTGTCTTTCTGGGCCATAACGTGTTTCATTTTTAAACTGTAAATGTATTTGCTGTTGGCTGTACTGCAAGAATGTGCCTTCCCTCCAAAACATTAATTCTAACTTTCATACCGTAAAACGGGGTTACTTAGGTCACTTTTGAAATTCAAACACCTTTCAAATCTAGACCAATCACTTTAGGGATTTAAAACTTGGTAAAAAACGTGGGTCAGTATCTAAACTTATTTGTTTAATTACCAAAAAAGAGTGTAAAAAAATTTTTTACCTGTCAAAAAATTTAAAACATGGTGGCCTAAGTTTCCTCTTAGAACGGGTATGAAGAACCAGGCATGATAGATAAATGTGTGGCGTAAGTTAAACACTCACTGGGGTAACTAAACCGTACACAGGCTAAAATAAACAATACTTATGTTTAAAAAAATGAATTTAATTGGAAAAAACATTATTTACTAACATTTTTATATATTTTAAGGTTTTTGAAGATTAAATAATCAATTTAACTCATACAAAAAAGTGTAGTGCCCACGCTTTATAACAATTTGTGATATATCTACATCCATTTCATCAGCATTGTAAGGAAATAACAAAAACAGTCCCAGCAGTTTTTTTACTTTTTTTTTAAGAAACTAACTGACACTTCATTTGTTTCTGGTGATGTATTTAACACTTTTGCATAAAACTGCTTTACAGCTTCTTTTTTGGTTCCCCTCACAATAGCAGTTCAACAATTACAAATATAGCTGATTGCCAGTAATCTCCTCCCATTTCACTGTGGTCCTCGTGGCTATCTTATAGATGTTCTTAGGTTCGGGTTCCTCAAAAATTGTCATCAGTGAAGTCACTTAAAACAAGTTCAGCATCTGAATCTTGCAGTGAGAATACTTCATCATTGTCACTAGAATCAGAACTGTCCTTTCTGGCTCTTTTTGGAACACGGGTTTTCTCTTGATGCTTGCTTTGAAGTACTTGGCTGTTTGCTCTGCAGGGTTATCAATAGAGTCCTTCATATCAATCCGGCTGTACACCTACACCAGGTGGTACATTAAATTTTTTTTCTTTCTTTTGGCTGATTGTGTAGTATCTTCAACTCTGTTTTTTTCAAGGAAGGATTGTAAAGTTGCAGCCCAAGTGTTTCCTAGTCATTTAGGGTTTCTTTTTCGTTCTCCTTAGATCTACTAGGATGCCTCTAATACTTGGCTCCCTGTCAAGAGGTGAAATTCCCGAACCTTTTAAAACCACTTATCAAGTTTTTTGCTATGTTCTCTTCACCCATGTCATCAATACACTTCATCAATATGTCTTGGAATGTATCCTTAGGTATTGTACCACGATTCTTCTCTTTCCAGTCACTTAATGTTTGGCGCCACTTTATTTTCAGTGGCCTAAAAAAAAGATACATCAAGAGGCTGAGTAAAATAGGTACTGTTCGCTGCAGAAGCACAAACTGATGTTCTTCATCTTGCATTCATTAATAAGATCTAGTGAGATGTGGCCTTGCTAGGTTGTCCCCTGTTATTACCTTAACGCATCTTGTCAAACTTCTTGAAGTATGGAATAACTAATTCTCTGAACCAGTCTTCAAAAATTTCCTAGCGTGAACCATCCACTCTTGACCTATTATAAACTGCTCCCTTAGGACACATTCTCAGTCCATGAGTCGTATAAGATTTAGTGCCTTGTACGTTATGTATGTGGAAGTAATTTTCCCATCTGCACTCCCTGAAAACATGACAGATGTACTTGCCTTGGAAGAATCAACGATTCGCTCAGGACGACGTTTACCTCTTCTTACTATAACTTTCTTTCTACCACGATTATCAGTTATATTCGTCTCGTCATAAGTTAATTAATATAGAAATAGAAATTCTTTCACAATCAGTCTGAATATCAAAGTTGTTAGCGTGAATCCCCATTTTCCAGCCAATGTTACACATTCTACCTGCTGGTTTTCTTCAATAGTACTTAAAATACAAGGTCTTCCTACCTTATTGCGTTTCCCTTTCACTGCTGCTGTAAGAGCACATCGTGAAATTCCATACTGTTCAGCAACTTTCCTCAAAGAAAGTCCATCATCCTTCACTGCTTTTTAACCGCTGAAGGCGAGCTTTTCATCCGAATAGTCCTTATACTTTCGAGCCCCAAGGGCCGGTGATAAGTTCGTGGCATAGTATTTGTGGTCTGCAAACAAAGAAAATTGCTGTAACTTTAAGATTTTTTACTTTCATGTAGTATGTTTTTTTGTTGGATAACAAAATGGCTTTTGTTACCTACTGTATGGCTTAAGTAACCCGTTTTACGGTAGTACTTTTGGTTGCTGTGAGAAGTCCAATTTAAATTCGTAATTGTATTTTATGAAATCAACGTGGCGTGCTTTGGTGGGTGGTATTTTCATACTTTTATGAAATCAACGTAAAATGGTTGGTCCAGATACCCCAAGAGCTTTTGCTCTTTCGGGGTAACTGCGGCCCATATCGGGAGTAAACTGAGCCAGGGCCTGGTCCAGTTACTCGCTGCTTTCACTTCTGCGACTATTTCTGTTCATTCATCGTGATTTTTATTTCGGTTTTTAAAACCCATAAATGTAGGATCCCATAATACTCGTTGTTCACGAAATAGCTCAATTAAATGAGTAGTCAGCTCTTTCGACCATTTCATCGCGTAAATATGAAATAACCCCACGTGAACAGAACAAAGAAAAATTTAGTAAATCACTCAAGAACTTAGCAGAATTACTCAATATCACCCCTTGAGCACGGCGATATGACTCTGACGGCTGCTGCTCGCGTACTATGCCAGAGAAATGTTTGAATATACATGTTTTTAAGTGTAGATCAGTCGTGATGTGGTTTTACAACAATGTTTTATAACTTTTTTATGTTTACCGACAACTGTTGGATTACATAAAACATGCTATATAACCAGAAAAATGTTATACAACACTGTGTTTTAAAACTTTTTTATTTACCATGTTTTCAGACTTTTTGATAAATTTCTTGTTGTTCAATTGTACTTAACAGATCTATTTTATTTTTTTAGTTAAAAATCAAGTTTATTATTAAGATACTAATAAAATGGTACAAAAGTGTTATGATTTATGTGATCAATGCCTAAAAGCACTGACTGAAAGACAGTTTCCTTCGAAATATATCTACTTCAAAATTAACATTACTTAATCCATAAATTGACGGAACAACATTTATGTTTAAAAATACTCAATTAGTGAAAATGTAGGTCCTGTTACTAAACTTTTATCGAATAAGAAAGCTGAATCACTTAAATATGGTGCAGAACATGAACGAAAATTACGTGGCTAAAAGTTCCAAACCAAAACCAAAATGCAAAACAAAAAATTTTTTTAAAAGTTACTATTAAAATTCTCGAGATGATCTCAGCTATACCATTTTTCAAAGTAAAACACTTGCACGTCGCGATTTCTACAAAGTGACGTAACTTGTATTTAACAATTTCCAGAACATCAACCTTAGAGTTCAAATTTTCCTAACACAACTAATAATACGAAACCCATACGGAACTGCTCGATCTTTCATAGGCGTCAACATGGTGGAAAATTAGAAAAATGTAATCATCATTAAATGGGAAAATTTTAGAATTATAATTGATTAAATAACCAAAAATATTTGTTATTATTAATAGTATAAAATTTATGAAATAACTCTTTAAGGTCTAATATTCCACAAATTAATAATTTTAATTAAATATATTAGACAATTGTACGCAACTGATATGGAAATACTTCAAATTTTTTTGATAGTTCAGCGGGTGGTAGAAGTGTATTAAGTGTTTCGCTTTCTTAGAGTAGGAACTTTGTTATATGTTTTGATTTCTTACACAATTTGATCATAATATAATATATATTTAATAAATTGTATTTATTAATACATATTAAATTTATATTATTGTTGTGTATTGAGATTGTGATATGCCAAAACAAATAGTCTGTAGATAAAGCTGATAAGCTTTCATATAAGAGATTATTTTGAACAAAAAATAATGCGGGACGTTTTTACTATTAAAGTCCTAAAAGAGGTAATGTTAATATTTAGAATTATAATTTTGTAATAAAATGTTTTCCTCTGTATTTTAGTGTGTGCAGTAGTCTTAAAACTAAGTGTATTTACTGTTAATTAATATTATTATTGACAAATAGTTGTCATTATAAAAATTCCTCGCTTTCTAACTATTTCTGATGTTTTGGCAACGCTATGGGGTTCTGACGACGTAAATCTTGAATGACGTGCAAGCTTTTTTATATGAAAAATGCTATACTTACCAAATGATCGTCCTCTCACATACATTGAAAAATAGTAAAAGGGTGCTTCCTGACAGAAGACATAAGAAATTTCAGTCATAATAGTCATTTTACAAAATACTAACTCAGATATTTATAACAACTTTATTACTGTAAATTGACAATAAATTATTACAAAGGGCGTTTTTAAACCCATACTCAATTGACATTTTCCAACAGGATAATATATCAAAAAATAAATAGCACAGATTTATTTCAACGATATAAATAACAACTTTTCTATAACTTTTCCCATCCATATATTATGTTTTATACATTATATTCTAATAATAGATACTAAAATAATTACTATTTATTTCTAGAAAGTCATTTAAAGTGAATATATGAACCTTTTGATATACAATCTCTGAAATATTATGTAAATATAATTATTGAAGATTTATAGAATTCATTTATTGCCGAAATAATTTTAGAAATGTTTTAAAGTACCCGATAAATATGAAAATAAACAGAAGTGTATTAAAATAATTCGTGAATTATGTAAATAAAGTTCATTTTTCATTATAACTGAATATATTGCTGGACAAACAAATCCAGGCACTTTCATATTAAAATTTTTTTAAAGATAAAATGCATTAGGAAACATCGTAACATCACAACGTAGGTATACTTCGGGAAGAATGGGAAGGGGAAGGGTTGAAACTAGTTGCAGGATTATAGACCAGTTAAGGAAAAAAAAGTTGAAAAATATTTCTAAAAACCACTCGACAAGGTGAAAAAAAAAATAATTTTTTCACATTTTAGAATGGTTAGATACTTAAGTCTTGCTTAGATATTATAGCTTAAATAAAGCCGCAGTTCTATGGCACAACAGGAAAACACCCACTACACAATGAAACAAGCCAGAATGGGGAGTTTTTCATAAATTTTGCCACCAGTAAAAACATGGTTATAAGTTTCACATGCTTCCCACATAAAGGCATACACAAAATGACATGGATTTCACCAGATGGAAACAAAATCAATCAAATAGACCAGTGCTGATAGACAAAAGCACAGCCAGTAGTTTCTCAGATGTTAGAACACGACGAGGAGCATGCAGTGGACCAGACTATCTTTTACTCCAAAGCAAATTTAGTTGCAGAGTTAACAAAGAAAGATACAAAAGACAACAAGGACAAACAAACTGGACTTGGAAAAAACTAAAGATTCAAGAATGTAAAGAGAAGTTCGAAGAAGAAATACCAAATTAGTTAAGGACGCTGGAACTGCACTCCATAGAGGGATAATGGAAGAATATTAAAACAGCAGTACTGACAGCGGCAGCGTTCACCCTGGGAATCAAGAAAAACGCGAGAAGAGGAGAAAAAAACAACGAAAAAAAAAAAGTAGATATAAACCTCAAATAAGTCTATGTAAAGATAAAAGTGGGCAAATAATCAGTGACTTCAGAAAGTCACAAAAACCTGCATTATTTTCAGAGCCTACTTGGTACACAAGTAGACATGGAAGATGAAATGGTTACGAACTAAGTAGAAGAGAATGAAGTGGAGAATAGATTAGAAGCTCCAACCACAGAGGAAGTTCTCGAAGCTATTAACGCCCAGAAAACAATAAAGCCTCAGGAGTTGATGAAATACCAGCGACTTGTATAAGGTAGCATGATCTATATGAGGACTGGAAGAAAAGTAGGTATAGTATGCCCGATCTGTAAAAAGGAGACAAACTCCAATGCAAAAACTACCGTGGAATTTCTTTACTATGTACAGCATATATCCTCACGTATATTTTAAAGCAGCGCCTCCAACAATTAGCAGAAAATATTATTGGAGAGTAACCGACGGATTTCCGACGGAGAAAATCGACACTGGATCAAATACAGTCAAACAGATCTAGAGTAAATCATGGGAACATGACGTTGATGTTTACAATGTGTTTGTAGACTTCAAACAGGTATACAAATCAGTCAAAAGGAACAATATATTGGCTAAACTGGCAATACCACACAAGCTATTAGACTCATTAAAGTCACAATGAATGAAACTTAAGCATGTGTACGAAAACAAAACCACCGGACAGACTTTTTCAAAATTTCGCAGGGACTAAAGCAGGGAGAAGCCAAAACTTTGTTTAACCTGGCACTGGAGTATGCAGTTAGGCAAATGCAAATTGGACGAGGAAACCTAATGACCAACCGAACGGTTGAACTAGCCGCTTATGCCGATGATATTACTATATTAGGTAGAATACCAACAGGAGCACAGGAAACATACGCAAAGTTAAAAACGCAAACAAAAAGGATAGAAATAAAACACAGAAAAAACAAAAATATTACACAAAACATTATACATGAAGATGACATTGAAACAGTTGGAAAGTTACATACCTAGGAGTAAAAATATATGCCGACGGATCAGAAGATGGAGAAATACAGAAGAGAATAATGCAGACAAACAGAGCTTATTTTGCCTCTCCCATATATTTACGGCCTAAAAATGTCCACCCGAAATACAAAGATGAGAATCTATAAAACCTTAAATCGACCAATATCATGCTATGGTAGTGAAAGATGGGTCCTAAAAGAAACATCTAAATGAAAACTCGACACATTCGAAAGAAAAGTGATGAGGAAAATACTAGGAGCTATGAGGGAAAACTAAATCTTCAGAAGTCGATACAATAATGAACTTTACCAACTTTATAAGGAAGCACCACTGTGAGACTTGAATAAAATACAAAGATTGTAATGGGCCGGACATGTGATAAGAATGAGAGAGAGTAGGTTACCAAAGAGGGCACTGAATGTTAGAATGCAGGGAAAGAGACCGGTTGAAAACTCAAGAAAACACTGGGAAGACTTAGTAAATAGCGACGCACAAGCCCTTGTAGGAGTCCGTATATAAAGAAGATCAGCCACAGACAAGCAAGGGTGGAGGCAAAAAGTAAAGGGGGTCAAGGCTCAAGTTGGACTGTAGTGCCGTAGAAGAAGAAGTAATCTTATATTATTTTTTAACGATACTATAAAGTTTTAAAATATTATATGACGATACTATAGGTACCAAGATTACTAATGTCAGATTTAATAATAATGTCCCAATAAAGATTGAGACAAGTTTGCGGTATTTGTAAGTACAAATAAGTTTATCAGTTATCAGGAGAACTAATAGCCAAGGATAATTGTGGCAGCCAAAAGAGATAGGAGGATTTTTGGAACACTTGATTTCGTGTGAGCAGAACAACGGTAGAGTTTTGATAAAAGAACAGTTTTAAATTTAAAATTTAAATATAAAGAAAACGCGGACATTATATACAAGTTGAAATAATTGAAAGTTAACTTGTTTTCGAGAACAATATTGCATGTGCATAAAGTTCTGAAACGAAACAATAAAATAAAATTATTTGTATAAATTTTTTTTTGCTAATATTTTGTAAAGTAGTATTTGTTATTTATTTTAAAGATATTTAACTTGGGTGGTGTTGATTAATTTATCAGGATAGAGAAACATTGATATGTCTAATTGATTTGTTAGTAATTATTTATAATAGTTTTATATATTGATTTTGTTTATAATTATTTGGACAAGTATTTTGTATTATTTATTTACCATATTTATATTCAAAAGTTTTATTACTGTAATTGTAATATGATCTTATTTAATTGTATATTCTAATTACTTCTATTTTTTCTTCTATTCAGTTCAGTAAACTCTCATTTTCATACTGACTAACACCTGGTAATCTGTTTTTAAGTTCAAAGAAATTCATTTGTTGTTAGAATATGAAATTTTACGGAATTGTATACGCAATTTAATATCAAGGCGGTCGACCGTTTAAAAACTCTGATTTATGAGGGTTCGTCTCCTGTATAGCAGTATCAGAGTATGGCCACCCTTGAGAATTTGTAGGTACGAATTTTTTTCCTTACAAATACTGACAAACAGATGAAAACGAGACATCGCACTCTAAACATCTCCAGTTTACCACCACCAACTGGCTCAGCCACTATTTTACTCCTCTTGCTACAATTAATTAAACATACTCAAACGGTAAGTGCATTTATTTGTACAGAAAACATTAATGAGTTACGCCAAGTATTTTCGTGATTTTTTGGTTAATTACTAATTTATTTGCAATCAAAATATTGTATTTTTTTTTTTTCGTTTTTATTCTAATAATTTACCAGCGACTTTAATAAGTTTTTAAAAACAATAATATTCGATCTATTTGTAATCATTTTCCCAAGGTATTTAATGCTATATTTAATAATATTAACGCATTTGAATTTATTTTAATATATTTATAATATATATATATATATAATTATATATATATATCCGGTTTTTTTAGGCGTTACGCCCGTCCGGTAGGGATCTATGGAGGATATCACCGAGGCCGCATGCCCTTATCTCTTGCCGTATGCTCCACCATAGGCAGATCAGATCCCAGCATATCCTAGTCTAGCCGCAGATTCGTCTTAAATTTAAACTGCTGCGTTAGATTTTTTGTTTTCTGTACACCGAGCTGGGCTCGATCCCACATCAACTGAACCATCGACAGTGAAGCGAATAGAGAGACAGCCCGCTGAGCTATCTGACCGACATTTTATTTTATTTCCTTCTCCTATTGTAATTAAGTCTTGGAGACAAAAAAAAGGTATTTCTAAACTCAAATAAGCATCCTGAGATATAATAAAAAAATTGAATTAACAATTTGGCGTCTGTAAATTAAAATTATCCAATTATAAAATTTTACATTTTATATTTTTTGATTGTAATGAAATTAATTAAAATACGAGTTTTATTATATATTTATATATATATAATATATATATATATAATATTATAATATATATAATGATGGTGGTATTCTTGACTGTTGATTTAAATATAATTAATGATTTTTGAGGATGCAGTCAGTTTATTTGGCCACAAGACAAAGAAAACTCTTTGACTTACTGTCAAGCTTTCGAATTTTATTTAATTCTTTTTTCACAAAAGGTTTTGCTTTCCAAAATAAAGTAACTGTATTTTCGTTCATATATGTCCATTAATCAACCATGGACAATGACATATATAGTGACAATATAGTTATTGTTTAATAAAATTTTTTTTTAATATCATTTATAATGGTTGTTTTTGTAAAGTATCAATAATAGTTATAAACTGTAATCTCAACGACTAGTAAGTAGAGACAATATTAAACAATTTATAACTAGGTTAATTTATATTTCTCTTTTATAGATGTCCTTGAAAAAGAAATTATATAAAATTTCGAAGCTTGACAGTAAGTCCAAAGAGTTTTCCTTTGTCCCTTGTAGGCCAAATAAACTGACTGTCATCCTCAAAAACTCATAATTTATATATATTATATATATATACTGAGATACTATATATAATATATATACTATATATATATATATATAATATATATATATAATAGTATATATATATAAATAATATATATACAATTGACATAGAAAACAAAATAGTAGTTATTTACCAATACTACATTAAACATTTCCACATTCAATAATGCATATTCAATAATGCATAATGCACAGTCCGACTCTGTTTACCCAATAATAACCACCACATCCACCTCTTGCTATGAACATCCGTCCCATCTCTACCACCTCTCTACTGAAACGTTATGGAATACCTCACCTCGCCTTGGAACGGGCAAAATTGCCATTTTTTTTAGTTGATGTTTTGTTTACGTACTTTGTGCTACATTCATTTTAATAGGATTTGAAGTGAATAAAAAAGTTTCATGAAAATTCAAATGAATGTGACTTTACGTCAAGTTTGTGTTACCATTGGTGTTCTTCATCTGGTAAAACTGTTTTTGAGTTACTTCTTTTGTTAAAAATAATTTCATAACCTCAATAAATAGAAATAGATATAATGTAGTAGAGGTGGGAATGTAAATTTGCTAAGGTTTATTTAAATTTAGTTCTTCACTTCAAAATTTCATATTTTTTGTAAACATATCAGTTAATAATTTAAATACGTATTATATTAAAGTTGTGCGATTAAGTTTTTGAATCACAGAGCTCAGCAAAACTTCTAAATTATGTTTGCGAGACTAAGTTTGCGTTTTCATATTATTTGTTTGCTGTGATTGTTTGTTCTTGGTTTATTATTGTCCTTCGAGGAGCTAGAAAATGGCTAGTCTTCTTTCAGCATAGCTGTATCTATCCACGCCTGATAAAGGCTAATTAAACTCAGAGTGTCGCTTTTTATCCGGAGTCAGTCCCTACTGTAGTCAACTCATT
The DNA here is from genome assembly GCA_918026665.1 of Diabrotica balteata. Classification (NCBI taxonomy): domain Eukaryota; kingdom Metazoa; phylum Arthropoda; class Insecta; order Coleoptera; family Chrysomelidae; genus Diabrotica; species Diabrotica balteata. Next base: position 160,871,569 of record OU898278.1, read on the forward strand.
TAAATTTGATGAGATTAAGTATTTTAACCGTTTAAACGAATAGGGATTATTAGTTCGGTAGTTTCTACGCTGTAACAATCTCACGGTATTCTACAGCATGGGAAGGATTTTCCTGTGTTGGCCATCTACTTCGCCGTGCAATTTTTCATCATCCACTGCTTCATCATTCATGTATCAGCTCTGTACAGTTACTATTACCATTTCCTCATCAACAATTTGTATTTACCCATTATCAATATTAACTCTTCACTCAAAGTGACATCTTTAGTTAACTTTATTCAAGCAAATCAATTTATTTTCGCCTCATATCAGTACGGAAATGAAGTTAGTCATCTGCAACGTGAGGTTATGTAGTGATAAGACTGGCTCTTATTGTAGTCACGAAAGTCTTTTACCTACACGCTGAGAATAATTGTTAACATATGTGTGTAGCCTTTTAGATACATCATTTATTGTTATCATTATTGATGGATCTACCATCAATAATCAATGGTTTTTTTAACAGATTATAATAGGTTTACGAATATACGAGAGAATATGGGAAATCATAACATTAGAAGAACCATTTCTTATTGAAGAACATACTGGCATACTGACGTCATACGGAATCCAAATATTTATAGCATGTCTCTTAATTTATGGATCTGTAGCTGTAAGTAATTACTTATTCTTATAATTAACATAGCTTTTATGTGTTTGTGTAAAGGCACGTCCACACTGGAGCAACATTTGGCAACTTGTAGCGATTTTATGTTGCAACAAGTTGCTAAATGTTTAATTCATTAGACTTTTGACATAAAACAAACTGTCCTCCCTAGTGCAACAATGTTAATGAATGTTTGAACTTGTCGAAATACAAATTCAGTTGAGTACCTACAACATTCTGTCCACACTGATAGAGTTTTGTGACATGATGGAGGAATGCTTATTAACTGCTACCGCGTGCTTTCTAATGTTGTGTGGTGATTCACGAAAATGTAAGCGTAAATGTTGGGTTCTATCTAAGTTTGAAGAAAAGGGAAGAATATGGTCGAAGAGAATGGTTATCGAATTTAAAGATAGATGACGTTTTATTAGAACTTCGAACCGATGGAGATTTGTTGCGCATGAGTAGTTCAGATATGAAATTTTTGCTGCGAACAAATCGCTATTCGAGTACTAGAAACCAATTCGCCAAGGATTGTTGCTTAATTCAGGAGATATGTTGTGAATGCAATTTTAGATTGCCCGTTTCTCTAATGGTCTTATCAACGTCTGTTTTGCCTTGCAATTCTTAGAAGGTATAGATTAAAGCAAAAATCTGAATTTGATTTCAACAATTAGAAATCTTCGAATTTTGTGTTTCGTGATTTATTATCAGATGTCGCTATTGCATCAGCTAATGCTTAAAATATATCATCTATACTAGTAAAAAATGAAGATAGAACAAACGTTTGCTCCCATAACCGCTAACCTCCATTGATGGAGACGGCACTTTGAAGAGAAGAAGTAAAAAATGAAACATTTTATGACAATTTGGCACACCTTAAAAGACATGATAACGTTGACTCTAAAAGTAAACTACTTACCCTCAATCCGTTTATCGATAAGGATAACATACTCCATGTTGGTGAAAGACTGCATAATTCTGATTTTTGTTACGATAAAAAATATTTCATTGTCCTTGATTCTACACACATACCACTTTATACTATTCTTGTACGAATGAACATCTTACCTTAAATCATTGCGGTCCTCAACTACTGTTAGCTTCCATTCGTGAAAAATTTTGGCCCATTAATGGACGTTAAGTACTTAATTAATATCTGTTGTAGGGTGGCTCCTAAATTAGAAACCTATCTGATGGGAAATTTACCCTCATCACGTCTTGTTTCCCTCTAGGTCATTCTACAACTGTGGAATTGATTATGCAGGACCTTTTTTGCTAAAGGATCGACACACCCGAAATTATAAAACTATCAAGGGTTACATAGCTCTATTCATCTGTTTAACAACTAAGGCCATACATTTAGAAGTCGTGAGCAGCTTGACCACGGAAAGTTTTCTAGCTATGGTTAAAACTTAAATCCTTTAGAACAAAGTGTAGTACCTTAGTTGGCGCAAAAAATGAGTATCAAATTTTTTCACACCTCTAGTTCAACTATTAGGGACAATTTAACTACCGAAGATATCAGTTGGCAGTTTATTCTGCCACGATCGCCTCACTTTGGGAGTTTGGGAGGTGGGAGTAAAATCTGTCAAATTTCACCTAAAGCGTGTCATTGGCAATACAATTCTTTCATATGCAGAATTTTCCACTGTTTTACGTCAAATTGAAGCTTGCCTAAACTCACGACCTCTCACCAATGTCTAAACGACCCTTCCGACTTACTTACTCTTACTCCAGCATACTTTTTATTTGGATCCCCATTGACCGCAATACCTGAACGGAATTTCTTAGACGTCAAAGAAAACAGCATTAGCAGATTTCAAATGATTCAATATATTGGACTAGGTGGTCCAAGGAATACATTTCATCCCCCAGCAGCGAGTTAAGTGGAAAACACATTTTAACAGCCTTCTCAAATTGGAAGTCTAGTGACGGTGAAGGAAGATGGAACTGAATCATTAAGATGGTGCTGGGTAGAGTGACTTCATTACATGCGGGTAGTGACGGTAATATTCGTGCAGTGACAATTAAAAATAACAGAGGATGTTTCAAGCGACCAATGACAAAGGCGTGCGTCCTTTTCACAGATCAGTGACTTAAGTTTCAGCGAAACAAACAGTGAAAGAAACTTTTAACTCAACTCTATTACTTGTTGAACCGCTGCAGGCGTTCAAGGGAGGCGTCTTAAATAACTTTCGAGCAACCCCGTATAGTACACTTTCAGTTAAGTTATACCCGACCTTCATCTTACACCCCTCGAAAGGAGCTCCAGGTAGTTGCGGACAGAAAAAGGTCGACAATCAGAGAGTCTCATCACGTCAGCGTTAGGATAGGGATGCTATTTTTAAATTTCTTGTTTATAAAATATTTTACATGTTCTTTTTTCACAATACAGTTTAGTTTAGGCCTACATCCTTACATCCCCTACAGCAGCTTCTCCATAACATACGCGAAATAAATTGTCGTAACTAAAGATGTTCAGCTATCAAAATCTAGAATAATGCCTGAGAAAAGATAAAAGTTAAGTAATGTCCGGAAGACCAACTTCATAAAGTCATGATTATCACGTTACCTGCAACAAGTTAACTAGTATAAAAAAAATTCAATCGCTTAACATTATTAATTTAGGACGACAGCTTCAAATATTTGTTCAAATGTCTCATATTCTTCTCATATCAAGTATATTATACACTTGATAAAATTTCAATACAGACACAGTCATTCCCAGTCTTGATCTAAAATTAGAAATAATTACCTATTTAGCATATTCATTTTTAGCAATATGTTCGCTGAATTATATTAAACACAAAGGCAGGTAATATCCGTATATTGTATCACTCCCAAGGTTTCAAGTTATCTGGCTTCATAGATGAACTCAATAATCCATAAAGTAAACGTTTCTGAGAATAGGCATGATTATTGATTAGTTTTCACGTGGGGATATCATTCAGTAAATATTAAAAACGTTATCTAAATCCGTACAAGGTAACGTTGTATCGACACAATAACGGTTTAAAAAAATTAGTTTCCTATTGAATTATTAATTGAATAGGAAATTGTATAAATGAGAAAATCGGCACTTCCCATTGTTTTAGGCAATATAGAAATATGTAACGAATATACAAACTAGAAGAGAAAGAAATAGAAGAACAATAAGATTTAAGATAAATAAGGATAAAGAAAAATGATTCAAGAATTAATGTATTGAAATAGAAAACTATAATAGAAAATATGACAGTTTAAATATGCATAAAAAAATAATAAAAAGGTGCGCTATGGAACACTCAAAGATAATGACGGTCATCCTTAATAAAATATATCAAGGATAAACTGACAGTGTGAAAAGAATACATAACCAGAATCTTTCATCATCATCAGTGGCATCACAGCTCGTTATGAGCAAAGACTTCTTCAGAACAATCCTTCATTCACCCTTGTCTCCCTTAACCCTTTACCATGCTCTAACTGTAATAGATTTTAAATTGTCTTCTGCCCTCTAAGATGTCGTGATACTTTGGCCTACACGCTGAGGAAGTCCTCGCTTAGGTTAGGTTCCCCGAAACTTCTATAACGAACTCGAAAGTTGCAACACCTGGCTCTAACAAACTACAAACCTTGCTCTTTTCTTTTTCCATAAATACTTAGAATCTTTCACCCGAAACGTTTAAAGTTCTTGGTCGTTGTGTATAAGTGACCAGGTTTCTGCTTTAATAAAAAACACAACTACTTAGTTTTGATTTCGGGTTCTTCAGTTTCATAAAGCAAACGGTTAATTACACGAGTATACGTTACAATATATAAATATAAGGTTTTGTTATTTATATTTAAATGGTACCCAGCGGTTCGGCTTTGCTACAGGAAAGTACAGGCACCTCTTATCTACTGTGGTACAGGTGTTTGGGACCGATAAATCACTACGAGACGTGGGAAACATAGCAAGTAGTGTTATCTGCTGCCTCTGTCTGTATATGTCTTGCGCTCAGGGCATTGAAAGGCCGCTCTAGTTAATATATGCTCGAATGGAAGGAACAGACAGGGCAGAATTAGAGTAAGCAATTAGTAATACAAAGAACAACAAAGCCCAGATAGAATACGTGCTGATTTAAATCAAATGCATTGTTGATGAAACTTTGCACATACAGTAAAACCTCCCTTAACCGAAAACTTTTTAACCGAAACATCGTTTTAACCGAAAACGGCTGACAGTTACAATAATTTCGTCAATAAAAAAGTAAATTTTTTATTTAATTTTTAATAATATTTAATTTCAACTCATCGATTGATGCAATGTGTGTTGGAAAATCAAAAAAAACCAAGAGCTCTAAAAGATATTTGAAAAAAAAGCACTTCCAGTTTTTTATACAAGCCAAAAAAGCTCATGGATTTCGACCACTTTATTTTCAGAATGCTTTCAAAAATAAATTCTCCCCAAGTGTAACAATCCTTTTTAAAAATCAAAAAACCTTCCCATCAAAACATTGTTGCTTGTTGACAATATGTCAACTCACCCTCAAAATCTACACAATATTGATAATTGTCAGATTTTTGCCACCGAATGTCACAAGCTTAATTCCGCTATTACACCAGAGGAGTAATAGAGACATTTAAGAGACATTATAGTGGAACATTCTTAAGACATCTGTTATTACAGGAGACGAATAAATCCAAAAGTGTTCCCGAGATTCCCAAAATCTTTAACAATGAAACATGTTTTATCGGTGTACTGAGTTCTGGGCCAAGATAAAATCTTCAACTTTGGAAAAATGCTGGAACTAACTTTTTGATGGGATTTAATTGACGATCCTGAAGAAGAAAATGGTTAAGAAACGACAGAAGAAATTAAACCTTTAATAAGAAATTTGCCGGGATGTAACGAAATTAATAAGAAGAAGATACGTGGGTGGTTAGCAGCCGATGACTCATAAAGTGAATTCATCAAGAGGGCATCATTGATATGGTTCTTCATCCAGACAACCTGAGCGTATCAAACGAACGAAGATAACGACCCAACAGACCACAAGGCAGCATGAAACTGCCGACGAGATTCTCAATTCCTTAAGGATAAAAATTTTATCAGTAGGCCTAATTAGTTTGGGACACGACTAGTTTCTTAATTTTTGTTGTCATTGTATAAAAGTTTTATCCTTTTCAGATTGCTTTACGTTTCGTCGAACGATGGAATTTATTCAAAACTCACGACGTTCTGCCAATGAACGATGGAGATATATAGTTGCAAAAACATCGTTGTCAAACGATAACTGAAAAGAAAATAAAGATTTCTTGAAAAAGCATGTTAAACTTGTTCATTTTCCTTAATTTTATTTCTTTATTCTGTATTTTACTTATTAGAAAACATTACGAAATCACTTCATAGCATTTTTAATACCAATACTTTTAACAAGAATACTATAAAAAAAAACAATGTTATTTTTAACCGAAATTCTTGTTATCCGAAACGGCCTCTCTCTCCCCAAATTATTTCGGTTAAACGGTGTTTTACTGTACTTGCTAAATCTATTCAACAGAATATAATTAAACAGGTGTAATTCGTCAAGAATAGATATTATCCACCTTTATTACACATATGTTTCTCGCATCCTAATTTCCAGCGTTTTCTGTCGAAGCAATCTTCAGTTTTTCAACCTCTGGCAGTCAATGCATCTTCGACATCTTCTCTCCAGGCGTGTCCTTGTTCTAAACCTCGTTTTCTTCTAGTGGGCGATCTATTTTCCTTTTCTGGCTATCTATTTTCAGTCATTCTCTGCAGGCTTTTTTCTTCACGCCGTATTTCTCTATTAATTGTCTCAAAGTAAACAAGAAATCCGTTGTTCCCCTTCTTGACATACAAACCTAAACTGTTCTTCTCCTATCGATGACTCTCTCCTTAACCTTCGTTTCACAGTTCTCTCCCAAATTTTCATTGTCAGCGACATTAACTTTATCCCTTTATAGTTCCGACTATCTTAAATGTCTCGTTTATCTTATACGGAGGTACCATCAGGCTCTCCGTATATGTATTAGGCATCCTTTCTTCCTCATGTATCCTGCTTATAATTTACCACTACATATCAAAGCCTTCCTCTTCTACAGCCTTCCAAACTCCCACAGATATTCCATTAATGTTCACCTTTTTTAAACCTTTTTAACACTTTTTAAAGTACTCATATCGTCTTTGCTTTATTTGAACATCAGATCTTAACACTCGTCCCATCCGCACTCTCAATATGTCGCTTGTCTTTACTTTAGCAATGCTCTATAACCTGTTCATCCCCTGGACTGTTTTCCAGTTCTTTATGGAGGCTGAAGGCTTTTTAGATGATTTTCCTTAGCAGTAGTTACAGCGCGCTTTGTTTCCCTCTTTGCTACCTTGTACGCATCCTTATCTTTGTTCCACCACAAAGTTTCTTTGGGCCCGTAAGAGGCCCTTTGTCAGATGGTTTAGCTAGCTTCCCACCAGTCATTTACCGTATTTTTTTTCCTTAAACTCTTCCAGCACTGTACTCTTGAAGACTTTTTGCCAAATCCTTATCCTTTAATATCCACCACTTTGCTTTCTGATGTCCTACATTCCTTTCCGTCTCACCTTTTATTTTCGAATCCACTACCACCACTATCTGTCGGTGTTGACTAGCTATACACTTACCCTTTACCACTACAGTTGATGATCTCTTTTAACTGGCTTCCTCACAGCACAAAATCTATCAGAATTTCCCTTCCTTGGCTAATATAGGTAACATGCTGGTCTTCAGTGTTTATATGAAAAAGATGAGAAAAATCAAAGTGAGAAAACTGGAATACTAGACCATATTATTAGGGGTGAGATGTAATGAAATGGTCAAGATTTATCGTGCAGGGAAAGATCAAAAGCAAGGAAAATGGTGGCCTAAGGAGAAAACTGCGGGAATGTTATAATTTCAGCTCAGTAGACCTCTTTATAGCAGATGTAAAGAAAGTGAGAATAGCTATGAACCTCCTATAGAAGAAGGAACTACAAGATGAAGAAGAAGAAGTCCTCGCTATTTGACACTTATAAATTGCAATACTCAAAGTACAGACAAAGTACATTTAATATATGAGTTATTTTTTGCAGAAGACATTTCGAATAATATTTTGTAATCTTCCCTTTACAATTATCGAACGTTGGCAATCATATTGAAACTTAAAACAGATTAGTCGATGCCTCTTGATACCACTCTCGAAGATTTCATAGCCAGGATGTTCTTCTTCGGCCTGGACCACTTCTTCCGGCGATCTTGCCGTGTCCTATAATAGTATAGTTTTTTAAACAGGATCCTTATTGTGTTTATCCCGTGGGAACTTTATTGCTAAAATGTAAAACCCATTTTTTTTGGTTTTTAATATCTTTGTAAGGCAAAATCACTTGGTCGTTCCACAAATCGTAGTGGATGTGGGTGGTGAGGAGCCTTACAAAAAAAAATGCAATTATTTTTTTTCATCGTTTTTCGGATGTACAGTATATCCGAACATTTATTCATCAAATTTGCATACCCATCTGGACATCAGAAATATTTTTATTTTATTTATAAAAATACGTCAAACCATTGTTGTATATGGAGAGCGCCTTTCATACAAAATCACTTGTTCTGAACAACCCATATTTTTAAAATCTTTTACCTCGCTCTACCTCGAAAAATATTGGGTTTTAGCAAAAAATTACTTTCTATAAACATTAAAGACCAAAAATCAAAGAAACACGTGGGTTTTTTTAGAATTTCGATTGGATGCTTAGTTTAAGAAAAAAGTAAATAAATCGAACGGAATATCACGACGGACAGTGCTGATCGCCGAGATGCGAGGAAGGGCGAGGATTTCTAATCTGAAGTCAAAGCAAATCGACTCTAGTGATGGCGGGAAGTATGTTAGGGTCGAATTTTACATTGAAACGCTGTTGTGTTTGTATATTCTATTGCGAAAGTGCATCATTGTGCATTATTTTATACTAATAGCGCGAAATCCACTGAGCTGAGATTTTTTTATATTAAAAGTTTTAAATTATTAAAAGTTATTAATTAGCTTATTGCTATATATAAAAATATTAAATATCTACTTAATATTAAAGTAAATATTTTTTTCATCTAGAAAACGAATTTAAACGAAAAGCAGCAGGTCTGACAGTGAACTTGAGTCAAAAATCAGATTAAGGCATGTTTTTTTCCATAAAGTCCATTTCTTTTTCAGTTTGTTGAAGGACGCGGAAACTGGAGAATACATTTTTGTTCTAGTTTTCGAAAAATGCATCCTTACTTCTTTGCATTTGTCCATGTGAAACTATTCTTTTTGGGGAACATTATATTTGTTGGACATGTACAAATTTGCTGATAAGTATCCAGAATTTCATGAAGACTTTATTAGAGGAAATTTTGTTGTGAAAAGTTTGAACAGAAACTTTTACCAACTATTTGTAGATACAGCTTTAAACATATAAATACAAACTCAAAAGATGCAGGAGAAATCGTGTGATTTACTAAAACCAGCACCAAACTAGACGAATGATTTTTAAGCTATAATATGATTGGCATGATGGTAGATGAATTTCGTGCATCATGAGACCTAAGCAACCACTCAAGTCAAAACGTAGAAAGTAGAAAAAAACGGATGAAAATTGATGAATATTCTGTACAAAAACTACATGGTCAGTTTTTACAATTTAATGTATTTTTAAAAAGCGTAGATCGTCTTCTCGTAATTTCAGCCAATGAGATTGCATCGCCAATGTTCAAACATCCTTACTAAATATACAAAAAAAAAAATGAAAAAGAGAGCCTAGCGAAATGTATTGTTACTGTTGGAACTCCCAATTTTTATCAGCATAGAAAGAGAATAATCTTCCAAGACTTCGTCGCGCAGGTACCTATAAAACTGTCTCTGAAAAGAAGAAATTGAAAAATTGCGAAATGAAAAATACCAGTTCCTCCAACTTATAATCGAGGGTAAAATTGAAGGCAAGAGAGGAATGGGACGCAAGAAAATGTCCTGGCTCCGAAACATAAGGCAATGGACAGGGATTAACGACATACAATCTCTGATACATATTGCAAGAAATAGAGAGTTAATGGAAAATGTGATCGCTAACATCCATTAGTGGATTTGCATCTGAAGAAGAAGAAGAAGAAAAGAAGAAAATTATTCAAGATGAGCAAGAATTTTACAAAAAATACTAGCAACCAAGGCAATTGAAAAGAGACATATATATTATGAGGATATTTTCAAATATGAATTGACACTATACCCAATGTCACTTGTACCAGCAGGAGTTTTAATCGATACCATAAAATAAATCTGCCTTAGGTTCTATAATAAACATTTACAGTTGTTACAAAATCACAAAACGTGTCACATTTTTGATGGTATGGGATTGATTCAAGTAGTTGGCAAACCATCAAATGCCAAAACATTTGACGACTATGCAAGAATTTTGAAATCAATAGTGTTCAAGAACCCCTACAACGTTTAAAAGGATCGATTTTGTTTTGGATCACTACAAGGAATCTTCCATAAAAAACTGCACGAGACAAAAGAGAGGCGCCAAAATTTAATCAACACAAACGGTTAATTAAAGGTCCGGATACAGTATTACCTCAAAAATGGAATTCATTTATTAATTGAGTTTTTAATAAAACCAGCTTGCACACTTCGTAAGCAATCAGCTAGTTAAATATTCCTTAACAAATTGTAACCGCTCACTTCGTATCCAGCAGAGGATTTTGCGACGTTTTACATTACAAAACAAATTTTGGTTGAATTCTGAAATATTAGTCTCATCACATAAAGAGGCAGATAACCAGAATAATATTACACATTCTGTCAGCAAAAATGGAGGATATGCAAAATGTATAGTCGACTGTAAAGTTACCGATGTGCCCATTTTAAAAGACATTTTAACTCCAGAAGTTTAGATAAGGGTTGGAACAAAGGACAACGAAATATTTATAGGTATCCACGAACTCTCTATGGATTACTCCCTAAGGAAATTTTGATCCAGCCTTTCATATTGGAAGGTATTTCTATTAAATTATAGTCTCCTATCTAGAGTGGGAAGTGAAGAATATTTGAGCAAAGATGTTTTTCGATGATATGATATTGTTAAATCTGTTATTCTTCTTTATACACCTAACGACAATATAAGTGTATTAATACTCTAAGAGGTAGTTTGGCCACTACGAAACCTATTCATAAACTGCCTCCTACTTTAGACACGTCTGAGGCAACACTGCTTTCGTATACACTTCCAGACAAAAATATGGCTATGTAGTGCGACACCCAAGACCATGTCTGCCAAATCCGTTGCTAAGTGGCTGGAGTAAACAAAATGGAGAGCTGGTACCAGTTTTAAACACGGAACCCATGTTGACGAAAGATACATATATTCTGAATAGTTGTAAATTTAAAAAAGGTGAATCAACTTTTTGCCTTTTTATGTGAAGAATAATTAATATTAGCTTTTTTTTAATAATTTTCAGACTGTACAGGGCCCAATGCTCGTGTAAAAGGAAGCAGATCAAATGCATTGGTTCTTGTAAATGTGTGGCCCAGTGCGAAATGTGGCAATAAAGGTAATATACGTGAAACAATTTTAACCGTAGAAGATGTTAGTTCTGAGAATACTGAAGAGTCTGACTTAGAATAAGATAATTTATGCCAATCATATTGTAGCTTAAAAACCATTCGTCTAGTTTTGTGCTGGTTTTCAGTATATCACACGATTTCTCCTGCATCTTTTGAGTTTGTATTTATATGTTTAAAGCTATATCTACAAATAGTTGGTACAAGTTTCTGTTCAAAACATTTCACAACAAAATTTCCTCTAATAACGTCTTCATGAAATTCTGGATACTTATCAGCAAATTTGTACATGTCCAACAAATATAATTGTTGCCCAAAAAGAATAGTTCACATGGCCAAATGCAAAGAAGTAAGGATGCATTTTTCGAAAACTAGAACAAAAATGTATTCTCCAGTTTCCGCGTCCTTCAACAAACTGAAAAGGAAATGGACTTTATGGAAAAAAAACATGCCTTAATCTGATTTTTGACTCAAGTTCACTGTCAGACCTGCTGCTTTTCGTTAAATCCGTTTCTAGATGAAAAAAATATTTACTTTAATATTAAGTAGATATTTATAATATTTTATTTAATAGCAATAAGCTAATTAATAACTTTTAATAATTTAAAACTTTTAATATAAAAAATCTCAGCTCAGTGGATTTCGCGCTATTAGTATAAAATAATGCACAATGATGCAACTTTCGCAATAGAATATACAACACAACAGCGTTTCAATGTAAAATCGACCCTAACAACATCGCCATCACTAAGAGTCGATTTGCTTTGACTTCAGATTAGAAATCTCGCCCTTCCTCGCATCTCGGCGATTCAGCACTGTCCGTCGTGGCATGCCGTTCGATTTATTTAATTCTTCTTAAACTAAGTATCCAATCGAAATTCTAAAAAAACCCACGTGTTCTTTGATTTTTGGTCTATAATGTTTATAAAAAGTAATTTTTTGCTAAACCCAATATTTTTCGAGGTAGAGCGAGGTAAAAGATTTTTAAAAATATGGGTTTTCAGAACAAGTGATTTTGTATGAAGGCGCTCCATATACAACAATGGTTTGACGTATTTTATAAATAAAATAAAAATAATTTCTAATGTCCAGATCAACATACAAATTTGAGGAATGAAATTTCGGTTATCGTAGATCCGAAAAATAACGAAAAAAAAAATTAGCACTTTTTTTTGTAAGGCTCCCTACCACTCCCCTCCCGCTACGATTTTTGGACGACCAAGTGATTTTGCATTAGAAAGATATTAGAAACGAAAAAAAAATAGGTTTTTACATTTTAGCAACAAAGTGCCACCAAAATCTATTCTAGAAGCCTTTTGTCAGTCTATTTACTCTACTATAATATAAAGTGTAGACATTTATACCTCTCTGGATATCTCATTACATGGCCGAAATATTGTAACTTTCGAATTTTTACGGTTTTTGTTATTTCTGTACTCCTTTTCATTCGGTGTAAAACTATTTCATCTGTTATTCGATCAACCCAACTTATTCGCATATTTCGTCAGTAAATCAACATCTCAAAGGCCTCAAGTTTTTTTTATTACTGTTGCTGTAAGAGTCCAACTCTCCATGCCATACAGCAATGTGGAGAATACGTATCAAGGTATTAATCTGATTTTAAAGTTTAAATGTATTATCTCTATTAATATTTGTATACAACTTTGATTTTTTTTAGGAAAGCCTCAATTTTACGTTGCCTTGGTTATTAGTCACAGCTCCGCATTTCTTCTGGGAAGTCTATATGCGACAGTTGTTGTTTATAAGGAAGAGTCCGTGCAAATATTTTGTAATTTCTTGGCAGTGTGTAAGTATCTAATTTCGAAAGTTTGAATTTTGTAAACCAATACAATTCTTATTTAATTACAAAAATACATATCATTAAATTATTAACACCTTTATAGTCAAACGGGAAATGTGTGTACTTGGGTTTGTTAATTGTTTAGATAAACGTGAAAAACAATTTCACAATTGATGTTAATTCATGCTACTGCTAGTTTGATAAAATTTAATTAAAAAAAAGACAACATTTACTTTGAATTACGACGATGCCCAATACATATCAGTGGTAAGCAATAGCACTACAACGCAATTAATCATTTTTCTCCACTAGTCTAAAATAATACAGCATGGCTTTTTATCCAAGGATTCGCAGCTTTAAAGCAACCAGTTTTTTCTTTAATTTAAGCTATTTAAGGTTATTTTACTCAAAATGCAGCTGAGGTAAAAGTGAGAAATCTCGTATATTCCGTAATTTTGCAATATCTCCGGTTCTAATTATTGGATTAAGATTTACTAAACATAAGTTTGTAGGTTTTTTTAAACGAACAAATTGAATTTTGAAAAAATGATTTATATTTGTTAGTTTACTAATTATAATAATTTAAATAATTAAATTGTTTATAACAAGTTACTGTTACTTCCGACGCAAAAGCAAGTTTGAAATTTGAACTCAGCGGTCAAAATTCGTAAGAATACACACTGAAACTCGGTAAACTATGATTGGCCACTAAACAGCCCTGGCCACTGGTTATTAATATAACCTATATCGGTTATTGCTTTTGGTTAGTAAGTTAAAGAGAGTTTCTCCTTGTTTTACCAACTTTGCACCCTCATTTTCCCTAATCTTTTTATATCCTGGCAATTATAACCTAAAGATTACCTTATTGGTTGCTTCTATTTTCTTAAAATATTATTTACATTTGCAATCACATAAATCAACGCCATCAAATCAACTTTCATTTCTTTTTCGCATATATTATTCACTTTCTAATCTGATTGTTAATCTGATTATTTCTTATACTTGTTTGTAGTTATTCAAGTCTAGTGTGTTTCTTTTCCCCAACTGCTTGTTTACATTCGTTATTATACCACTCAATGTTTCTTTCTCTCTTAACTACTCTCACAGTGTCTTTGCAGTTTCCCTGATTATCAGTTTCATTTATTTGCATTCTTTATATGCAGTACGCTTCTCCCTGCGTCGGTTAAGTTTCCTCTGCAGAGCAACTTTAAGTAATTAAGTTTAAAATTACTTAAAGTAATTTTAAACTGTTTGTCCTCGTTTTAGTGTAGTGTTTTGTACAATTTTATGTTATTTTTAATGTTTCCACATTCTGCGCTTGCCGGATAGTTTACATTTTGACGAAATGTCCCTGAAGATGCTATTTTAAGCGAAAGTACTTGGGCTAGATTTAATTAACTTGTGCTCGATAATAGCCTTATTTTCAAAATTTTTGTTATTCTTGAAAATTTGACAGCTCGCTGTCAAGATAGATAAATGTTATTTGTTTACAAACACATTAGAAGTGTTTTGAGGTTCCTATAAATCAAAACTTAATTTCAAAAATACGGGAACTTTTAAACTCGTCTGCTGCAAAATCAAGTTTTTTGACATATCGGTTTTTGATTTAGCATCACAGAAATTACTGATCTGTCATATTGGTACATTTATTGTTCATAAAATATAACGAAAAGATGTTTACATTCTTTACAGAAAAATATGTCCCCTTTAATAAAAAATGAGCATGTCGCTGGGTTTTTTAAAAATGTTGTCGCAGTTTCTGATAATACCCCTGTTTCGTTTACAGTGTGCCAACGTGTATATTTTTTGATATAGAATACAGTTTGTAATTAATAATTTATATTTTTTAGGTTTAATATGGCTGATGTGGTTGGCCGTACTCCAATATAACATAAAACATAATGTGTTTGTAAGAAGTATGCTGAAACTGCAGGGATATGTGAAACTGAAAAACGAAATCTTGTTTTAAGTAAATGGCATACTGCTTGTTAAGTGTAGTAAATAATAATTTGTTTCAAGAGTCATGTAGAAGACCGTATTTTGTAAAACAAACAATGATTTTATTTGAAAAAAAATTCAAAAAAGAACCATTATTTCCAACTCTTCTTCTTCTTCTTCCTTCTTGTATGTAGGCTTTAACGCCTGTTTCTTCTTTAATATGAGCCTCCTAAATTGTATAAATTGTCGCACCATCTTTGTCTTGGTCGTCTAATACTTCTTCGTCTATTTGATGACTTATCTCGTACTATTCGTACTATTCTTTCCTCTTCCATTCTACTGATGTGTTCATTCCACTCCTGTTTTTCGTTTTGTCACCCATCTATTTAGGTCTTCTATATTGCTTGCTCTTCTTATGTTTTCGCTTCTCTCCCTATTCAAAAGACTTTTCCCTGATATTCGTCGAAGTATTTTCATCTCTGTTGTTTCTAGTAGTCGTCTCGTTTTATATGTGTCAGATCTGGTCTCCGCCGTGTATGTTAATATAGGTCTAATTGCTACTTTATAGATTCTTGGTTTTGTGTCTTGTCTTAGGTGTTTGTTCTTCCAGATTGTCTCATTAAGAGATCTCGCCGCTTTACTTGCTTTTAAGCTTTGTTGTTATACTTATTCTTCAACATCTCCGTAACTAGTTATATCTACAAATGTTAGTGAAAACAGAAAAGACAAGACAACTTACGTCGTAATTTTTCTTCAACAGCTCCATAACTAGTTATTACCATTCCCAGATATCCAAACATTGCTTCCTGTTTTATTATTTTCCCATCAATTTTAATTTTACATCTTAGTGGGTATTTAGATGTTGTCATACATTTGGTTTTTTCTGCCGATATTATCATATTGTATTTCTTGGCTGTTGTATTGAAGATGTGTCATGTATTATGAGGTTGAGAATTTGGGTGCTGCATGATTTACCTGGTCTGAACTCAGCTTGTTTTGGTATATATGTATCTTTGACTGGTTGAACAGTTTCGTTTTTAAATATCTACTGGGAATACGTTTTATTTTTTTAATAGGTTATGTTATCTCACATTACCAAACCAAGTATTTGTCTCACTTCTTTTGTTTTTAGAAGCCTGCGCCAGCGTTTATTTATCCCACTCAATCTGTGCTTGTTTTAAAAGTAATGCTAACTTCTTACGCCCTATTGCTACTATGACTGAAACTTCAGTAAATAAAGTTGTTGTGATGTTATAATTATTTCCTATCCTTTTTAATTTGTCTGATAAGCCCTTTACATGTGGTTTGTTGTCATCTTTGAATCCCTTCTTTTAAATTTGAAATGCTTCTGGTGTTTTGTTGTTTTCTTTCTTCTACTGTCTTGTGGAATTCCTTGTTTATAAATGACAATGTGTAATCGTTTTTTGTTAAAACCTTTGTTAGTAGGTTTCTTCTTCCTGAAATGCCTCATTGAATCAGGTGTTACATTAAATTACTACTCAAACCACAACGTTAACACCAAAAAAAGGAATTTGTATGAATTGAATTTGTAAGAATTTAATACATTCCACATTCTTAAGAGCATATCCTTCCTCCGTGGCTTTCGTCGTTTATTTTGATAATCCGTTTTATTCCGATTCGATAGTATTAATTTCAAAGCATTTGTTTTTTTTTATATGCATGGATCGCCGGTTTATAGCATAACCCCCTTCTCAAAGAACCATTTCTCCCTTTCTCGTTAATCCTGACAGTGACTTTCACTGGAGGTTAATTGGTTAATTACACAATATCTTACAGAATTGCTCAGTTTTCCGTGGGTTTCCCATGTAGCCTAGGTCATACTTCGTGGAGGTGAGAATATGGAGTAAGTACGAGTGTCATAGAGACGCTAACTGGAAACAACACCTTATAATGCGCATCACACCCCTTAGAAAACAGTCCAAAAGGTCGTAAATTTTCTTTAAATGAAGAGAAGATAGATGTGGAGGTTTGCAGGTTCGTTGTAATAAATGTATCATATTAAGAGGAGAGTATGATTAAGAATAAAACTTTACTTGACTTTCAAATTTAGTTTGTTTCTATATTAGGCTCAGAAGTTTTTAATACATTGTTAAATGTGAGATATGAAGTGTGATTTTAACATTCTTTAAAAACATTCCCATCAACTACCTTTGTTTTAAATATCTCCCATTGTTTATGTCTGATGCAAAGGACGAAGTATAATTGCCGAATTTCGAAAGATATAATGTATTAATGGTCAATTGATTAAATTTATTTATATCTGTGATACAAATACCATTGTTTTGTAAGTTTTATTGTAATAAATAACTAAATCAACGATCGTCTTTTATTATTTTATAACGAACATTAGCAAAAATATCGTATATTCTCTCAACTTTCTCTGCCTTTCTAAAATCTCCATTTCTATAAATAAGAAAGATTATACACCAAAACAGCCAACATATACCTGAAACAATAACATCATTATTGATAAACAATTACTTTAAACAATAAACAAACAAAAAGAATAATTAAAATCCGAAAGAAAAATTAACAAAAATGGTAGCCATTATCTTCACAGGATATAGCACCTACATGAGAATATAAATAATTATTGCAAAGTGAAAAAAGCGGAAAATAAATACAATTTTTACTCACCAACAAAAATAAAATTCAATATGAGATCATCAACTAAATACCATCTCATGTGCTTGATTCCTCTTATGGCCATAAATGTCATGTAAATGAAGGGTAAAAACGTAATAAATAGCCATGGCAATAAAAATATAACTGCGTTCTGAAAAATAAGAAAAAAATTAGGGGTACTGTTATACTCAAGCCAACTGTATAGCTTGCCTCAAAATATACCGTCATGGCTTTCCCGTCGTTAAATGATTAGTTTTATTATTGCCATTATTAATATATAAACACGTTTTAAATTTCTACTTGACCGCTGAGGCTTGAATCCTGTACGACTAATGTTGAGGGACTTAAAATTAATAGGTAGTATCAGTAATTAAGAATTTAATAGATCTTTAATAGATAGAGGCCTAATCAAACAAGATATTAGGATATTGCAAGCAAAAGAAACATTGACGACAAAAAAGACGACAGAAATCGGATATCCGTTAACAAGTAAAGTGTTTTACTAAGATGCGTATTCATTTTTTGTGAGTTAAATAATACCAAAAATCCTTTTTCACTCAATAAAAGAATGGGAGGTCATTATTGGCTCAAAGGATTTCTAAAACGAAACCAAAAAATTAGAAATCGTAAAGCACAGAACAGGAATCCTACAAGAGCGCAAAAATTTAAAAAAACAGTGTTTGTTGGATAAGTCCCAATGCATATTTAATATGGACGAGAAAATATGTCGCCTAACGTTACATCATCAACAAATAGTTGCAAAGAAAGATGCCAAACGAGTACACATAGTGGCAAATGAACATGCACAGAATGTTACAATAGTATCCCGTATGGGTGTCGCTATTCCTCCTGCAATTTTATTTAAAGACATATGACTTAAATCAGAATGGTCAGATTCATTACTTCCTGGTGGAATTGTAATGATGACACCTAAAGGCAGCATGACAATTGAGACTTATAAAGATTGGTTGCGCCATTTTGTGAAGTACAAATCAGCTGGCAACTTTGTATTAAGTTTTGATGGTGCTTGTTCTCATCTCGATTTTTTTATAGTTCAAGAAACATATAAGCTTGATATTGACCTATATGGCTTATCCAGCAATACAACACATGAGCTCTAGCCCATGGATAAGGCTGTTTTTAGATCCATCGAGCACTTCTGGGACGATAAGTTTTAAAATAGGGCTTCAAACCAGAGATCGCTCAATAACGAAGAAACGTTTCGAAATACTTTTAATCAAGACGATATATCGGTAGTCAATGCGGCAGTCAGCCAATGCTCGAAGCATTTTATGATGATCTATAGTATCGAACGCCTTTTCATAATCTACGAATATAAGAAAGATAGGCTTGTTATACTCTGTACACTTTTCTATTAGCGTTTTTTATAACTTGTAGATGATCATTTGTTCCGTATCTGGAGCGGAAACCAACCTGTCCACAAGGTTCACAAACCGTTTTGTTATTATCTTCGTGAATAGTTTGTATGTATGGGAGATCAAACTAATATGTCTGTAGTTCTTTAGGTCTGAAGTATGTCACCTTTTTTGTGCATTATGGTTATTATTGCATTATGCCACTGGGAGGGGTTACGCCTCTTGTCAAACAAATGTTTGACACTATCCAACAAATAATTCTAAACCTTAGCTTGGCGATATTACCTTTCGATATGTTAGCATTCATAATCTTATTTTTAT
Organism: Diabrotica balteata; assembly: GCA_918026665.1. Lineage (NCBI taxonomy): Eukaryota > Metazoa > Arthropoda > Insecta > Coleoptera > Chrysomelidae > Diabrotica > Diabrotica balteata. The sequence continues at coordinate 160,890,884 of OU898278.1, forward strand.
AATAAAATGTAGACTCTCTATTGTGATGTTAAATTTACTAAATTCAACAAACACATATATAATTTTGTAGAATAATTCGTAGTTCAAATAGATTATTTCTCTCCATTAGTTCAAAATCTCTATCACATATACCAAAATCTCTCTGCTCATGATGTACCAGTCCCTCTCATATGGCTGCCTTTTTATACAACGGGAATTACTTTTAATGAAACAGCAGACCATTAATGCCAAATAAGCTACTAGTCATAGTACCGGAATCACCACAATTCAACTTGCTAACGATCTCAAATTTGTTTTCAAAAAGTCAGTAGAGAATACTCGACAAAACTTATGGCAAAAGAACAAATTGAATTCATGAACACCAACCGTTTATTGGTCATCTCTCCCTGGACTTCTTAACCAGAAGAGAAGATTCCGAATCAACCACACCAAACTTACTTATGGTTTCTTGATGTCCTCAGAAACACGTCTAAGTTGCCACCATGGCAATGTTTACCTGACTGTGAAACACATCCGACTTTAACCAAATCACCAAACTGTATAAAGCACTGCACTTAAAACCTACTCTTAAGGAACTGCTCAATGAACCTACAGAAATCACGAACACTATAGAGTTTTCTAAACACCGCTGAATTCTACCACAAGATTTAACCTATTAGACATTAGTTAAAGTGATATAATTATTATTTGTTTACATTATTTATTTTTATTTATTTAATATAAGTGTTTCTGTACCAATGACCATAGTTCTCAAGGTACTTTATGTAAATAAAAAAATAGATTCTTTATTTGCAATTTGTCGGATTACCAAGAACATTTTTCCAAAAAATTTCGGACTATAGAATATCTTAGGTAGTACTCTATAATCCGACAAATTTCATGGTTTGACATCTTCATGCGAAATGTTTATCGAATTACCGGTAGTCCACTGTATTATGATGTCAATCAAAGAAACAAATTTATTTACTGAATAAATAATACGTCACAATCGTTTTTGACGTTAAAAATGCACATTCATCACACTTATTATACTTATAAACTCTTACTTACCTTACAGATAGAATAGAATAGACAAACTATCATTATTATGTGTACTCCGTATAAAACAAGGCCTTCGATGTTTTCTCTGAATTGTAAGTCATCGTTTTTTTCATAATAAAGTGATTCTTTCACAGTAGTGTCTATACCAAAATATAGAAGTACCTAAAATATAATGTATAAAAATTCAAGTATAAACTTGTGGCTAACACATTTAAATAATGCTAACACTAAAGTGTGAAACACTAGTATACTCATGGACAAAAATATCGAATATTTTGGAATTTTTGGTCAATTAAGTCGTTTATTGTGATGAAGAGTTTATTTTAACAATGCTTAATAAATAATTTTAAGTTTTTATGCGGAGAAAATTGCGAAAAAAATAATGCTTAATGTAAGGTAAATAAGGTTATATTACTCTAAACTTAAATTCTAATTTAAATTGCTTAAACAAGTCTTTTCAACCAAAAGAAGTACATGATCAGTAACGAGTATTCCCCCTCTAGCTCTTATTACTCCTTGTATCTTTCTCGGCAAGATAGCAAGTACATTTTAGACATATCCTTGGGGAATTGCATTCCGTTCATTCTATGCAGCAAGCCAAAGCTGCCCTATCGTATTTGGAACGGGATTTTTTTGTCGTATGCGACGTTTTTGCTGATCCCACATGTACTCTATTGGATTTAAATCCGGGCCAAATCGGTGGCCAATCCAATCTTCGAATTTGGACTTCATCAAGATAATTACTCACTACGGCAGGGGCATGTGGTTAAACATTACCGTGCATTAACATGAATCTGTTATATCGAATGTAACCAACATATGGAACAACATGATCTTGCGGATGTTTTTAACGTAAGCATCACCAGTCATCCCTCAAATCACTTTCAAAAGTGCGGTGCCTACCTCCCAACTAATATTTTCCAAAAGCATTCTGCAGCCACCTCCAAACCGAACAGTCTGGGCGAGATTGCAGGTGGCGACTTGTTCTTCATTGGTTTCGACCGACTATTTCGACATAATAGGATTCTGGTCCCATCAGTGAGAAAACATTTTTCCAATTGTCTATATTTCACTGAATAAACATGTAATCTTGAAAATTATAAAGACAAGCTTTATGATTTTGAAGAAGTAAAATTTTGGCAGGGAGTCTGAGCTTTAATTTTGCTTCTTTTAATCTCCATCTAATTGTTTTTAAACTCACATTAACTTGCTTACATTTAGTAACTTATTTATGAGGTGCATCAAGGTCAATGAACGATTACGTGTAGAATTAAGAACCAAAAAACGGTTATCGATTGCGATTGTGCACCTTGGGCGTCCTTAAATAGGTTTTTGTACAACATTTCCTGTTTCATAGTACCTTTTTAAAGTATTCGAAACTGTACACAATTCCTTGTACACAATTGCAATCTGTGCTGCTTGAGCTTCATCGCAGTTTCGAATTGGTGGCATAATTGTCTTAAACTTAGTTAAAATAAAACAATATTTAATTAAACTTAAACTAAATATAACCGAATTAGTATGATTTTCTCTTTACGTCAAGAAGGATTTTTATGATAAAATGCACGAATGATACTAAACGCTGAATAAACGTCAAAATATTCCAAACCAGTTAAGAATATTGGCCTACGATATGAGCATCATTAGTAATCTAATCTAATTTTGAAATAATAGTGACTACAAAAAACATTGGAAAATTTCAAAATATTTGATATTTTTGTCCATGCGTGTATGTTGTGCAAAAAGTATAGAAAGATGCTAATTTCTCACGAATTTGAAAAATTTCGGCACGAGCGAAAGCGCATAATTTATAGTGCGTGCAAGCACTCTTGACCATGGAGCTGCGCGAAGGCGGAGTCAAATTCACGTAAAGGCAGAACTGTTCTATTGTAAGTGGAATTATACATTGCATAGTACAATGCGTTTCGCACGGAAGTGGGGACTAAACCAAATTTCGTCTACTGCGACGTGGTCAAGAGTGCTTGCACGCACTATAACAACAATTTAAACCAAAACTTTCTACACACTAGTCTAATTTATTTTTCTATTTTACGACTTTTCATTAAGGGGTTTTTTAATAGTCAATCGTAAAATATTTTATTATTTTTCGAATTTGCAAAACTAGAAAACAATAAAAAGGTCATAAAATTTCCCCTATATCGTTCTCCTCAGCTGTCGCAGCTCGCTGTCTAACTATTAAACATACATACTCGTCTGCATAGCAAATTAGTGTTATCCTTATCCAATTCCTACGTTTGTTGGGATAGCTTGAGATTTATGACTATTTACATAAATATTTGTCGTGATCCTAATAGATTCAAGGCACGGAACATAATAATAGATATGAAAACAGACTCAGATCATTGCCTAGTGATCTCGACATTGAGGGCTAGAATTAAAAAAAAAAATCATTAAAGAAAATAAAATGAAAAAAAAAAAATGGAATGTGCAAAAGCTGAGAGATGCGACAATTGCAGAACGATACGCGGAGAACATCACTAACCGGCTAAGAAATCAAAATGTAAATGAAGAAGGCCAGGAAGATATAGATTCTTGCTGGACCAGAATAAAGGAAGACATTGAAGCAGCAACGAAAGATAAAATAGGAACAGAAAATTTTGCCTGTAAAAATCATTGGTTTGACAATGAATGTAAGAATGCAACAAAAGAAAAAAATTAAGCCTACAGTAAGCCTGTAGAGAATTGCCAGAGAAAGAGAAGAGAAGTAAAGAGTATACAAAAAAAAAACGAAACCACTTAAATAAGGAACTAAATGTATATACAGAAAACCTCAACAAAGGGAAAGTATTTTAACATCAACATAAGAAATTTAACATCAGCAGAAAAGAATTCGAGAAAATATGTATTGAATAGAAAAATAGAGACATACACAGACCTCTCACGCAGCGGGATTTGGAGTTGCAATATTGCCTGGAAGAACTTTGGCCAGATGAATCGGATAACAATTCTGATAAATCAGAACCTGGATCTGAAACAGAAGATGCCGTTATAGAAGCATTCAGTCCATCTGAATCAGAGTTCGAACCAGCAAGCGAAAATGACTTAAATCCAGTAGTAAGAAAAGAAAAAGAAGTTCTAAAAAGAGTAATAAGTTGGGAACACAGTTTACTTTAGTATTTTAAAGAAAAAAAGTACTAGATCTAAAATCGACTTGGAAAAGAAATGTCCTGCTCAGCAAACTCCATCAAACGAAGAAGAATCTCCAGAAATTGTAGCTAATGAGCAGCAAACTCGGTTGCCGTCGAGTTTAAAAAGTAAAATGGACAAAGATGTCCCTCTCAATCAAAGACCGCTACTAAAACTCCAAAACGTAACTTCGTACATTTTGTTCAAGGACCTCTGATAAAATCAAAGAAGCACAAACTCCCTTAGATGCTTTTCATTATTTTACGAGTCCAGAGGCTCTGACAAAAATTATAGGATACACAAATTCTGAAATTTCTGTTAGGGAACAAAAATATAAGGTCGAGAAACTTACAAACTCCAAAGTGAATATTGACGAATTGCATGCACTCTAGGTTCACTTATTTTTGCTGCTGCCCAAAAAGACAATCATTTAGTGAAAAGACAAATGTTTGATGACAAAATTTCTACTAAAAACAGACCTATTAGCAGCCATTCGTAATATCTTATAAAGAACTGCAAAACGTCCTATACTGATCATACCTAACAATCGATGAGCAGCTACTGGCTTTTAGAGAAAGATGTCCTTTCCGGATGTATATCCCGAACAAGCCAGCCAAATATGGACTGAAAATAAAAAATGTCACGTAGGTACCAAATATACGTTCGATGCAGAATTGTATTTAGGAAAGGGAACTAAAACCAATGAACTTTCTCTTGGAGAATATTATGTAAAACAATTATCTAGGGTGTGTACGGACGTAACCGTAACATAACCATGGATAATTGGTTTACGTCAGTACCGCTAGCATCAGAGCTCTTGAAACCTCCTTATAGTTTAACTATAGATGGTACTCTACGACAAAATAAAAGAGAAATACCTCCCGAGATGATAAATCTCAAAAATCGTAAAATTGGCCATTCCTTATTTGCTTCGATGGTGAAAAAACAATGGTATTCTATAAGACAAGAGCAAATACGTCTGTGCTTCTTCTATCGACAATCCACAACGGTCCAGTAGAATGTGATCCAACTGAAAAGCCAGATATCATTAAATTTTATAATGCAACCAAGTACGGAGCAGATACATTTGACCAAATGTGCGGAAACATGAACATCTCCAGAAAAACAAGAAGATCGCCTCTTTGCCTGTTCTATGGCATGATAAATATGGCTTGCATAAACTCTTGGATAATTTAGAATCATAACCAACAACGACATCAGAAAAAAACCATCACAAGAAATAAATTTATGGTCATTTTGTACGAAGAACTGACGAAACCTTGGCTACAGCATTGTGTAAATTGGCCAACTTTGAACCGCTCGGTAAAGTTGCTTATTGAAAATATTTTAAATCTGAAGCCCATTGAGTTAGAATATATGGAGAAGCTATGAGCATATTAACGTGTGTATTAAAATTGGCGTCAGTAGGTATGTCTAACGATCATACCAATATGGCGGTGGGATCAGGGCCTGACTCAATAATATTAAAACTACTATACAAATACGACTGGTTATTCAGAAGATTTAATCATAATCTAAAAAAGTGCAATATATTTTTAATAAACTATGATTTATCTATCCGCGGTAAACACTAAAAACACGACATATTATACATAAAGATAAATTAGTACAGTCAAATAACAACTTGTATCTGAAAGAGATAATAATATAAATAATATTTTAAAGGGTAAAATGAATATAGGGTATGAAATAAAAGAAATGCGTTCGTTTTACAATTTATATATTTGATAACTACAAATTAAGTCACATTTAAAAATTTATTTTAATTAACAAAGTTAGAAAAGTTATTATTAAAAAAACAAAATTGAATATCTGCCCAATATCACAATGGAAATACTGTGTAGAAATAAAAATAATTATGTTGAAGTAGTTAATAAGATATTTTAAGATAATTACAATGAAGATATTTGAGTATTCTCAAGAAAAGCACGATCTACCTTACTTATAAGATTTTTTTATGAATACTATTAATTTATTTTCTGAAGTACGGGCCATTACTTTGTTTACATATTTGTAGACTAACCTGTGGAACGTTATTGCTGAAGATTTTTTATTCACATTGCTTCTGATACCGGAACTACGTTGAGAACAAGAAACCATTGTTATGCACTTGTTTTATTATATCACAATATAATAAAATTAAAAATATTCGAAAAACAACAAACGTAAAGCATACACGATCTGTTAAAACGATCATAACAATATGGGCGAAATGAGATCGTTTTTAGTCACATCCCCTCTCCATAGATTCTAACTCGATGCTGGAGCCGCAGCAAGAACGAATAATGCCATATTGTGTCAAAACGTGTCATGTGTCAATTTGGTGCTTCTAAAAAACGTCGAATGACAACTCATCATTACGAGCACACAGACATTCATTTTGTGTTGAACATCGCGCCCTTTGTTGTCAGCAGTGTAGTTCTAACCTGTAGAAAATATGATTTTTTTGCGATTTTTAGGTTTTAGAAAAATAATCTCTTTGTTCAAAATACTTTGTAAAATAAAGATAAATAAAATACTTTATCAGTGACCAATTTTTTTTTCTCAGCCTAGCAAATTTTACGATTGTTAGTGTAAATAAGGGTAAAAAGAAGGTTACTATTCTAGGTTTAATCAAGTACTTACCGCATGTATGATTCCTATAAGGCACACAGCAAGTTTGGTAAAATTTATCCTAATAAGTCTTTTTAATACCATAGTATACCAAATGTCATTTTTTATCAACTGTTTAACATTTTATTTATTTTTTTCGATTGTATACGTATATTTTCATTGATTGGCTTGAATCAAAATAATTATATATAAAACAGCTCAACATTATACACGTCGTGGGTTGCCGATTTTGTATTTTTAGTCAGTTCTTATCACCTTAAAAATAGAAATACTTGATTACTTATCATAAATTACACAATTTAAACAGGTACTAAATTACTATTATAATGTTTTTCCTGAACACTGAATACATAAAAGTACATTATAATTGTTTTTGTTGGAGAATTGAAACGTATAATCTAAAAAAAATTTTCTTGAACTTCGTTAGATCACCACATCTCTCTCCACAACTTCTTTTCTGGCGTTTTCCAAGTATTTTTGAGTTAACTCAGTTACGATATATCATGGGTAGACTAGGCGGGATCTGTAGAAATTCAGACCATAATGGATATTTTCCATAAGAAGCTAGTTTTTTGCTGGAATCCCTTCAGGATGTGCCCAATATCGATAATCACGATATGCGCCAAAATGTCTCATTTTTTTGCTCTTATTTTCGTTTATAATTCGGAAAATATTGATCCTAGAGAAAAAATTATAAGAAGTTAAAAGTTTTGTTATTCAATTTTACACAATATTTCGTTAGCTAGAAATTGAAAATTTAATGTTTATTGTTGAAAAAATAGCAATAATTGGAAACAAAGTACAAAAAAATGAAGTTACTCCTTTAAATGTTTTCGACTTTCTAAACTTGACTTACAAGCTACATATGCCGCCTCGAAAAACTTTTTAATATGTTAAACGTGTGAAACGGAAATATTGAAACTCTAAAATATTTTTCCAAACGATATTTTTGACCAAGCAGCCTTATATTCATATGTATTCATTGTCAAAAAAAATGGAGAGCATTGAAATCAAAAAACTTTTTGGAGCCCATTTGCTCTTTGGTTGTGCTCGGTATCCTCGTTTATCCTGGTATTGGAAAGCTGGGTTAAAAATATAAAGTATATCTGATGCTTTACCCAGGGATAGGGTTATGCAACTGAGAACCTGCCTTTACTTTGTTGACACAAATTCTTCCATTGAGAATCATAAAAATAACAGGGTATGGAAGGTGCAACCAGTTATAGACGCGGTACGAATAGCATGTCTTTAAATTGAGAGATCAATAAACAACTATTGGGACCGTGCAAGTTCGGAAGAGCGACACCTGGTGTCGTAAATCAGCAAAATTTACTGCGCTTTCATGTTAGATCGAGGTTACCGGATAACTGTCAAGGACGTAACCCCAAAAAAGAATAAGAAAAAAAAAGTAAGATTGAGGTTATGTCGGTATGTTAATAAAAGGTAAACGTTGTATCAAAGAATATAGACGCTTATTCTATATTCTTTGGTTGTATGTAGTGTAAATACAAATAAATACATTATTAAATTACAGCATTACTGTTAATATGGATGCAATAATAAAAACTGGATTTGAGAAAGTAAATCACCAAATAACTTTTCAACCAAGCACTGAGTCAAAGGGAAAAGCTTTAGTAGTGGCAAATTATGTTAAGAATGTGGAAGAATTTAGAAAAAAAGGACAAAGCTATGTAATACATAGCTAAACTTAAAGTTACATTAGCATTAAACTTGATTTTTGGGTTAAAGTGAAGTCTAAGTGAGTGTTATGAAACTAAAATTTTCACTTAAAAGTGATCTTTTATTTATTATTTATTTCAAACTGACTTTAAAATTGGGCACAAGAATAATGCATCATTTAGGTTATGTTACTTATTTATTATTTTTATGATAATTCTACTTTTCTCTTTGTAGTAATTTGTGCTTGGAAGTTGGAAACGAATAAAACTTAAATTGACAATTTTTTGTTGTATTTTTACAATTTATAACACAGCATTTACTAAATCCCATTTTCTTTAGTGACAGAAGGTGTAAATAAACAAAGGAATATGAAATATGACAATTTGAATTTATGAAATCTATGAAATGTGCAGTAAAAAATGCAAGATTTCTCCGCTACTCGCGCACGATCGTTTCTCGTATCACATCCAAGTACTTGTACGTCACCAATAGCATTGGCGAATAGATGATTCCTTTTACTGGTCGGTACTCTTTACGTCAATATGTAAAAGGCAAACCACGACCAGTAGGCTTAAAAATTTTTGTACTGGCTTCATCAATAGGTGTAGTTCTCGATTTTGAGATATACCAAGGAAATCAAACTCCTCTTTCAAATGCAGAATATGGACTTGGACCTTCTGTAGTCTTGAGATTAACAACATCATTGCCAGAAGGATCGTTTTTGTACTTTGACAGGTATTTTACTACACCTCGCTTAATAAATAAGCTTTGTGAACTAAAAATATATGGAACTGTAACCGTAATGAACAATCGAATCAAAGTTAACTTTGTGCCAGATAATCGTCATCAGAGAAGTTAAAGTAAACAATTTTCCTTCAAAGAACAAAAACATGGTGGCCGTTAAATGGAGGGCCTCAAAGTCTGTAGTTTTATTGTCGAATGCAGCTGGAATTGATCCTCAAAGTATAGTAAAAAGGTGGTGTAAAAATGAAAAAATGTAGAAATAACACGTCCTGATTGTAGTTAAATCTTACAATAAGAATATGGGAGATAGGTCTATCATAGATCAGCAACTCGACTATTACCGAAGCTGGAAAAAAACCAAAAAATGGACCTTAAAAGTAATAATCCACTTTTTGGATCTTGTGGTAGTAAATGCTTGGATGCAATATAAAGCTAACTGTCAAATGAATAATATTCCAAAACAAAAGGTAAAGGATCTCCTATCCTTGGGAATGGAACTTGCAGAAACATTACTCACAACCCCTAAAAAAACACGTTTTACTAATAGTGATCAAGAAGAGGAAGAAAGAGAGCCTCCAACAAAAAAAACTACAAAATTATAGGGCTGCAATGCCAGCTGAAGATGAAAGGTTGGATAGCTTTGAGCATTTTCCAACTGTAGATCAGCTAACTACAGCCAGATTTTGCCGCAAAAGCACTTGTGGTTGTAAACTGATTTGGATCAGTTTGGACAAAGGATCAAAATTGGTTTTTGTATTTTCATACACGGTAGATTTCATATTTTGTATTACCTAAAATAAAACCTATCATACACAATTGTGTAGGTACCTTTTTTTAAACACTGAACATAGATTTTTTTTAATATTTTTTCTCTTATAAGTGTTAAACTCCAAGTATCATTTGTACTAAATTTTACCAAGTTCTGAAGAAAAAATTATGTTCAGGTCTGAAAGGGTTATGTATGTGATTATGTTATAGGCACATATGATGAAAATATTAGGTTATATACATTTTTTTTCGCCCATCTTACTACTTTAAAATAAAATTATCCATGTCTATCTGTCCGTCCGTCTGCCAGTAAATATAACTGCTCGGATATTATCATAGATAGAATGACAACTGAGGTGTCCAATGAGAGGTTATACCACAAGGATGGTATTAAGGATGAGAAGTTTAACCTCGGACGTCCGGTTCCAGACTTACAACCGGAAATACTATTTTAAAGTCGTCGAAATAGTACAAGCAATATATTCGATGCGCCTTAGAAAGATGAGAAGAAATATAATACTTCCGGTTAAACAGCTATAACCAGAAGTTAACAAAATGAATCAAAATTAGTGAAATCGTATATCAATAGACGCAAAGTTACACAACAGTTCAAATATGGACTTCCGGTTCTACTACCGGTCACGGTCATTTTGAGTGAAAACCTAAGACTTCCGAAGCCCAATTACCGGTTAAATAAAAGGACATTTTATAGTCTCACCCCACACAATGCACTACTTATTTTGAATCGCTATAGGTAATATAATTTTTCCCGTCACTACTCCACTGAACTGATTTTTTGATTCACTCAACAAGTGAATAATCATCCTGTAGTAACTCCTAACTTTACAACATATTAAACCGTGCTTAATATAAAATATATTCTTAGAATTTGGTAAACAAACAGTGAATAATTCCATTATTTATCATTAAATAGATTAAACAGTGTACTTGTTTACAAATATTCAACCTTCGACTCTCAAATTTGCCACCGCGTGGATTTGGCATGCACTCCCCACTACTTTTTACATACTTACATAGTAATCAACCAACAGGTAAAATTCTTCACGATTAGGACAGATTTTTTAAATTCCTGTCAAGTTATATATAATATGTCTAACAACACTTTACACTAATAACTTCAATACAAAATATTTTTAACAATGACTTGACTAACTTAGAACTTACAACTGTCCCCGCCCACTAATAAGTTTATTTAGTCACGGGATTTCTGTTGTGTTGTGGGTTTTATGATGGTTGTAAATTTTTAGTCAGAACCGGACGCGCCCATTTCTAATTTTATTTTTATCAAAAAATTTTGGTCTGAATTTTCTATAATAATTTAATATTTAATCAAATTCTTATTAAAATATAAAGAAAGAATTAATAATATATAAATAATTTAATAATGTCAAATAATATAGTTATGAAAAAGTTATAATTATACTTATTTTAATATTTTTTACCTTATAAATAGTCTCTTATTAAGACTGCGACATAAAATTAAAAAAAAATTTGTAACATAAAATAAATTATCCACTATAAAATAAAACTTTTTAACAAACAATGCTTAGATAAAATGTTTCTTTTTTCTTAAATACAGGGTGTTAAAATAGATTTTAAAAATAATGGCTAAATCAGTGCTAGACCTAATGCTGGTAGTGAAATTCAGGAATCAAAGCCTGAGAACATCTTTTCGGCACATAATAATAAAAAATCCAGCTTTCTCCAACATCACAAAAATTATACTGATATTATGGCATCTCCTGGGGTAAAATGTGTCGGGAGTAAAAAGAGACTCCGTTCGCAATTATGGGTACAGGAACAATACTATAGATTAGAGCTACCAAAACTGTTCTATTACAAGAAAAATCATGGTGGTGTCTTGAGTTTCATTGGTAAGATTATGAAGTTATTGAATGCACTTAAAAGAAGTACCAATTATATTAATTGGTAACATGCAAGAGATAAAGTGATGCACAAGGGCGAAACCACTGGATCAATAATATACATGGTAGTACAAGAATAATGTAAACTATAATATGTAGAAAAAATTAACATTAGAAATGGAGTTTGTATATTCGGTAATAGAGAAATAAAAGAGAGGGTAGTACAAGTTCACAAACAACTGATTATCTGAAGTAAATCCTTACATAAAAAAGTGTTAAATATTGTGGATGTGAGTAGGTACTACTCAAACTGATATTGGTGAGAATATAGAGAATATAGAGAAGATATACGTGATTTTAATGATAATGTGTGTCAATCCATTCCCGCAAAGAAACATAAATCAGAAGCTCAATTATCGCTGCTCAATGAACTTACAAACTACAAAATAAAGGTAAACATAATACAAGAAACAAAATGGCTAGGAAACGGAATAAAATATACAAAAAAACACAATATATATGCAAAGATATATTCTAAAAATAAAAAAAATTGAGCTTTGCAGTTATTATTGCCCACTACACTCACGGTGTATTGAGCATTACACAATTAGCAAACAGTCACTTCATCAAAACACCATTGAGAACGTGTAATTTTTAATCAATTTTTCCAACAGAAAAAACATAATTATAAGCTCCACGTTCTTTGAATGCCTGGATATATACAAAGTAACATGGGTTATGCGCCAGGTGAAGAGACGATAACTAAACTGATCACGTCTTAATAGACAAAAGGGGCGCAACAAATACCCTAGATATAAATGCAGAAGAGGAGTATGTTATGAATCTGATCACTTGTTGGTACAGAAAAAATATAGATGCAGGATTTCGAGAAACATAGATAAGAACAAAATTAACAGCTAAAAATTGAAAAACTGATACATCGAAATATTAAGCAGGACTACTAAACGGAAATAACTCAAATACTGATCAACACAGACAACGTAGACACACAAACACATAACATAAACAAATAAAACAAGCAATAAACACAATAAAAGCCATACAAGAATGAAAAAAAGAGAACTAGAGAAAGAAGAACAACTTATAAGGACTCACGACAAAAGGTGAGTTCAGACGAAGGGGGACGATAAAATAATAATAATCCTGAATCCCGACTCTCAAAAATTTAAAAATGTTAAACAAACAATCCCTCCTAACTGTTTAAACCTACAGTAATCGCACCTATTTTTGGGGCACTAATAGCCGCTGCGGACTGATATTTCGCATTTCTAGAAACAAGCTATTACTTGCAAAATGCGACTTAGGTTAACAAATAAACAACGTGAAATCAGTTGCGGTCATCAGTTATATGTATTGCCTCAGTATACTGTTTATTGAGAAGCTTTTTAGTAATGTCCGCCCATCGCTGTGGAGATCTTCCGCGTTGGCGTTGAGTCTGAGGCCTTCCTTGGACCACCAACCGCTCCATTTTGTGATCACTTCGATGGATATGGCCAAAGAACTTTAAAATTCTAGAGTAAACGATACTGGAGAGAAAAGATATGGTACAAAGAGAAAATTCCTAGTAGTCGGAAAACGGAAATTATGTAGAGGATACAATCGTCTTGTTCTCATAAATCAAAAATTGGAAAAATGTGAAAAGATCGTAGCTGCTTTAAATCAATTTCCAATTGTAAGTGACACTAGAATAGTTAGAACGAAGATAGTTTAGAACTTAAAGAAGGAAATAAGAAATATGGTAACAAGGACTAAAAATGTCACATTCACTGCGATTACTAACACTAAGGCATACTAGGGAGAAATAAAGAGTAACCTACAGAAAGACGTGCAAGAAGAGGCCAATATTGGAACAGTTTAACGAAACGTTGGTAGATCTCCTAAAGAAGTGCCAAGTCAAGCAAATAAAGAAAAATGAAAAACTCACAGAAGACACAAGAAATCGAATGCAAAAAATTAGGGAAATGGAAAATAAGCACACGTCGAACATTGCAGAGCTAAGAAATTTAAACAAAACACTAAAGGATTTTTAGCACTAAAGAAACGGCCAATACCATAGAACAAAACAAAAGCCTAGAAATTCTAAAACAAAAGTTGAAGACAGGAACGAGGAATATTTAAAGTTTAAGTACTTAAGCATGCCATATATGAACAACAAGAAACCCTGAAAATCATCGAAGAGTACTATAAAACATTATATAGTCGAGATGCTCTCATTTCAGAGGTAGGAATCGCAGCAATACACAATCAAGGATCAGAGGAACATCCAGATATAACCGAAGAAAAAATTAAATAAGCGTTAAAAGGTATGAAAAACAATAAACCACCTGGAGAAGATAGCACTGTAAGTGAAATGATAAAACTGGGGGGCTAATGCGTAATAGAATGTGCCTGCCTCTTTAAAGGAATTACTCCAGAAAAACCGGAATTATTTATGTTCAACAGTGAACTCATAACGACTTATGATGATAATGAGGACTTACAGAGTAATGGCTAAATATATGGAGATACATGCGAGTACTATGTTATGTATATCGCAGCAAGATTCTAATGAAAATGAAAGAAAAAATCTATAAACCTGTTACAAGACCAGCTATGGTGTACGAAACTCAATGTTGGACAAATAAGTCTAGGGAGACACTAATTGTTTTAGAAATTATTGGCCATAAATTAAGATGGCAAGGATACATGCAAGCAGAAATGTTAAAATCACTCAATACGAACTCAATACAACTACGAACATTCAGAACTAATGAATTTCAAATTCTTGGATAGATAATGGGAGAAAGATCAAAAAGGGCCTGAAGGGAAACGTTTAGGTAGAGCATGCTTGTGAAATGGATTAACATATGGCTGTGATCCAAGACAGAAAATTGTTGAGAAATGTAATTAGGTAAACCGACCATTTATAAGGAGCGAAGATCTCGATGATTCAATATTTGGCAATGTAGCATTTTCGTTTCACCCCTTTTATCATAAAAAACTGAAAAAGATTCTTAATTCTTTTACGTCTCTAAGATTGACGACCTATCATTTTGGAGTCTATTTAAAATAAACAAATGGCTCTCTCGTTTGATCTCGATTTCGCCTGGATATTTACGCAGGAAATAAACAATCTTTCTGCTGATGCATACAAGAGAATGATTTTTGTGGATGATTTCACTTCGCGATGGAGCCCCGTAAGAAGCAGCCGCTTTCGTTGTAGACGTCAGAATTTGGTCATCGCGACTTAGATTTTGCTCAATGATGCCATGTGGAAATTTTTGTAATGTGAGTTAATCACCATTTGTTGCGAGCTGTATCCTGTGTAAAGAGATTTGATAACAGCGTCCGGACGACTAAGTAAGCCGACGGTTTTAATTAAGATGAAAACAGGCAGCCGAGTTTGAAGGATCAACATAATATTATCATTCAGGATAACCTGAAGTCCAGTTTTGGTATTTGATTTCATTTCTCCCAGGATTTGCCCAACAGCAGCCTCCATTTTGTGTCTTCCAAAGACTTTGATTGTTTGAAGTTTGTGGGACAACGTTTTTTCTAAATAAACATTTATCGTTAATTAAAAAAGATTTGCTCTCATGTCAATTTAAAAAGTTTATATATAAATATAAGTTTTATGTATCAGCTAATTGTCATATTTTAGTTTTCTTTTAAATAAAATTAACCTTTGATAATTAATTAATTCAGAAAATTTGGGTAGTTTCATTTCGACATATGACAGTTAGCGCACCTTTTTCTGCCATGTGGTACATTACCATAGTTTTAAAGTATGTTTTGTTAGAAGGTTTAATGTAATATTTGTTAATAAATTTAAATATCTTTTTTGTAATAACTGTTTAAGTACAATAAAAATAAGCATGTATTTTTTTCTTTACTAGAATTATAAAAAAATATTTCTTTTAAAAATATATTCACCCATTAAATGTTTTAGGAATGAAAACCTTTAACCTTTCTTTCAGGACACTTATGTATTCTGTAAGTATTTCTTTTTTTTGTAGTTAGTCCTCCTAGTCTCCCAAAAAAGGAATCCTTATCCACGACCTTGCACTCCAACCAAAAGAAGAGCTGCTGTTCGCAAACGTTTCAATTTTTTTGCTTACCCTATCTCCAAGCCCATTAACTGTTCAGTCCCCCTTTTAGCTCCCATATAAGCAAAATAATATTGTTACAACTTATGACAGAAGATAAAATGAGTTTGTTCTCTTTTCTATGCTGTTTTATTTTTATAAAAAAAAACAAAAAACAACAATCATTACTAAAATACAAAAATAACTTCGACTGGAAACTTACCGTTGAAAAATAAATGCTTTTGTCGTTGTTGTTCAAAACGGGATTGTTTCTACTAATATTAAAATACTATAAGTAGTTCAGAATATCTAAATGTAATCATTAAAATTGTGTGTCTCATTAAATATGTAGCTACATTAAAAATGCATTAATCTTATTGGTAGTGCATGAAAATTATATAGCTAGCAGCCATTTTCACATCGATTAGAGGTGCATAAGTAGGTCATTTTGACAATGTTTTGTAGAAATATTTTATATATTATTAAGTAGAAAAGTGTCCATAATTAATTACACCATTTGTTAAATATTATGGAACTAAACTGAAAATCAATATAACTAAACAGTTTCATAAATATAGAGGTCGCTGAAAATTAGAAGCACAGTAATTTTCTTGTTAACCTTCCTACAGAGGTGCGCGGACTAATGAGTCCCCATACACATATTCTTTTTGATATGTATTTTTGGTAAATCCCACAGCTGCATCGTTATTTCGTAAACCGGAGACTTTAAGGAAATCCTGAAACCCGTCGATTTTTATTTTTAAACAAGCTATTCGTAAGAATACATTTTTATTTTTGACGTCATCTATGTGAGCGTGATGACGTCATTGCTAAAATTTTTGAATAGAAAGGGGGTATTGTAATACATCATTTGAAAGGTCTTTTAAATACCTATTCAGCTGTATTAATATGTCTAAGTAATTAAAGTTTGTAATTGTTTAAAAAATAATTAAATTTTTATTATTACAATAAACATTTATTAAGTATTATTCAATAAATACAACGAAACCTAAATTAAGTGCTTAAATTGTTTACCTTCAACTAAAATACAAAGAGAAAGGCGTGCCGCGAACTCTTCTCTAAAATTCTCTAAATCTTCCGGAGTTATTTGAACAACCTCATTACGTATTCTTTCTTTCAGTTCATTAATATTTTGTGGTCTATTTTGATACACCTTACTTTTTAAATATCCCCATAAAAAGAAATCAAGAGGAGTTAAATCAGGTGACCTAGGCGGCCATTCTATTGTTCCTCTTCGACCTATCCACCGATTTGGAAAGACGTTGTTTAAGTAGTTGCGTACCAAGAAAGCATAGTGTGGAGTCGCACCATCTTGCTGTAGCCATAAATCATTTCTGTTTGAAAACAACCGGTTCAATTCTGGAAGCAAGAAATTTTTAAGAAATTCTAAATATCGAGGACCTGTTAAGTTTTCTTCGAAAAAGTATGGTCCAATACACCTATTATCTATTATTCCCACTCAAACATTAATTTTCTCTGAGTCTTGAGTACGGTACTCTTGCATCCAGTGTGTATTTTCCGTACACTAGTACCGATAAGTTTGACGATTGACATGACCGTTTCGTAGAAATGTAGTTTTATCAGAGAAAATAATCTTTTTTAAAAACATCGGATCTCTGTTATTTCGTTCCATTATAATGTCACAAAGTTCAATTGGTCTATCAAAATCATCTTCCATAAGTTCTTGTACTTAACTTACTTTGTAGGGATGCCACTTTTCCTTCTTTAGCTGTTTAAGAACTGTTGAATGATCCATGTCATTATCTAATGCTACTTGCCGTGAACTGTTATGAGGATTATCTTGAAAAGCTAACAGAACGTCTACTTGTTGGTTTTCAGATATTGGTTTTCTACTACCTTTAGGAAGGTCTTTAACATGACCCGTTTCTCTAAATTTTTCTCAATTTTGCTTACAGTGGATTGTGAAATTGGTTGTCGACGGGGATATTTATTATTAAATAACGCACATACTTCTTTCTGCGTACGTGTTTTATCTCCATAACCAATCATTATGAGCATTTCAATTCTTTGTGTTTCAGTTAGCTTCATGTTCAAAGATACAGTGAATTTTTGAATACGTTTACTACAATAATACTATTAATCGCTTGACAGAAAGATAATTAAGTTTAAATGTCCAACTATCAATGTTCATATTGATAAGGTAACTAGTTTTTTTAAAAAGGTAAAAAGTAGATAAAAAAGACATTTTATTACCAGTGATTACCTTTATAAAATTTATTTTTGGGTGTCAATAATACATTTTATCAATACTTAATAAATATTTATTGTAATAATAAATATTTAATAATTTTTTTAAACATGTACAAACATTAAATAATCAGACATATTGACATGGCTGAATAGGTATTTAAAAGACCTTTCAAATGATGTATTACAATACCCCCATTTCTATTTAAAAAATTAAACAATGACGTCATCACGCTCACATAGATGACGTCAAAAATAAAAATGTATTCTTACGAATAGCTTATTTAAAAATAAAAATCGGCGGGTTTCAGGATTTTTCTTTAAAGTCTCCGATTTACGAAATAACGAATTTATTTCTTTCATTTCCACCATACTGTATATAAATATTACAAAGGGACAACGTAGCCAAGTTCACATGTCCCAGATAGGACATGTTTAATAGGACCTTAATATTTAAAATATTTATCTTTTGTAATGGGCACTGCAGGGCCAATGTCTTGTTTACTAACCACAAGTATTTTTGCCTTTTCAATTAAAAATATTGGATATCTTCAGTCATGATCGGTGTCATCAGCATATCTGATGTGTTTAATTGTTTCTCCCCCAATTCGAACTCCATATTATGCTCCTAAGGCTTCAATAAATATAATTTCCGAATATGCATTAAACAAAGTAGGAGACAGCACACAACCTTGTCTGACTTCTTGTTGAACAAAAATTTTGTCAGTGTCATTGTCATCTACCAGAATGAAGGCTTCAGGGGCATTTCGTCAAATATGAGCTATCCAGCAAGCGTATAATGTGAAAAACATGAATAATAACATAAAATTGTACAAAACACTACATTATTCATGTTTTTCACATTCTACCCTTGCTGGATAGCTCATATTTGACGAAATCCCCTGAAGATGCTATTTTAAGCGAAAGTACTTGGGCAAGATTTAATTAAACTTGTGCTCGATAATTGCCTTATTTTTCAAAGTTCATTTACTCGAGCATTCAACCTTATATCAATTAGATAAATAACTGTCCAATGGTTATTTTGAAGACACATTGTTTTTATTTTTTCGTCTTCTAACGCTGTTAATCCAAAGATTTTTAAACATTATTGAAATGGTTTTTTAATTTATTATTTGCGTTAACTATTAAAATTAAAAATTAAATCCATACCCCCTCTGTGGCTCAGTGGTAAGAGCGCCTACCTTTAAACATAAAGGTCGTGAGTTCGAATCCCATCTGGGTAGAGAAATTTTTGTTTATTAAAAATTAATGAATGAAAATAATTTCTATCCATGTGCGATCGGTACTCACCAGAGGGATCGCAGACGTTCGGATACAATTAGCGTCTCTTAGCAAAGACAATGACGTCGACTTTGCTAAGTATCAAGACAATTACTCTACACATACACACACACTACACTAGGTACCTGAGTGTGCCATGCCAATGATCATAGTTGTCGAGGCATTAACTCAATAAAAAAAAATTAAATCCCGTAGTTAGATTCACAAAAAAGTTTAACCTCCTCAAAAAAGTGTTCCGTTAAGTTTTGGAGTACTGACTCTATATAAAATCGTGATATATTTTGATATTCTAAATATTATCTTAGGTATCGTTTTTTACGTACTACATTTATATTGGTTTCCCTTGGATCAATCAACAATGAAAATAAATTACTTTATGAAATAACAGGAAAACGGCTTTTAGGTTGATTAAGGTATTTGAGATTTACATATTATTATCTTCTTTATATTTGTTATTTGATGTTCTTGAACTTCTTTACATTCACGTTATAAAGCCGGTGTCTTTATTATATTTACTCATGCATTTATAAAACCCACTATTGTTTACTTAGTTAGCTTTTAACTCTTTATTTACACGCGATTCTCGCCCTACAGGGTGCGTCGACAGCTATAAATGGCAGGATATCGATCGAATCATTATAGTTATTAACAATATTATGAGGATTGATTAAAAGGAAAGTCTATTAAAATATATATGGCAATATTTATTTCACGTTGGTGTGAGTTTTCGTTCATTTAACATATTTAATTTTTATGTTATAACACAAAAACTAATCAAAATACTATTAGAGACTCCAGAGGTTGAAATCTCTGCCTTGAAATCATGTTGTTAAATTATATCGCTGTAATTTTACTCTAGAGTAAAACTTTAACGTTAAACTGTGTGTTCAAATTTTCTCTCTATATCCTATGTTAAAAAAATTGAAATCTAATGAGCATTAAAAATCTGTACCAGTTTAATATAGCAACAGTACGACTAGATCAGAAGTTATCAGACGAATTCAAGACCGAGAAAGGTGTTAGGCAAGGATGCGTGTTGTCATCTGACTTATTCAATATTTATGGTGAACATGTTAGAAGGATGGCTTTAGATTATGGCCGCTAAAATATCAGTGACTGGTAGGAAAATCTCCAATTTAATATATTTAAGCTGCGAAGAGTTGAGTACGAAAGCAATCAAGTTGGTCTGAAAAACAATAAAGCTAAGGGTGTCCGCACACAGAAAGAGCAAAACTGTTTTAGTCAAAAACGTTTTTGACTAAACGAGTTTGATGCTGATATTTCCATATAAATTAAATGAGCGGACGCACACTGATTAGTCGTGTGTCTAAAGCATGTTTAGGCTCATTTAGTTTCAGTCAGTCTGTTTGATGTTGATTACCTGATCGTCGTTTTGCCTCGAAACATTTCAATGTAGGCAGGCGCAACGTGTTTTTGGAATTCCCTTTTTGAAACCGCTCGAATAGTCAACAAGGAGCACATGTGGAAACAGCGATATTTTGTTTTTTCGTCTTGTAGGAGGAACCACTGCCAGAAAACTAGTGCAATTTCGTCGTAATCTGTCGACATCTTTAATAAAACTGATTATTTGTGCAGTATGGTTTGTGCAAACAGTTTGTTTCTCTTGAAAACAAAATGTTTCTTGTGGAAATAAAAACGTTTTCGTTTCAAACAAAAACGTTTTTTGACCTAAAACAGTTTTGCTCTTTCTGTGTGCGGCCACCCCAAGACAAAAATAATGCTGGTCGACAGATTCCACACTATTCAACTGACTAACATGTTACAAGAATACCAGACAGTGGACAGGTTTGTCCATCTCGAGTCTAGTATAACTAACGATGGTAACTGTAAAGCAGAAGTTCGGAGACGTATTAGTATGGCAAAAAATACGATGAGTCGCCTAACTAAAGTTTGGAAAAACAGATCTATCTCTCAAAATATCAATATAAGACTGGTGAATGCTCTTGTATTCTCAATATTTCTATACGGGGCAGCGACTTGGACTCGTTGCGGACGCAAGCGCCAAAAAGTTGATGCCTTTGAGATATGGTGCTGGGGAAGAATCCTGCGTATACCTTGGACAGCTCATAGGACAAACATTTTCATTCTAAACCAACTCCAGAATTAAAAAAGGCTGTCCACAATATGTCTGCAACGTATTCTGCAATTTTTCGGTCACGTGCGATCACGATCGCCAACTAGATGGTCCGACCAAATTCAGCTGAAAACTAGATAGAGACTATGGAGAAAAATTGTTAGGAATATTGGAATAAATCACGATCCTGAGTTTTGTTTATTAATTGTGGTTACTAATAAACAAAATCTACTTGTACTGACGACCTAATGGAATGCAGCAATATTTTTAAATACCGCATTGCATGCTTTGAATGGTTCAAAGAAGACAAGCAATATAAAAGATTTCCTTTCATATACCCCATTTTGTTACTTGTTAATTATCAGCTTAATTACATATCCCCTAAGGTGCCTCCCTAACCCGAGATGTGATAAACACCATTATATGCAGGTCCTCTAGTAAAGAACTAAATTATTGGAATTCGCATTGTCAGGTGCGAATGAGTTATGTAAAATTTAGATTTTTTTTATGAATTAAATAGACATATTTTCGTTTAGACCGCCATTTTATTCGAATTGGTGAAAATGGTCACAAGTAGTTCAGGCGCCTAATCAATTAAAATAAGTAAGTTAAATAAAACAAATATGACCAAATGTATTGAATATAACCGTAAAATAGTTTCGAAACACAATTCAGATTTCTGCTTTAATCTGTGCTTTCTATAAATTACAAAGCAAAACAGACGTTGATAAAGGTGTTAAAAGAGACGTGGGGAATCTAAAATTTGCATTCCACGACACGTCTTTTCAACTAAGCAGAAATCCTTAGCGAATTGGTTTCTAGTACTCGTACAGAGTATATCCGAATAAAGTGAAAAGACAGCAAATATTTGATTTCACGCAAAAAGCGCCTTTGCATCTGTTGATACGTATTTCGACCTATTAGGTCTCATCAGAACAGTTATTCAAAGGTGTTCTCAACGTGAAAGATCAATATTTTCTGTCTTTTAAGAAGCAACACTAAAATGGCTTCAATACGGACGCTATAGCAACATCTGACAATAAAACCGTAAATAGTTTCTAAACAAGTCTTTTCACTTTATTCGGATATACTCTGTACGAGTACTAGAAACCAATTCGCTAAGGATTTCTACTTAGTTGAAAAGACGCGTCGTGGAATGCAAATTTTAGATTCCCCACGTCTCTTTTAACACCTTTATCAACGTCTGTTTTGCTTTGCAATTTTTAGAAAGCACAGATTAAAGCAGAAATCTGAATTGTGTTTCGAAAGTGGATAAAAGTTATTCAAGAGAGAATATAGCAATGAAGTGTTACATAAAACAAAACAAAAAAATAAGATCGAAAATGTTGTGATAATTAAAAAAAACTTACAAGGAAGTAAAAACTTCCTTTGTAAAATGGTATAAAAATGTTTATAAAATTTTAAACCTATCCCAAATTTTCAGAAAACTTTTGATCCTCTCGGATCTTCTTCAGTTAAAAACGTCTATAAAGTAGTTGAAACTAGCCACATAATGAGGTTACATAATTAGCCTTAAATTACATAATTAGAGTAACAAATATAATAATTATTAAGACACTGTCTAACTATTGAAATAAATAAGAGTATGAAATGTCTCAGACCGACACTAGGACGACGTCAGATGATATCATTAATGGAAAAAGACTAAAATGAAATCACAACTAGAGAAAACATACTGACACGAATAGAAGAATTTTACACAGAACTTTACAGATCACATCAACAAGATGATGAGATGAAACCAGCACGGAAATTAATAAAAAATGTTGGATCAGAAATAATGCCAAAAGTAACAATTTCAGAGGTAACTACAGCATTGGAAAACATGAAGAGAAATAAAGCTGCAGGAGAAGATAGTATTACCACAGATATGATATTAGAAGGAGGTAAGAACCTAATTGAAATTGTAACTAAGCTTGTGGCTTGTTGTTTACATCAGGGCAAAGTCCCTAAGAGCTGGAACAACTCTAAAGTAATCTTATTACACAATAAAGGTGATAGTCCAAAATTGAAAAACTACAGACCCATAAGCCTACTGTCACACCTGTTTAAAATACTCACCAAAGTCATAACTACTCGACTAACAAGGAAATTAGACGAATACCAACCATATGAACAGGCAGGTTTTAGAAAAGACTATTCAACTTCCGATCACCTGTTAACCACAAAAATATTAATAGAAAAATGTTACGAATACAAGTTTCCAGTTTTCCTAGCATTTGTAGACTACGAAAAAGCTTTCGATACCATAGAACACACGGCCGTAATAAACGCAATGCAAAATTGTAGAATGGACAGCAGATATATTAACTTAATAAAAGAAACTATGAACCAAGATACAGCTACATACTACCTAAATGAAAATGAACACACGTACCCTGTACCATTAAACAGGGGCGTCAAACAGGGAGATACTTTATCATCCAAACTGTTCACCTTAATTTTGGAGGACGTTTTTAAAACCCTAAATTGGAAATATAAGGAAATAAACATCAATGGCCGCTACCTCAGTAATCTACGATTTGCAGATGACATAATCCTGATAGCTACTGACCTACAAGAAATGCAAACCATGCTTTTAGAACTACATACCGAATCTTCTAAAATAGGACTGAAAATGAATTTATACAAAACAAAAGTCATGCACTCCGAAGACACCGTGACAATAATAAACGATAAAGTTATAGAAAAAGTTGAAGAATATATATACTTAGGACAGAAAATAATCCTAAATAGGGAAATTCAAACTGAAGAAATAAAAGAAGAAGAAAGTTAGCTTGGGCAGCATTCGGTAAACGGAACTAGATACTCAGAAATCAACAAATTCAATTACATCTTAGATCTAAAGTTTTTGATGCATGCATTATTCCGATATTAACTTATGCGGCACAAACATGGACAATCACAAAAAAGAATATGAATATACTTAGAGTCACTTAACACGCGATGGAAAGAGCAATGCTAGGTATATCACTTAAGGACAAGAAAACAAACACATGGATAAGACAGAAAACCAAAGTCACCGATGTAGTGCAAAAATCATTAAAGTTGAAATGGGAATACGCTGGATATGTAGCTAGGAGCGATCTAAACAAATGGCACAGATCAATTTTAACCTGGAGACCATACCAACACAAAAGACCCAGAGGCAGACCTCCTATGAGATGGACAGATGATCTGAAAAGGACTGCCGGGAAAAATTGGCTACAAGTAGCGTACAATAAAAAACAATGGAAAGGAAGACTTGAAGAGGCTTATGTTCAGATATGGACGTGAATGGCTAGACGAAGAAGAAGAAGACACTAGGTCGATGATATTAAGAGATTATATTTTTTAAAGGAACGTACAATTTTCCAGCTCGAAGAAAAGACTTTACGTCGGGAGTGGCAACAAATAACTGAGCTGATTTAATTGTTGTTACCACTATGGGCGTAAGGTCCCTTTTTCCAGCTGGGAAATTGTACGTTCCCTAAAAAATGTAATCCCTTATCATTGACCTAGTGTACTAATAATTATAATATATGTTACTCTAATTATGTAACTTAGGGGTCATCTGACCTCATTGTGTGGCTAATTCCAAATACTTTATAGATGTTTTTTACTGATGATGATCTGATAGGATCGAAAACGTTCTGAAAATTTATAAATCCGTTTTGAATAATTTTACAATTTTATAAAAAATTTTATACCATTCTAAATCAGATATTTTTACTTCATTGTAACTTTTTATAAAGTATGGTACCAGTGACTAAATTATAATAACCACCAGAAACATCCAACATATAGGTTTTAAGGTCAACCTATCGGAGAAAAGAAGAGTTAAGAATGTTTCCATGAAAATGTCAAATAACAATATCTACTAAAAATCAAAATTTACATAAATAATAATGAACCTTACCTTTTGTGTACTGAAATATTTTCTCCTTGTTGGTTTTTAAATAACACCTACAAACTACGTCAATAAAGGTAATGTCACCCTTGCTAAACGACTTAACTGACCTTTTGTGCGTTATTCTGCACCCTCTACGAACTTGTGCTAACTCACATAATATAATAAAAGTTTTCCAGACTCCAGAACGACAGGCGCCTGTTAGTCGCCCATCCCCATATCAACCGTAACGACGCAGTTCCAGTCGTTCATACGTTTCGAATAAACAACTTTTTTCTATTACATATTTTAAAAGTGTACCTATAAATTTGTAATTTCATTTATTTAAAGTCAATACATGACCTTATTGGATTTAATTTTTATTGTATACAAGGAAAGATGGAAAAATAAAAGAAAAATTAAAACCATCTTTTATGTTCAAATAGTATCGCTCGATAAAGAACTACTTTCCTATAAATATCTGTATAAAAAAAATATTTATTATTTAAGCACGAAAACTTTATACCAAAGTTAAAATGAAAATTCGATAAGAGTGGAAAATTCCGAAAATGAGCGTGGGGAACCATGAGCAGATCGAATTTTCATCCTAACCGAGTAACCTACTGATATTTTCTCCACACCCAGAACGTACAAATTTCAAAAGGGATTGATTAGTAGACGAAGTTTAAAAGTAAAATAGCGGGAAAAAAGTTGACTGACTATTCTTCTTCTTTAAGTTTCATCTTGTATCGAAGGTTGGAAATCATCATGGCTATGACTGCCGCTATAAATAGTTCTGCGTTACTGCATTCAAACCATTCCCTCAAATTCTTAAACCACGATATTCTTCGTCTTCCCACATTTCGCTTTCCTTGAATTTTGACTTGCACAATAAGCCGCAATAATGAGTACCTTTGCCTTCTCATAACATGTCCTACGTACTCAAGTTTTCTTCTTTTGAAAGTCAATAGTATTTCAGCTTTATATCCTATTCTTCTAGGAACTTCTGCGTTTGACATTTTTTGAGTCCATCATATTCTACTAGGAATTCTTCTTATTGTTCTGAAGCTATTTTCTTGTGGCATTGTAAATTAATTACTATTAAACTGGGAATAAGCCACAATTAAAGATAAAAATACGTTTATGTTTTTTAAATAACGTAACATATAAAATCAGAATTTTGATGTTTGTTGAAGGTAAACTAAATTCACGAACAAATACTTACAATGTCGGGATAGTATTATGAGGTTTTTTCCTGGTTTTCCCTCATAATTTACTATGGAATCACTAACAAGAGAATTTTACTGTCATCATGTCATGTGTTTGTCTTTTTAAAGACGAATTACATGCTATGATTTTTACTGACGGATATTCTCAAGTTAAAGTTGATTTCATGTAATCGAATGAACTATCTTATAAGTAAAGTCGTCCCAGGAGCGCAACTCAACAATATTGGCAATATCATTTTAAAGTCGTCTACTTTAAAATGCATAATGTATGTCTGAATTGTCAATATAAATGAGTCAGATAAAATTAAATTATTAGAAGAATTTTTCACTATGTAACAAAAAACAAAATTTGTTTAATTTACTGTTTGTATTTTGAGAACGATTTCCGAATTGGAAATTGAAACGTCAATAAACGTATTTTTATCTTTAATTGTGGCTTATTCCCAGTTTAATAGTAAGGAATTCTTCTGTAATACCAAAATTCAAAGGCGGACAACTTATTTAGATGCACGTGTTTTAATCTTCATGCTTCCAAAATATAAAAAAAGTAGTGAATACGTAACACCGAAGCATTCTTAGGCGTAGTCCTAACCATGTATCCCGACAACAAAGAAACTTTTTAAGTTTAACTAATAATGCACGTGCTATTTCAATACGTGTCTTTGCTTTGGTTTACATTTTTGATATTATCCATGTTCCTTAGTATTTGTAGGTATCCACGATCTCAATTACAATATCCCCAACATTCAATTAGATGTTTGGATCTGCGGATTTAGTCATGATCACGTATTAAATTTTTTTGCAAATTCATCCTTAGTCCGTATTCATGACAGCATTCATTAAGTCCTTGCATTACGTTTTGTAAATTATTGTTGTTATCTTTTTTTGTTGATAGATATATCTTCTATTGAATCTGAGAGCACTTCCTTCAATACCGCTTCACTATTAGACATTGAAGAGTAGTGGTGACAGCATGCAACCCTGGCGGACTCCTCTCTGTATTTTTTTTGTTTCGTTTTAAGTGTTTGATTCATTAAAGTTATTGTTCTGTGATTTAAGCAGAATATTGCAGGGTTTTGATTCTCTTCAAATGGCTTGAGGGTTTTTTTCCAACTGACACAAGAGCATGTTGAATTTTTTCATATGTTTGGTCAACAGTTTTTCATGCCATCAATCCATGATTTTCTTGGAGCTAGGGTGCTTTACATTCTTTAGTTTTATTCTTATCGACAAAACAACTGGATTGTGATCGTAGAATATCTCCACTGTTGGATAATATTTGGATGATATTATAGAATTTGTATATTTTCTGTTGACGATAATATAATCTATTTGATTTCTGACTATTTTGTTATTATTGTCAGCTGGTGAACTTCATGTGTATAATCTACGTTCAGGAAGGTATTTGCAATTATGAGTTCCGTATTAATACACAAATCAACCAGCCGATCGCCACGTTCATTCCTCTTCCCAAATCCGTATATCCTAATTTTGATAAACTTTACAAAATTAAGCCTCTAAACGATAACGTAAACAAAAATTTTAAAAGGTTATTTACTCCTTACCGACATATAGCTGTCGATGAAAGCAACTTTTATTTGAGATTTATCAAGGAAAACAAAGTACAATGCCATAGCCTTACCTGGGAGAGGGGGTTGTTTTACAACTAAGTGAGCCTTACTGGTGTAAGGGATACTGTGTTTATTTTGACAACTATTTTTCCTCATTTGATTTATTGAAAGGTTTATTAGAGAGGAACACTTTTGGTTGTGGAACTTTTAGGGTTGATAGAAAATATTATCCAAAAACAATATTGAAAACAGACAAGATGAAATAGGCAAACATGTCACAACAAAAGTGAAAAAAACAAAAAAAATAGGACATCGAGAAGTAGTAAGCTATCCAGAGGCTATCTGAATATAATTTATATATGGGAGGAGTCGATAAATTTAACCAATAGCACCCTACATATTCAATTTCTTGGAAATCATGAAAATGGTTGGTAAAACTATTATATTATTTGGTTGATTGTTGCATTGTGAATTCTTATATTTTATATAAAGAGTCAGTTCCTGTAAAAGAAAAACCTATCTCACACTTCGAAATAAATTTCTAACAATTCTCGCTGATTGCATTGAGTGCTAATTGCAGACTAAAAATTTGGAGGAAGAGGTATTTCTATAGAAACTAATATAAGATAAACAAATTTGGGAGATTACTTGCCAGTAAAAGAAACACGTCGACGTTACACATATTGTAGCAATGCAAAGAAAGCGAAAAGAAGTCAAATTGTTTGCCGTAGAGGTCAACTGGCTTTCTGTTTAGAATGCTTTGCACCATTTCATGAAACATAAGAAAATGTTTGGTATACTAATTTCTTAAGGAATGAGTACTTTTGTTCATTACTTTTTGTTTTTATTTCGAAAAACAGAAGTGGTCGATATTTTGACAAGGATTCAAACATAGAGTATATTGTCCTTGACGTGCGCTGGTTGAAAAATCGACCACTCCCTCCATCTCAAAGTTCAAACTTAATTTTTTTTTAAACATGACAATATGCTATAACTCGTACATAACGTTATTTTTTTAAAACCATGAAAAAATAGTTTTGCGCGTTAAAGGGATAATGCCGGAACAGCTAAATATATGCTGCAATTAATTCTACAGAGAAAGTAAAAAGAAAACGAGGACGTGGAAAGCGAAGGATTTTCTGGCTGAAAAATCTACGTCCGTGATTTAACACAACAACCACAAATCTTGGCAGAGCCGCAGTTTGCAAAACACAGATTGCCATGATGGTCGCCAATATCCAAAACTGGACACTACAAGAATAAGAAAAAAGCTGTAAACATCTTTTGCTTTTCTTTTTTTATTTTTAGTTTATTTTTAGTATTGTTTTAAAATTACTACCAATGTTTCTATTATTTTTTATTGCCTCTTTTATGGT
Source organism: Diabrotica balteata (assembly GCA_918026665.1). Lineage (NCBI taxonomy): Eukaryota > Metazoa > Arthropoda > Insecta > Coleoptera > Chrysomelidae > Diabrotica > Diabrotica balteata. The sequence continues at coordinate 160,920,560 of OU898278.1, forward strand.
ATTTTGTTTATATATTTTTTACAATTTTCAGTATTTCTGTCATTCTCTATTGACTTTTAATTCTTTTATACCTACAAAAATTTATCGCACCTACTTTGTTTCTTTTCTCTAAAAAAAATGAAATATTTAGTTTTCACCAAAGTTATCTATTTAAAGTGATTCAATTAAATAATTTGATGCAGCTGCTCTAATAATAGGTTTAATAGATCTTTCACCGATAAATGCAATAATGTGACTGGACTAAATGTCTGGCGAAAAAAATATTTATATAGACTTATTGAATCATAATTCTAGGAGTAATTACACTACTCTTAGAATAAATTAAGGCCAATAATAGAATTGGTCGTCTAGTCTCTAGTTCGTTCGTGCCAATCTAACATTAGCGTATCAATCTGGACAGATATACCTATCCCACCTTTGGGGAAAAATTGATGCAAGTGCAGATTTGGTAAATGTTAAGAAAATGCGTTTATAGTTTTAACTAATTAGTTCATCTTCAGTAAAGGTAAAAAGGAACATCCATAAATTACGTCATAAAAAAGAAGAAGGAGGTATGCTTATTACACGTTGGTATACGACATCAGGGAGAGAGACATCCGACGTCTCTATAAATGAGGACATAAAATGCAAACAAGCTTAAGTTACCAATAAGTAATTTTTCAGAGAGGACGAAAAACTTGTAGCTTTGCTCTGAAAAAGGATAATGAGTTATACTGAATGTTATGCAATAGAATTGGTTCCAAACATGAGATTAAAACACTTATTTCAGTAAAGGTAGCTAAAACTAGTTTAAAAAATTGATTTTGCTATGGCAATAAGACCTTTTGCACGAACGAAGTGGAAATAAGTCGTTTTGCATGTAAAGTGTTGTGGATATGCATGTGAATAAAGTAAAAAAGCAATAAAGTAAAGTAAGAGAACAATGGATTTCTAAATGAACTTCTATTTTTGTAAACTAATAATATAGGCCTTGTGACAAACATTGTCAAAGTAGTTAGTTAATGCAACAAACAGTTTTTTTTTAATATGGAACTCGCAGAGCACATCGTCGAGACAGTCACTCATTACATCCTGCTCCTCACCAGAAGCTGCTATAGTGGATTCATCAATAATCAAACTTTTATACCAACCAAGGCGTGGGTCAGAAAAACATTTTTCAAAATTTTGTGAACATCTTTGTCTTTTCTTTGCTTAACGCATATGAAAGTGGGAGTTCTTCCAGTCTCACTTGTCTAAGATTATTTTTCCCTCTCTTTCTCAAAGATATAAAATCCTCTTTTCCTTCAAACTTGTAGTTTTTCAAGCCTCTTACCAACACAATGTTTTTGTAAGACTTCCCTTTTCCCTTTTTTTTGGATTTGTTTAATTTCTTTTTATGTCCGGTAGCACATTTTAATTCTTTTCTGTTCACTAATTATTGATTGGAGGTCCTTTTAGTATTGAATTAGCTTCTTAGTATCAACAAGTGGCAAATCTTCTTCTTGTGCTCTTACCGTGCCTATACCATTGTAGATGTCATGGTATTCCTGTTACATTTAAATTATGGTTTTTTTGCAACCGCTTTTTTGCTCTTCCAAAAACACGGTTAGTGTGTAAAAAACTAGGCCCGCGTACAGCGAAATACAATAAAACATAGTATCAATGATATATAATACCATCACAAAATTAGCCTACAATCCGATTAATTGGAAGTTTGCACAAATAATTATGATTAGTAAACCAAATAAACCACTAAATATTACTACTTCATATAGATCAATCAGCTTACTTCCAATAATGCCAAAAATCTTAGAAAGACTTCTGCTCCAAAGAATCACTTTGGAGCACAACACACCAGTTTGGTTTCCGCGAAGCCCATTCAACTCTTAAAACAATGTCATAGGATTGTCTTCTTCTTCTTCTTTGGCTTTTCCCATTATGAGTTCGCCGTTTTCGTCCTCCATAGCACTCTATTCTCCCAGTCCCCTTCTTTAAGGTCTCTATCTACCATAGCTTTTCCGACGTATATTTTTCATCTTGTAGCAGGTCTTCCTCTCCGTCTTCTTCCTGGCGGGTCCCAGTTTATAATTCTTTTCGGCCACCTATGCTCTGGCATTCTTTGTACATGCCCGTAACACTGCGGGGCTCTGTTTTTCAACTTTTTTGTAATTGAGCATTCTACTTCCATTCTGTTCCATATTTCCTCCGTTCTTATTCTATCAGCTCTTGTGATTTCAAGACATCTTCTCATAAAGTCCAGTTCAACTGTTGTTATTTTATATCGTATTGTTGTTGTCATTGGCCATACTTCTGATCCATATAGGGTAATATTCATCAATATGCTTTAAAAAATCCTCTTTTTGTTTTCTTTGGTTAGAATGTTGTTCCATATGACTTCATGAAGTGCTCTTGTGGCTTGTTTTCCGTGCTATTTTCATTTCGATATCTTTTATACAAGTACCATCTCAGCTAATCATTGACCCTAAATACTTAAAAGTCTTACAACTCTTAATAGTCTCTTCTTAAGTCTCTAGTCTCTAGTATTTGGCATGACGGCCTCCTGTATAAACTTAAGTCGTTCTGTCCCACTCCTAACTATCTACTCTTAAAATCATACCTCACACAACGTCACTTTCAAGTCAGACTCCTTACAGAAACCTCTCATTATTATCTCATAAAATCCCGTGTCCCTCAAAGAAGTGTCCTGGGCCACCTCCTGCACTTCATATACACTGCTGATATCCCAACCACATATACGACCACAGTAGCCATGGTCGCAGATGACACTGCCATAATATCCTTCGATTATGACCCCCAAGTAGCATCAAGAAACCTTCAAATACACCTAAACCTACTACAAGACTGGATGAATAGATGGAAAATCAAAGTTAACCATACTAAGTCTAATCAAATTATATTCACCAACAGAAACATCATATGTCCATGAATTAGACTGAACAACATATTACTACCAGTAAAAACAGAAGTTAAATACCTGGGAATGACACTTGATCAAAACCTCACTTGGAAAGCACACATCGTGGCAAAAAAATACAAATCAACATTAAAATACGTCAAATGAATTGGCTAATAGGCCGAAAATCACAGTTATCTACTGATAATAAACTTATCTTGTATACGTGCATAATAAAGCCTATATGGACATATGGAGTGCAACTATGGGGCTGTGCAAAGCCTTCTAATATTAAAATCATTGAGAGAATCCAATCCAAAATACTCAGAATGATTTTCAACGCGCCGTGGTACGTTAGTAACAAAACACTGCATGATGACTTTTTATACCGTTGGTTGAAGACGAAATCAGCAGACCACAGCAGACTAACAAGAAATTATTTAGAACATCTGCCAGCCTACCCCAACGAGGAAGCGAGACAACTACACCTCAAACCAGAAGTCAGACCAAGATTGAAGAGACAGTGGCCAACAAACTTAATTCACTAATTTTAATTTTAATTTTCATCTCCATTTAAGTTTTAAATTATAATCCCTAAATTAATTTAATTTTTTAGTGTTAGTATTGGGAGCGTTATCATTGGATAATTTCTCCTCTCATGTATTTGCACATTTAAGTACTAATAGCTTGTAATAGCAGATTGTAAATTTGCAAATTTAATAAAAAGAACTTACTAATAAATGCTATTTATACCTTTGGTAAACCTATTTGTAATCGTCCCCATGCGAGTGGCCATAGTTGCCGAGCACGTAAATGTAAATAAAAAAAATTATTAAAAATATATTAAAATTATTAAAATGGCTTATTCTAAAAATTGTAAAATTAATTTGTGCACCAAAAACAGAAATTACGGCAAAATCGTTATTTATTTTCAAATCGTCCTAAATTTTTAACATTGCGTTCAAAGTTGGGTGTTGCAATTATCAAAACTTCAAAATTTTTAATCAATTCATACAAAAACTATACCCATGTGAAACAGGATCTTTACTTGTTTTACAGTGAAACCGGATTTATTGATGTATACTATTATAGTCACACCAATAACAAATAACTTAAATAGTGTTCGATAAAACGTTAAACCAATTAAGAAAGACAGGTGTAACTTACTTACTGAGAAGCAGGTTTTTTATTTCTTTTACAGGTAGACCAAATTTACGTGTTTATATTTTTATTGGTGAATCTCTAGTTTTGGGTAGGACTGTCTGTTACTGGTCAGACCACTGTCGAATTAATTTGGTGTGTTTTTTTTTAAAGTTGTGTGTGAGTAACACTTGAATATTATTCGATAAAACTGTAAACCAATAAAGAAAGAAAGGGCGTGTAACTACTTATACAAAGTAGGTTTTTTATTTCTCTTACAAGTATAACCCAATTTACGTCTTCACATTTTTATTGGCTAATCGATAGTTTTGGGTAGGACTGCCTGTTACTGGTCAGAATACTGTCGAATAACTACTTAACTTGGTGTTTTTTAGAAGTTGTGTGAGTAACGCTTGAATATTATTCGATAAAACTATAAACCAATAAAGAAAGAAAGGGAGTGGGAATTTAATTACATGCCAAATAGGTTTTTAGTTAATAGGTTTCTATTTATTTTAGAAATTAAACTAGAAGTAATTATACAAAGTGGCAGTTTATTTTTTATCACTCTGAGATATTTCAAACTGGACGTGTGTTCTAGGGCCATTACCCTTCATATAATGCAGACATGGCGGACAGTGCAGCTTCTAGAGTCCACAGAAGGTCTTGTCTTGAAGAGCTATGGCTAGATCGTCTGCATTTAGGACGTGTTTTGAGTAGGCAAAAGTGTACTGATCGTTGTTATACCTAAATATTGAACAGCATTGGTGCAAGTACACTTACTTGGGATAAACTGATTTTTGGTTTCTTTATTTGCTTTTCTACAGGTAAAGGTGCAATTAACTTTGTAAGATTAATGTATCCTTGTGGTTCACATCGTTCTAAGCTGACAAATCAATTCATGCTACTCTAGTAGTTCGTCTTTCTCGTAGCAACGCTCTATGTAGGGGAGAGGCTTCTACCATGAGCCACCCCATTTTTTTTTAATTTGTCGCGCGAACTCCCTCTGTTTCTTTTGTCAAGATCTTCTACAACCGTCGTCATTCTGTGTGGTTAGTTATTGAACGTCACCAGAAATCATTTGCGACTGTCTTAAAAATATAGTGAATTATTTTGTGAAAAGTAAGTATTTATAGGATAGATAATTTTCTTTTTAAATTTTTGTGTTAACAGATCATCATCATCATCATTCAGCCCATACTCGTCCACTGCTGAACATAGGCCTCCCGTAGTTCACCCCACAAATTTCTGTCCTGAGCCGCCTGCATCCAATTTTGATGTATCCGTTTCAGGTCATCCGTCCATCTTGTTGGTGGTCGTCCTCTATTCCTAAAGGCATCTTGTCTGGGTCTCCACTCAAGAATGCGTTTTGTCCATCTGCCGTCCTTCGTTCTCGCGACGTGCCCTGCCCAGTTCCATTTTAAGGTTGATATTCTTTTGATTGCGTCGGTTTCTCCCGATCTACGGCGCAATTCTGTGTTGGGTATTCGGTCTCTCAGGGTTAATCCCAACATGGACCGTTCCATTGCCCTCTGTGTTGTTCGAATTTTGTTTGCGGACGTCTTAGTAAGTGTTAGCGTCTCCGCACCATAGGTTAGAACAGATATGGTAAATTAAATTACAGGGTGTGTATGCTTATTCTAATACGTATCTACTTAAACAACATAGTGAGAAATATAATAATAGAATAATAATTATCCTGGTGGAAAAACGTGATTTCTTGACTTTATGAGTCGCCATAAGCAATGTAGTTTAAACAAGGCACAAGCCACTAGCTTATCTCGCGGAACCAGCTTCAACAAACACAACGTCTCATTATGTTTTTCAAAAGTAAAAGAAGTCATAAATAAGCATACTTTCACGCCCAGTAAAATATATAATATTGATGAGAGTGGTAACACTAATGTTCACGTTTCTGGAAAAGTTGTAGCTTGCAAGGGTATTAAACAAGTTAGTTCCGCTACAAGTGGAGAAAGGAGTAGTAATGTAATATTTACCGCTGCTATAAGTGCTTCAGGAAATGCTGTCCCCCTATGTACATATTTCCCAGAGTGAATTTTAAGTTCTATATGCCCTATAAGCCGAAAGGTGCACCTGCTGATTCGGTGGGAATAGCTCATCCTAGTGGTTGGTCCAATGTATTCATATTCTTAGAATATTTAAGGCATTTTATACATATCACAAAGCCTTCCGTCGATGATAAAATATTAGTAATATTAGATAATCATGAAAGTCATATATTACCCCCGAAATCATCAACTTAGCTAAAGAACATGGGATCGTAATATTGACTATTCCACCAAATATGAGCCATAAGCTCCAACCCCTCGATCGCAGTGTTTTTAGCCGATATAAAACTTATTATAACAACGCGTGCACCGAATGGATGATAAGAAACCCAGGAAAACCAATACCTATCTATTTACGATGTCGCTGAAGTTTCTGGTCAGGCATATAAACTATCATTTAATCGCACAAATTTTGAATCTGGATTCAGAGTTTGAGGGATCTGGCCAATGAATGAAAATATATTTTAAGAACAAGAGTTCTATACTTCTTCGGTCACTGATAGAGATAATCGTGCTAATATCAATGAAGACATTTATTTCAGTCTCCGTATTAATAATCATAAAACAACTGCTGAGACTGAAGAAGCTAAGCTACCATACAATTCACCAGAGGTAGTCTGCCCTTTACCTAAGGCACCTCCAAGAACAAACATACAAAAAGGTCGTAAAAGGGGCAAGTGTCGAGTCTTAACTGATACACCTGAGAAAAATGAAAATAGGAAACTGGAAATAGAAAACGAGCACGAGAAAAGAATGAACAAAAATATGAAGAAAACAGCTGTGAAAAGAAAAGTTATGGACACCCAACCGAGAAAGCATTATTTAACAGGCAATTAAATTAAAAGAATTAAAAAGACTAAACCAGTATTTCCTCTATCGAAGGATTTCAACAATTCATCATCTTCTGACAACGACTCATTGAGTGCCAGTGCTTATGCGGTGCATGATTTTCCGGCTTGATGTATGATTTTTTTTTTATTAACAAAATCGCATCCGCCAAATTGACTATTAGCGAAACAACAGTAGCGAACAATAATTTGTATTACATTTATATGTTTAGAATGTTAATTGAAGTTAAGAAACTTTTAAGGTTTGATATATTGCACTGTAGACCTAAAATATCACTTAGTTTGTTGGGTATATTGTACAACATGCGCTTTGGCGTTGATGCTGGACATTTCTCCAATATATGTTTGATTGTTAACTTCTCTTCACAGTCGTCATATTTTGGTTTGTGTTTGTTGGAAAATACATGGCTATTAGTTAATCGCGTATGACCCAGCCGGAGTCGCGTTAAGATAACTTGGTCTCTTCGATTTGTTGGTAATGTGGACCAGGGTTTTATCGATTTTTTACTATCGCGTAGCTTGGCCGATGACATTTTCCACTTTTCTTCCCACTTATATCGCACTTTACGTTTGACCGCAGCTTTCACATCCGCACTCGTAAATGTTTCAGTACATTCCGCACTATCAGTAGTTGCAGCTCCTTTTGCAACGTTGTCTGCCTCTTTATTTCCTTGAATTCCAATTGGGATGGTATCCAGAAGAATATAATATTTTTTCATTAAGTTGAGCGGTATGAACTTCTAGTTTTCTCTTGATGACCAAAGGATTAGTTGGGTAGACATATTGGATTGACTGTACGGAACTCAGAGAGTCTGTGAGTATAATATAATTGGTTATTAGCTTTTGTTTTGAGGAGACACACCTAAAAAAAATGTTTCTTTTTTTTTATGAGTTATTTGAATAATAATTTTTGGAATCACTTGGAAAAATTAAAACATATATTTAAACTTGAAAAAATATAGATATAAATCTAATAAAAAAAGGTTTCGTGCAGTAGAAACGTAAAAAAAACTTTCTTTCTTTTGGCACAAACAAGTCTTTTTGGGGGTAAACCGCTTGTTTATCTGGTTCATATTATTTAAAGTGTTAGATAATCATACAAAAGCTTTAAGCTTTATAAAAAGTTAGTTTTAAAAAATACAAAAAACTGTTTTTTTTAATCTCTGACAAGGGGGTCATGAGTTGCATTTGCGATGGGCCTCGACTACAAACAACGCTTTACGACGAAGGGGCGAGAGGGCATTAAAAAGTAGAAATTTATGACGACGTAGTTTATGGATATATAATGAACAAAAACAAGAATCTATAAAGCAGCGATTAGACCTATATCGACATACACGGCGGAGACAAGACCTGACACATCTAAAACGAGACGACTGCTAGAAATAACAGAGATGAAAATACTCCGACGAATATCAGGGAGAAGTCTGTTGAATAGGGAGAGAAGCGAAAAGATAAGAAGAGCATGCAATATAGAAGACATTAATGGATGGGTGACAAAACGAAAACAGGAGTGACACGAACACATCAGTAGAATGACAGAGGATAGAATAGTACGAATAGCACGAGATAAGTCACCAAATGGACGAAGAAGTATTGGCAGACCAAGAAAAAGATGGTGCGACAATTAAAACAATTTTGGAGGCTAATATTGAAGAAGAAACAGGCTTTAAAGCCTACATACTAGAAAGAAGAAGAAGAAGAAATTTATGGATGTTCTTCAACAAATAATCCCACTTAGTTTAGAATAAAGTAAGGTAAAATATTGACTGTTAAATAAATGTCGTTTCGATTACTTACTTTGAAGTACTTGCCCAAAACCAAACAGTCATTGGGTTTAAATTGTATATATTATACTTAAAAGTATTAAATTAAACGGCATATTGCCGATGTAAATGGATAACTATCTCGGAATAGCATATCCCTACTCGAAATAAAATTTCACATTCGCACGGGTAAGCAAGAGTTTGCGTACTGATTTGAGATGTCGCAAATCACCATGTATTGTTTTAATGACAATGACATATAGGACCTGATTAATAGTTCGTTTTAAGGAGCACACAAGATCAAGGGCCCATCTGTTTATGAGAGGGATAGTATATCAAGAGATAGTTTAGTAAGAACATTTTGTCCTTAAGGCAACAAACTTTTTTAATAATAAAAAAAATAATTAGCCAGTGAAGAAATTAGTTTTATTAAATTTTTATAAATAAACATTTTTCGTTAATATACTAAGAATTGCTTTCATGACAAATTAAAAAGTTTATAAATAAATATAAGTTTTATAGATCAGCTAATTGTCATATTTTAGTTTTCTTTTAAATAAAGTTAACCTTGATAATTAATTAATAATCCAGAAAAGTTATATGTTTCATTTGGACATATGATAGTCAGTATATCCTCTTCTGTGATTTGGTACATAACCATAATTTTAAAGTTTATTTTGTTAGAAGGTTCAATGTAACATTTGTTGATAAACATAGTTTTAATTCTGTTTTGTTAGAAAGTCCAATTCAATGTAAGGTTTGTTCATAAATTCTTATTTGTGATAACTGTTTATGTGAAATAAAAATAAATACTTATGTAATGTTTCTCTTTAAACCAGGAGTTTAAAATTATTTTCTTCTAAAAAGATATTCACCCAGCTACGAAAACCTGGATAAAGAAGTGAGAGATCAAGTACAAAAAGCAAATAGACTGGCAAGATGCCTTAATAACACACTACGGCGAAACATACACAATAACACTGAGTTGAAGTCAAGAATTTATAAAGCCAGTGTAAGACCAACAATGACATATGCCTCAGAAACAAGACTTAGCTACAACGCAAAGGCTACTGGAAATGGCAGAGATGAGAGTACTGATAAGAATTACAGGAAATACGCTGAAAGATCGAAAAAGAAGTGAAGACATTAGAAGAAAATGTAACCTCACAGTGTATAAAGAATGGACATACAATAAAAAAAAGAATGGAATAACCACATAAGCAGAATGGAGTAGACCCGTGTTTATAAATAAAATGAATTGTCCTGTGATTTCAGCCTAAAGTTTCAATACGGCGAGGACAGATTATTTCAATTTTGAAGCTCAGCTTTTTTATGAATATTCTGCCATCAACACTGTAGCGTCAAAGGTTGTATTACAATTTGCAATTTTGTACTTTTGCGAAACAAGATTTTCTGCTGTTGCCTTTATAAAGAACAAGTAGAGGTCAAACATAGACGTAGAGAAAAAATGGGGCTATCTATTTCCAAACTGGAGCCCTGGTTTCAGAAGCTATGCTCAGAAAAGCAAACAAATCCTTCATATGAGCCGTCCAGTTAGATAAATATCTTATTTTATTTTTATACTTATGTTTTGATTTTTTTTCCAATTTCCTAATAAAAATTATGAATGGCTAAATAGTGTTTTTCTCATATTCTGTTACAAGGCTAGTACTAAAAATGGTAAGTAGTTTTTTTGGGACTGGTTGAGGGGCATCATAAAAAAATATTTCAAAGTGGTCACAGTACAAATAAGTTTGGGAAGTCAAAGTACAAACATATAATATATCTCTTGTTTCGTAGTTATTCTTGATAATTTTTTTTTTGGATATTACTGATAAGTAAGACCTAACCACAGTATGTAAATTCTCAATTATCCTGCACAATTTACAACAGTGTAGCCGCCACTGAATGGTTAATAGAATTGAACCTAGCCTGATAGGTATCTAGATTTCCTTATTCAGTGTCTGACAGGGTGAAGGACTATTAAGATGTAGTTTCATAAAAACACCTTCTAAAAAATTAAGGTGAGTCAACTTCCTCAATTTATATTTACATTATAATTAAATGAATTATCATTTTATAAAAAATAATTAAATTGAAGTTATGAAAAAAGGAAGAATTTTTTTGAGCAATTGCAAGTACGAGTGCTAATGATTCTTTTGTTAAATCCAAAGTTTTGGTGAAAGCGGTAAAAAGTTGCATTAAAGTAAACAGCTTTTATAAATAAAAATAATTATATATTTATATCATTTGCTATTAAATTTCTTTGAATAGTTTTACTCTTCAAATCGTGTATCAAACGCCGAAGAAAAACCTGAAAAACCCAATTTTTATAACGGGAAATGCGCTTTATGCCAGTTGAAGATATAATATTTATTTTAAAGTTTTATATTTCCGGAACTGACATGCAGTTTAGTCATATTGGATTATTTAATTTAAACAATACAATTACATTTGTTGTGTAGATCTGATGTGATATATTCAAGTATATGTTCCTTTGTAATTTTAATTGAAACAGCACATTTGCTTGCTCCCAACTTTTCAGCAACTCTTTATTTGCTCCTAAACTAAATGTAATCAATTATTTGTTAACGGGTTTTTACCCATATATTTAGTGGCTACATTCATGTACTCCTAGACACTGATGATGGAATATGGATTCCAAAAACGTTTTGTCTGCCTAACTTAGCCCGTTTGGGTCCTTAAATATATACCTTTTACAAAGGATTTTTAATAAAATTTTTTACTAAATATTCTGTTTCTTGCTAACTTATGTTGAGCTCCCATTCTTTATATGTTCCGTATGTTTTCTCAGTATAAATTTCAAAGCATAGAAGTCTTGTGCATTAATAACTTAACCTGGGAAGTTAATACTTGTTATGTAGCCTTCGCCCACTAGTATCTCCATGCTGTCATAGCTGCGTCTCTTCTACAACCAAACAGGATTAGTTCATAAATATAAATACTTTCATATAAATATATAATATTAAGATGGATATAAATCCAAATTTCCAAGAACAACTAAACCGCTGGACTGCAAAAAAGAATTACTTTAGCATGAGCTGCATATGAGGCTTTATTGTACATCTTCATGAGCTTTTTCTTCTTCTTCTTTTTGCTTAAATATGGCGCTGTCTGTTTTTCAATGTGCCTCCAGTCAGTTGTCGTTCCATCGTTTTCGTTGTCTTCCTGCTGATCATCTTCCTATTGGGGAACCGCCTCTTGCCATTTTTACTACTCTATTTGTTGTCATTCTGCTCACATAATCGTTCCATTCCACTCTTCTATTTCTTACCCAATCTTTGATATTTTCCACCTTGTATCTATGTCGTATATCTGTACTTCCAGCTCTGTCCCATAGTGTTTTACCATCAATTTTTTTTGTGTCAGGTCGTATTTCTGCTGCATATGTCATTATTTGTCTGATGTCTGTTTTGTTAATTCTGACTTTTATTTCTTTCCCAACCTCCATATTGTTTTATTTGATGATATCAACCTCCACTTGATCTTTCACTTGTGTTCCGATGTTTCCGTAGCTAGATAATGTGAAGTCTAGATATTTAAACTCCATCACTTTTTCTATTATCTGTCCTTCTAGTTTGAATTTACATCTTAGTAAACTTGCATGGTAAAACCATGCATTTTGTCTTTGTTGGGGGAAATTAAGATGTTAAATTGTCTGGCGATTATATTGAATTGGTGCAGCATACGTTGTTAATCATCTTCACTTTGGGAGAGTAGTATTGCGTCGTCTGCATAGCAGATTATTTTAAGCTGTTTTTCTTCCATTTGGTATCATTTTTTCGTTTTTACTTTTTTTATTATTTCATTCATAATCAGTTTGAATAGTATAGAACTCAGGAAATTTCCCTATCTTATCTCATTGCCAGCTTCAATAGGGTTAGTTAGTTCTTCTTCTACTTTCACTTTTATAGTTGTTTTGGTAGATATTTTCTATCGTTTTGATTATTCCTAAAGGTATCTTTCTTGCGTACAATAAGTGGATAATGTGCTTTAATTCAACCTGGTCAAATGCATTCTTAAGGTACACGAAACTTAGACATGCTGATTTTTTTATTCTAATGATTTCTCTTGCACTTGCCTCATTATAAATATAGCGTCGGTGCCTGGTCTTCCCGATCTAAAACCTCGTCAAGAGCAACATACTAAATTATTTGAAAAAGAAGACGTTCGGCCAATATGTGCTTCCAATCATGAATTACGGCGCCGAAACACTTCTTTAACAACAACCAACTTCACAGTCGCTCAAAGCAGAATGGAACGCTCGCTACTTGGACGGACTCTTAGAGAGAGGGTTAGAAACGAAGAAATAAGAAGAATGACAGGCGCCAGTGAAGATGGCAACTGAACCGAACGTAGAACATTCTCTCTATTCTGTAGAGGTCAATTCTAAGCTAGTATGGAATTGTATGTGTGTTCTAAATAAACTAGAAGACCGCATTAAGGTAACGGTATCCTGGGTACCGAGGCACGAGGGCCATAAGAGCAATGAAAAAGCAGATGAAATGGCCAAACAAGGCTCATCAATGCCATCCATTGGACCGGAACCCTTCTGCGGCGTTGCAAAGTCAGTAACAAGAACAGCTACAAACTAAGTTGGTAGCTCACAAATCTCTGGAATGGTGGAGGAAATCACCAGGACAAAGACAGTCGAAACAGTTCATTACAGAACATTTGCCAAAATTTACGTCAGATCTAATAAGCAAAGACAGGAAAACAGACAAAGCCATAGTAGGTCTTCTAACAGGGAACGATAGGATTATCAGATGACCTGTGCAGATTCTGTCACCTCGAAGAAGAAACAGCAGAGCACATTTTATGTCATTGTGACAGTCTGGCAAATGTGCGGTTCTTTGCATTAGGAGAAGAAAATCCACCGATAAATAGCTACATGGAAGGTACAGTCTCGAAGCTATTAGACTTTATAAAAAGGGTTAGCCTAGAAAATGTTATCTAGGCTCAAAGGATGCAGTGGAATAGGCCAAAAGGCTACCTCCCTAAATATATCTATTTATCTATGACAGGCGTCATAGATGTCATAGAACGCATAGCATTGCTGAAGTGGAATTGGGCGGTCTGTGCAACCAGAATGAATAACGGGGATGAACCCAAAAAATCACAGTATGGAGATCATGAACATACAAAAGAAGTTGAGGTGAACCACCTACATGATGGATAGACGACGTTAGTAAGTTAGAAAGTATCACTGGCAATTGGTTGTAAGAAGCTCAAGACCGACAGAACTGGAAGAAATTAGGGGATGCTTATATTCAACTTTGGACGCAGAATTCTGAACGATGGTCATGAAATCAGTTTTTAAGCAATGTCCCAATAATAAATCTCTGAAATTGCCTTACACTTTACATATAAACACATTTTTTTTTCAGTGTGAGATCTTGTTACGAATTACAATATAAAATATGTCTAATCTACTGGACTAGTAAGCTTGGTGGAAATAAAAGAATTAGTCATGTATTTTAAACTCTCTGTAGAATTTTCACTTTATCGTATAACGGTAACAAATTAGTTTTTCAGCTCTACGTAGTCGTTTTCTATTAAGTAACAATTTAGCTTAGTTCCAAGTCCTCCAATATCGTATATTGAGCAATTGAAGTTCAAGGTCCACAATATTATATAATTATCAACCATATGATTAATGATCATCACCGAAGGTTGTTGCGTTTCTTGTTTCTTGACATTTTTCAAGCGTAGGTTAGATGTAGACGTAAACCTACGTACTATTAGTTATAAAGACCTGAACGTCAATAACCGTTTTATTAACATTAATCAATTTTTTCATACTTCCTCACTACGTTAAATATTGTGTTCGATTGTGGTCATCGTCTTCTTTACGGATGATGCCTGAAGACCTGTTCCGGCTTAACTGTCCATATTTTCCAGAGGCTTCATATGCAGCGTCTTTCTCGTAGGTAGTATTTTATTGCTATTTGTGATATGCAGTCTTCGCTTATTCTATCTACAAATAGGGGAGTATCAGTTGCTACGCCACTGATAGATTTTTTCTTCTATTGACAATATGTCGAGTTCTTTTCTGATTTAGTGTTTCTTACCCTTCTTCTTCTTCTTCAATTTCACATGCAGGCTTTAAAGCCTGTTTCGTCTTTAATATTAGCCTCCTAAATGGTTTAAATTATAGTCCATTTCCATCATATTGATAGCACATTATGTATGCAAATCCCTAAACTGTTGATACGGGTGACTCAATGAAAAATAGATATTTGTCAACAAGTTTACAGAAGTATATAGGAAAACAATTTTAAATTGAGTATGACCACCAGGTATAAAGATTGAAGCAAAATAGAATACAATAGTTTTGAGGGTTACTAATCCCTAAATAAAGTTGCCATTGTCGGAGTAATGGAGATTAACAGGTACTAATGAATTTGCAAGAAATGTAAGATGTTTATTTTATTGGTTATATATAAAATAATCTGTGGCCGTAACAGGGGCCGATTTGTAAAAAAATGAATATTATTTTAATCAAATTCCATTTCAGATTCACTGCTTTCTTCAGAATCTAAGAAATCTTCAACTCCAATGTTAACTTACCGGTTCCAGCATTGCATCAGTCATATTATCCACATTGTGAGCATGACTAACAGCATTTTTCCAATTTTCTGGAGTTACTTTTGATAAGGAATGTTCTAATAATTGTTGTAAGTCTGCTAATTTAAAAGTTTTGTTGTTGCGTCCGACTTCACCCTTTACTTGAGACCATATATTTTCTATCGGATTCAGATCACAGTGGTATGGGGGTAAACGTAAAATAATTACATCACGGTTTAATGCCATTTCATCAATTATATATTTTTTATAAGCTGCTTTATGTTGCCTCACAATAGGTAATAATTCCTTGTTTGTCGAATTCTCCTTGTACTCAATTGCGTGTTTATCCAACCATTAGATTATCTCTCCTTTTTTCCATGCCGTTATTGGCAATTTTTCTGCTGGTCTTGAATGGTAACTAGCATTATCCATGACTATGACAGAATTTTTTGAAATTAAATCCAACATTTGCTCAAAATATTCTTCAAAAACGTCAGCAGTCATTTCCTCGTGGTAATCTTTGGTTGATTTTAAGGCAAAACTTAATAATCCATCATTGATAAAACCGTATCCGTTTCCAATATGGGTTATTATGAGTCTGCGTCCTTTTCTAACGGGAATATTGTTTATTCCAGTAGATACACCTTCCATGAATGCCTGACGGAAACTTTTTACATTTGTATCAACCTATAGATATGGTACAGTATGACCTTCATTTAGCCAAGTCTCGTCCAAATAAAAAATTGTTTTCCGTTCTTTTCGGTACTTTTTAATAGTTCTTAGATAATCTCGTCTCCAACATACAATGTAATCTTTTTCAATTAAAACGGATTTTCTTCTATTCTTTTGCTAACGAAATCCCATCTCTCTCAATAGGCCAGATAATTTCTTGTTGCTTATGATTGGTAAGTCTTCGTTTTCTCTAATTAATGTTTGAATTTTGTCCAATGTTGAAAATTCTTTGTTAAAAAAAAATGAGTAGACACTGCGTCTTATCATGTTTTTATGTATTTCTTCAATTTCCAAGGGTTTACTCCCTCCACTCTTCTTGGGAGATGAAACAGTTCTTCCTTTTCTTTCTTTTAGGAATCTATAAATTGTTGCTTCTCCAACCCCTGTCATATTTGAACACATGTTAACGATTTCACGAACATTCCTTAAAGGGCACCTTTAAAACTACATTTAACCGGAATAAAACCTATTGTCAACGTCATTTTTAAATTCAAATAACAAAATATCGACACCAAAAACGTATTTAGGTAAGACATGAACAATGTACATCTACAAACTAAATGGCAGATGCAAATAATTTCTAATTTATATTATTGGCATAAGCTGTAATGTGGCATAAAAACTACTTAAACTATCATTAGTGAAGCCTTATCAGTAATTCCAGGTAATCGTTCAAAAAAGGTATTCTTTTTGTGCCAGGCGATAACTTGTATAGAAAACAATAATCACCTTTAAATTACTGTTTACATTAATTTATTTTGTGAAACATTGAATTCTCTCGTTAATCAATGTAAATGGTATATCCGTCAATAAATAAATAATCACCCGTGTATAATTAACAATAATCGTGTGGCATATAAGTATACCGATGTTTTGTACGCACAAAAAAGGTATAGTGAGATTAGTGAACACTTATTTTACAGAAGATTTTTTCAGATAATGAATTGTTGATCTTAAAATATTAATTTTTTTTATTTATTTCAAAACAAGTATAGGGTGACGCCTATGGTTTTTTGACCTGTTGAGGATTTGCATACATAATGTGCTATCAATATGATGGAAAAGGACTATACCGCACCATCTTTTTCTTGGTCTGCCAATACTTCTTCGTTCATTTGGTGACTTATCTTATGTTTTCGTTTCTCTCCATATCCAACAGACTTTTTCCTGATATTCGTCGAAGTATTTTAATCTTTGTTGTTTCTAGTAGTTGTCTCGATTTAGATATATCAGGTCTTGTCTCCGCCATGTATGTTATATAGGTCTAATTACTGCTTTATAGATTCTTGTTTTTGTGTCTTGTCTTGGGTGTTTGGTCGTTCAGATTGTGTCATTAAGAAAACCCGCCGCTTTACTTGCTTTTAAGCTTTGTTGTCGTACTTCTTCTTCAACATCTCCATAACTAGTTATATCTTTTCCCAGATATCTAAACCCTGCTTCCTGCTTTATTGTCATTGCATTGTATATAAAAGCCTTTGTCCAGTCTATAAAACATAGATATCCTGGTTATTGTACTCGATGGCCTTTTCTGTTATTTTTCTTAGTACAAATGCGACGCAGGATCTTATGGATTTGAATCCTTGTTGTTCATCTGATAGAGTTGTTACCTTATTGATTTTGTTAGTTAGGACTTTTGGTGGTAAGCATAAAGGCGGTGTTCAGTGGATTTATACCTCTATGATTGTTGGAGTCTTCTTTCTTGAACATTGGTACATATCATTATGCTGTTTCTTAATGCGTCTGGTATCTTGCAGTGCAATTTTAGTTTTTGTATAAGAAATTGAAATGTCGATAAACATATTTTAACCTTTAATTGCGGCTTATTCCCATTAAAATAGTAATTGCAATCATTAGAGTAGCAGTTGTTGGGATAGTGGTAGATTGTTTCTTTCATTGTGAATATGCGAGTTATTTCCTGATTTCATGGTTTTTTATCCGATTTAATTTTGTACATAACTTGACGCTTCTTAAAAATTTTATTTCTACTGTTTAGACTCAAACAGGCAACATATTTAAGATTTGAATAAATTATTATTATTATTATATTCCGTGTCCTTTAAGTTTGGTTGAAGTTGTATCATACAGATTTCTGATTAGGTTAACTAGTTAGTTAGGTATTCTTTTATTTCCCATTACACTCCACAGAGAATCCCATTTTGCTCAATCAAAAGCCTTTTTATAATCTACGATACATGGCAGTATTGGTATATTGTGTCTTGCTTTTCCTATTATTCGCAATCCGCAATGTTCTTCAGCTATATCTAGAAGTAGAAAGTTCTTTAGTCGTTCATTGACTATATGTACCAGAATTTTACTTGCATGAGGAATGGTTTCTGTAATTGCTGCATATGGTAGATGATCCTTTTTTATAGATAGGTATAAAGGTTGATTAGAGCCACTTATAAGGCTATTTGCCTATAAACCATATTATGTTGCATATATTCAGTATTACATATATGCCAATCTCGCTAATTACTTTTAGAGTCCCCACTAGTATGCCATATATCCCTGATTTTTTATTGGTTGAGAGCCCTCTCTACTTCAGATCGTAAAATGATTGATTTTACCTCTTTGATTGAGTGTTTCTTGTCTTCTCAGACTGATGCATGTTTTGAAATGTGTTTGTACAAGTCCAGGCAGTAATGTTTTCACGTTCCTTCAGTGCTCTCTATTCCGGCTTTTACTTTTCTCTTAAGATCTTGAATGGCTTAAAAATATGTCTTAAACTCTCTGAACAAATATTTACTATTTTAACTTTAGTTCGTGATACACATTATTTATAGGGTAGTATTCTAGAGTTTCTCCTAACATATAATGTTTGTTCTTTTTAATTTTATTTAGTGCACACTTTTTTCGCTGAATATATCCCAGTTTCATATTATTTGTTAGCAGCTAATATTTGTGGTTTTTTCTTGTTTAGCAGTTTTGCCTGGCATTCTTTCGCATTATTTTCCCTTAGCTTTTTTATCTGGATGTATTTTTCTAGTTGTGTGTAGTTTGAACCAGCCTTGAAAAGGAACTTCTGTAGGAATGAATAAAGATATGGCTTGTCACAACTAGTTTTTTTGGGTAAGGTGTGTAAAAATAGATAACTAGAAAACCACGAACACTAGCAACACTGCAATTTCTTCGATTTAAACCCTGAGAAAATAAAACACCTCTACTACTGGACTATTTCAAATAGCTGTCAGCAACGTAAGAATAACTATGTTGATCCGGAACAGATAAGCACCGTGAGAAGAAAAAAGAATATTAATTATTTATTAAGGTGACTTTTTAATAACTTTTATACTTTATATAGATTTAGTCTACAAAGTGTTATTTATTTAAATAACACTTTCTAGACTAAATCTATATAGCGAAACAGAAAAATCGAATTATCGTCAACTTATTTGTAGTATCAAATCAACAAATTATGATCCATCACAGCCTTGATTTAAATCTCGATCACAACAAATAAGCGTGTAAACAACACGTGTTATAAAAACCAAATTCTAGAACAAACACAATTGAAATCTCCCACGATTAATCATAATATTGAAATAGTCTTACTGGTATTCTGTAATTTGTTGCGAGCGCATTCATCAAAATTTCAATTTTAAGATAACCTTGAAACAACTTGCTCCGTACCTATAGTTTAATCGCCAAATATTTAATAAAAAATTGATAAAGTTGGTCCCTTTTTTACTATCTACTTCTTTTTTATTTATTACTATATGCTGCTTCTATTGGTTCCATAGAAGATCCATCATTTACTCCGCCGTAACCCGAAGGATATTATTATAAGAATAAGGTTATAATATAAAAATATATACCAATTAGTTCTAAAGTGCTACGAAGCATGATAAACTTTCAACAATTCGCCTCTAGTCTTTTCTCCTCTTTGCTATATCTTTCCATAACCTTACCTTCATCGCCCTACCTCTCTGTCTTGATCCTTCCATTCTTTCCTACAAAGTTTTCCTTACCTTTTCCTCTGTCTGGTGGCATTTTTTCTACGTATTGAAATCTCTGTGCCGTGAGTCTTCTCTACTTTACAAGATTAAATACGTTTCCTTCCACTATTAGTTCTTATAGTTCAAAAGTACTGCTAAATTACCCATAAAAACCCCTTGATTAAAAACCTTATGCTTGTAGATATTCTGTAGTTAAAATTTTGAAGCTGAGTACGCCTCCATATTCCATTTTCATAGACCGCTCCGAATATTTTGCGTAATACCTTGCTTCCAAAAATCAATAGAAGGCACTCGTCGGTTTTTGTTAGAATTCATGCTTTAATTCATTTAAGTATGTCATAACGGGGTCTAACAGTATTCTATAAAGTCTTATGCGACACACCACACCTACCTTGATATCATAATAAATGAGGAATACACCAACCAGAAGATAAAAGTGCGAATTGGAAAAGCTAGATCCACTTTTAACCGAATGGATGCCTTCTTCAAAAGGCACAACCTCTTTCTTGGTATAAAATTAAAAATACTAGGATGCTGGTCTTCCCTGTCCATTTTTATGATGTTAAATCGTGGACCTTAAACGAAGAGATATGCAGCAAATTGGAAGGATTTGAGATAAAGTTATATCGGAGAACATTTAAGACTCCGTGGACTAACTGAGTCGTAAACGAAGAAATTCCCAAAAATAATGAAGAAGAACTAAAAGGTACTTAACCACGATCAAATCTCAATACACAATTCTTCGGACACATTATGCGAAATTAATCCAGATATGCCTCCTACAAGTCTTCCTGCAAGGAAAAATATTTTAAAAGCCTAGGAAGAAGATCATGGTTAAAGAATATCAGAAAGGTTCAACACAACATCTGTGCAGCTTTTCCGCTCTGCTGCAAGCAAGATAAAGATTGCCATGATGATCGCCAACATTAGTCATAGACAGTCACATCCAGAAGAAGAAGCCTCTCTATCATCTTGGTGAATTCTCTCTTTGACCATTGTTGATGTCTTGTTGGTTCTTCTTGATTTCCTATTTCTGTGTAACAAATTTTTAAATCATTTTTAGAGATTTATCTGTAATTGTTTTAAGTTGGCGATAATTTATTAAAGTATGAATAAAACACTAACAAGGGGAAAACTCTACGAGCAAGCATACTACTCTGAAGAAAGCTCTTTTAACCCCACTGTTTACATAGTTAAAGATTCACATTTAGTTGATTTGTACGATTTTTTATTATTAGCATTTACTCAGTTATAGGAAGACAATATATGGAAAACTTTTGTACATCTAAACTAAGTGAAGGGTTCAAAGTACCGAAATCGATTATAATATTAAATTAATATCGATTAATATTTCATTAACTATTTACTATTTACCAATCACATTAGAACGTTGACACCTTAGGGTCGGCCCCCAAATCTTCTCTACCAAAAATTTAAAGAGGTCAATAAAACTCGAAATAAATCAACTACAAAGTAACAAATCAATTTAACTCGGAGATAGGATAAACGCTAGTAATATTGTGCAGTTATTATTACGAGCTGTGGCTAATCAACCGTCTAGCCGCTCAAATATATTGACAAATAATTGATTGAATAATATTGAAAAAATAGTCTGATCTGATTGAACTAAACAATATGTTTTTTTTTATTGAGTTTAATGCGTCGACAACTAATGGTCATTGGCATGGTACAGTGAATTTTTACAGTCAGGTGTGTAGTGTGTGTGTGTGTGTGTAGAGTAAATGTCTTGATACTTAGCAAAGTCGACGTCATTGTCTTTGCTAAGAGACGCTAATTGTATCTGAACGTCTGCGGTCCCTCCGGTGAGTACCGATCGCACAAAGATAGAAATTATTTTCATTAATTAATATCTAATAAACGAAAATTTCCACCCAGGTGAGATTCGAACTCACGACCCTTAGGTTGAAAGGTAGGCGCTCTTACCATTGAGCCACAGAGGGGGTTAATATGTTTTTAAATTAATAAAAAAGGGAGTTCTAGTAGTTTATGTCTAACATTATAATGTTTTGATTTAACAGTTTTAAATTAGTAAATAAAATGTTATTAAATTTTGCTATCTTCCACTTTCATGGTCGTTTCTGATCACTAAAATTCTGAGAGATACTTGTGAGAGACAAAAATAGAATATTTGGAATGTTCGTTTAAATATCATTATTTATTGTATTATTGAAATATTATTTTAATATTACTTACGTAAGATAGTAACTTTAGATGTTAAAATTATTTTAAAAATTGATAATATTAGATATATCATATCATTCTTCTTCTTCCCGTGTCTAAATAATTGGACCAATTGTAACGTGCCCAAAAGGTGATTGTTATATTTTGTCTAATTTTCGTTTATTTGATTAAATTTCAAAAATACACTTAGTATATAACTTTTAATTTTTGTAAAACGTTCTCAAGAAATAATTTTTGGCAGTGCTTATGTTAAAATTCCTGTTATACCATTTCCATTATGGCCTTTGCAAATATTTAAACTAATTCCTTTAAACAACCCGCTAAAATGCCATTATGATATGTCTAATCTATATAACCCCTCTAATTTAATGAAAAATATCCCGTTAAGACCAGTTCTTCTTCTGCTTCTTCTTCTTTTGGTGCCTATCCTCTTAATAAGTCTCGTAACTACTCTACTACTTTACTATCTATCTCTGTGGATGTTGGCAGTCACGTTGGTCCATACGACTTTGTTGACATCTGCTCTAAATAGATGTAGGGTAGTCATTCCTGCCCACTGTCTAATGTTCTTCACCCACGATGTCCTTCTGTGCCCTTGAGATCTTTTGCCTTCTATCTTGCCTTGTAAAATAAATTGAATTAGTTGGTACTTCTCATTGCGCATCACATGCCCTATTATAAGTATGTCATCTTTCTGATTTTCATGATACGCAGAATTTCCATAATCTTTATTCATACGTTGGATCACGGTGTTGTTTGTAACATGATGGATATAGAAAATTCTGAGCACGCGGCGGTAGCAGTAAAAGGGCAACAAAAGAACAAGCGCAAAACAGGTCATTTTTCCATGTAAATATCCAAAAGAAATTCTAAGGTCGATTCTGGTCATTTTTGTCTCAATTTGTGGTGGGGGTAAAAGGGCTCGTCGAATCGTGTCGTGTAAGGTATCGTTGGAAAGCAGAGGGGACGGGGAACACGTTAACATAAAAAACAAACGCAAAAGCAATGCCAGAAGGACACTATGATCAAGACCTGATCAAGACCTGATGAAGACCCGATCAAGACCTGATCAAGACCTGATCAAGACCTGATCAAGACCTGATCAGGACCTAATCAAGACCTGATCAAGAGCTAATCAAGACCTGTTCAAAATCTGTTCGAGAACTGATCAGAATCTGTTCGGGACCTGATCCAGAGCCATTCAAAGATTGATCGTATACCTACATTTGACAATGAATAAATCTTCTGGAATTATTTGTTCTTGTTTGAGTTGTCTCAACATGTTCTCTGTTTCGTTATAAGTTGTCTTTTCAAATCTTTATTCATCGTAAAATGTAGGTATTCGATTACCCTCTGAATAACTCTGGATCAGGTCTCGAACAGATTCTGATCAGTTCTCGAACAGGTCTTGAACAGGTCTTGATTAGACCTTGATCAGGTCTTGTCAGGTCTTGATCAGGTCTTGATCAGGTCTTGATCAGGTCTTGATTGGGTCTTAATCATAGTGTCCTTCTGGCATTGTCTTTGCGTTTGTTTTTTATGTTAACGTGTTCCCCGTCCCCTCCGCTTTTCAACAATACCTTACACGTCACGATTCGATGAGCCGTTTTACCTTCACCACAAAATGAGACAAAAATGACCAGAATCGACGTTAGAATTTCTTATGGAGATTTACATTTAAAAATGACCTGTTTGCGCTCGTTCTGTTGTTGCCTTTTTACTGGTAGCACCA
The DNA here is from genome assembly GCA_918026665.1 of Diabrotica balteata. Taxonomy (NCBI): domain Eukaryota; kingdom Metazoa; phylum Arthropoda; class Insecta; order Coleoptera; family Chrysomelidae; genus Diabrotica; species Diabrotica balteata. The sequence goes on from OU898278.1 coordinate 160,944,486, forward strand.
CATTTCGAATACTTCTAGTCGTTTGGATGTTACCTCCGTCAAGGTCCAGGCTTTGACTTCTTATAAAAGGGTAGAAAATATATAGCATCTCAAGACTCGTGTTCTTATATGAATGTTCAGGTGCATATTACATAAAATCTTCATGAGGCGATTGAAGACAGCTTTCGCCTTTTCTATATGACATCTTATTTTCTGTGAGTATTCCCATTCTTAATTTAGGCTGCATCCAAGAAATGTAATTTTGTCGACTATTTTTAAGGGTTTATTATAAGCTGTAAATTGGTGCTATATTATGTCGTTTTTACTTACTACAAGAATTTTGGTCTCCTTACAGTTTAATTTCATGCCGTATCTGTTACAGGCTTCCACTACACGGTCTATTAATGTTTGCAGATCCTTAAATATACCTTTTTTTAAACCATCAGTAGCTGCCCTGAACAGCATTTCCGAGTAAATATTGAACAACGTCAGTGACAAAATGCAGCCCTGACGTACTGCCCGTTTTATCGTGAATTTTTGTGAGGTTTCGTTGTCTTCTCCTTAAGACCACTTTGTTAAGACCACTCTAGGAGTCTAATGTTTTTAAATAAATTCAGAAACGATATTTTTCCCAAGCAAAATTCCGTTACCAAAGCTCGATTTCGCCCATCTAGAATGATAAAAACGATATCTTTATCTGTTTAAATAGTTTTCTATAACAAGGCTTACCTTCTCTATTCCATTGACTTGCCCGTTTGAAATTAAGGTCTGAAGATCCATTTTCGTCCGCTTCTTCTTCTTCTTCTTAGCCTTCTGTCGTCCATGTTTGGACATAGGCCTCTTCCAACTCCTTCCATCGGTCTCTATCCTGAGCAACATATTTCCAATTTGTTCCGACTATTCTTTAAATGTCATTAACCCATCTCATCTGTGGTCTCCCTCTTGGTCGTTTACTTTTGTAAGGTCTCCAATGCTGTATTGTATGTCAAATGTCCTCTTGATTTTTCTTAATTATACTTTTTACATTTTTACCTTATTTTCGTCTCTCCTTTGATACTAATCTCATTATATAAAGTGCGTTGGATACGTCAAGTGCTCTTTTATATATGGAAGAAAATTGCAAATTTCTATATGGATTAATTTTTGTTGTAAAATGATTAAAAGAAATTCAATTAAAAAAAATTGGCTTGAAAAATAATTCCGCAAAATCTATTAAATCGATTTTAATAAAGTTTGGTGAACTATTTTATTATACTGTAAAGATTTTATAAGCAAATTATGAAGCTCCTAGGTTCAATATGTTATTCAAAAACATTGACTAAAAAAATGTTTTCCCTCACAAGAAGTACGGAATGGCACTGAATACAAAAAAAAACAAAAATCATGATTGTCAGTAAGAACAAAATTGAAGACGAAACAATCTACGTTATGGTTACGGTAGACCGAGGCAGGACCCATCTACAAGCCCTTTAGACACATAGACCTTCTAAGACGGAATTATTTCTATCATACGGAATAGGCCCATAAGGACCCATTCTTTGGCATTTCTGGGTCCCAGACTGTTCCGGGCTCCCATATCTGCAGTAATGAGCAGGTGTTTAAAGGCTGAGTCCTTCCTGGCGTTCTGAATGTCAATCCTTTAGTAATCTTGTGGTCTCACAGAAAGCCATAAGTCTCTTAACTACTCTACTACTTTACTATCTAGTCCCTAATAAGGATAACTCCCTCATCTGGCTCGATTGCACAAAGATCGAACCCAGGATCTGCTACCTCTGGTACGCCAGTGCCGGGTATTTCCAGAGGATATGTGAGGAGGTTTCCTTCTTCTCACCGTGGGCTATACGCCAATCCAAGCAGATGAAGGTGCCGCCTGAGTCTACAGTAGCCGGTACGCATACTGACCACCAGAGAGCATTTTTTCTAAAGAGTCTAGAAGGAGAAGTTGAGCTGTAAGACTTTTGGATGGCCCCACTATGTAAAGCCTAGCCGGTCTCATTCCTCCCAACTGGTCCAAGAATCCCGGAACCTCTACAGATGAAGCTCTATGATACTTCCTCAGCCAGTATTAAAGGACACTGCAATTACAAGTTCGGATCCCATTGGCAAAGTAAATGAGTCCTGTCGTGCCAGTGCGCCATATCGTTTGTTTCCTTCCACACATGTGTGTCTCGGTACCCATACCAAGTTAGAGTATGGGAACCAGTTAACGAGTGCTCTCTTGTACTCACGAACCAGCTTAGAGCTGACTTTGGGCGCTTCCAAAGCCCTTAGCACTGCTTAACTATCAGAGCAGATAGAGATGGTCCTGCCTGAGCAAGCCCTATCTATTATCTCCTGAGCAAATACCAGGATTGCAAAGATCTCGGCCTGAAAGAATGATACATGGGAGCCGAGAGCTTGGCAAGATTCAAATCCAATTACGCTCCCATATACTCCAGTACTAGCCTGCCCGTATATTCTAGACCGATCCTGAACCAGGTGAGTCCGCTTCGACGGATCACTGCAGGCTCTTGTTCCATCCACTCATCCCGGTCAGGAAATTAAACCAAGAAGTAGGATGAAAAGTCAAAGTGGGGGACCATGTTGTCCTGTACCATAGAGAGTACAGCACAACAATCAAGGGCCTGTCCCCAGATATCACAATGGCCCATTCGACCATTAATCTCCAACCAGTATCCAAAGCAGTTGAGACGATAGGCTGCCATCTTAGCTTCGTGCTCTACAATTAGATGTAGAGAAGGTAAATCTATCAAGAGCCTCTATCAATATCCTCAAGAGCCGTTGTGGGAGTGGTTCTTATGGCTCCTGAGATGCCAACGCATGCCAACCGCTGGAGGTGAGTCAACTCCTTAGACTCAACTTAGCTGAAGCCATTCTAGCCCGGCAATAATATACGTTACAGGAAAATCTTTAGAGACAGTATCCAGATACAATTACTTAATATGTGAGCTTGGGATCTAAGCCTTGAAATAAAACGACGCATTACAATAAAACGACAAATTACAAATGCCTTCAATAGGATTAAAGCAGTATTATGCAATGGAAAACTGGGAATAGAAATTAGAGCTAGCATCTTGAAATGCTACGTATTCTCTACTCTTTTATATGGAGTTAAAGCCTGGACAGTTACGGACTACGGTCGCAACTGAAAGAGACTTGTCAGCTTTAAGATGTATTGTTATCAAAGAATGTGGAAAAGAGCTGCAATAATGTGTACTTATGGAGGTGCAAGTGCAGAAATATATCGTTCAGAAAAAAGATTTTCATAAAAAGTTCAATCAGTTTACTGATTTAAACACCAAGTTTGCTTTTAATAATAAAATGAACTGTAGGTATTATGAAACTGGATGTGACACTAAAGTGTACTTTAATCTAAATTAAACACTAGTTAAGATTTAGTTTAGATTGTCATTTGAAATCGAGCTTTTTCACAACTTTTTCTGTAAAAATTAGAATGCCGCCTCTCACATCCACCTCAAAACATATCAGCCCTGGTATATAACTGTCGAGCTAAAGAACATTGTTACTTAAACAACTACTAGTCAATCAAAAGTAAAACGTGAGAACTTCAAATAAAATATTGATAGGCGTGACATTTGCAATCATGCAATGAAACAAAGCTACGGAATAATTGATTTATAATTGTAAATTGGACATTTGATTTATTCAATAGTTAATTTAGATAGGGGAGGTTAAGTTAGAGATTTATACAAGTATCAGGTAATCATTTACTGCTGTGCCAAGTCAGTAAAAACTCCATTTTTTCCAGAATTATTACAATTACCAACTAGTTGCATTTTATTTAAATTGTAATGAAGTAATTGTTTGTTTTTAAGAAAGTAGTTGGAATTGCATGTTCTTAGAAGTTTCAGTGAAGTTCCAATGGGGTATTTCTTCAGTGGTGTATAGTGTTCTTCTTCTTATGGTGCCTACACGTTACGGATGTTGGACACTAACATGACTATTCTGACTTTGTTGACTGCTGCCATGAAAAGTCCGGTAGTGGTTAAGTTAAACCATTTTTATATGGTATAGTGTTATTTCTCCAAAAATGTTATTATCATCATTATCATCAACCTTCATGCGACAACTGCTGGTCATAGATCTCCCTAAGCTCTTTCCATGTGTCTATGTCTTGTGTGGGTTGCATCCAGTTACCGCTATCACGCTTTAAACCGTCAATCTATCTGGTTGTTGGGCATCCTCTGCTCCGTATTGTTTTTTTCTTGGTCTCCACACGACAATACGTTTTATACATGGGTTGTCTGATAATCTAGAGACATGTCCTGCTCAGTTCCACTTAAGCGATTCGATTTTTTCGATAGCGTCTATTGGTATTGTTATACGTCGTATTTCTTCGTTCGGGATTCAGTCTCTTAGAGAGACACCCAACATCTGGCGCTCCATAGACCTCTAAGTCACCCAAATCTTATTTACTACCTTTTTTGTAAGTATTGTTTCCGCTCCATAAGTGATTACAGGTAACACACATTGGTCAAAGAGTTTCCTTTTAAGGCATATGGCTTAAGAAGTTCAGCAATCTCTGCCCTCGTTCATTTCTTTCGGCATATCTATACTTCTGCATGATGTTGCTTAAAGCCAATTTTCGCAATAAAGTCGCCCCTAATTATTGTGTAATATGCGTGTGGTATGTAACACTGTTTCCAGGTCCTCGTAAAATTTTTCAAATTCTTCATCCGAGTGGGTAGTCGTAGGAGCAGATGTCTGGATTACCTTAAGGTTAAATCTTGCATTTAGTTTGAAGATGAGGTATACAGTCCTCCGTATGCCAGTGTTCGGAATATTAAGCAGTTGATCAACCTCTTTTTTAGAGCTCGTGCCGTAACCACAATTTTATTCAGGACGACTGATTAAAGAGACAATTTTTTATAAAAAATCTTTTAAAATTTTGCTCAGGCGGTTTATTAACTACTACCAGCATAAAAAGAAATCACTGATAAATGGCTATTAGTGTTTATAAACGGTATTACAATAAATGTCTCAAGTCAGTCTGGCGCTATGCTTGACCATTTTTGTTATTCTAAAAATAGAATTGTAGTTGTTGGAAAACAACGACCCTATGGACTCATTATAGTGTTTATGACATTCCTGCCTTTTATAAATATACCACAATAATCTAGGTTCTCAGAATAATATTGATACGCATGTGACATTGCACAGATTTCTGGAGTAAATAACTCTTGGCAGTCTCGATGCTAAAAACACGGAAATGTTTTCATCAGAAGCAGATGGGCGAAAAATGCATTGTTTGTTTACTCTTATCGTTCAAGCTTTATTACTTCTCCATAAATTTAAATTACGATAAAAGTTGTGTCATTTTCATTCTTAACCTAAAATTGTTTTACATATAAACAGGAGAGACTATACAGTAAAGAGAAACGCAGAATAATAGAAACAATAGATTGTGCAATTACCTATAAATAGTTAGAATAAATAGATTCTTAGAATACACGTTAAAGAGGGTGGGAAATAGTATACAGCCTTGTCTTACGCCTCGTTCAATACTGATTGGCTTTTAATAATGGCTTTTTGGTTCCAGTAAAGTTTTGGCAATAAGTTTGATGTCTTTCTCATCTAGTTGGATGCTCTGCAAGGCGGTAACTAGTCTAATATGCTGAACACGATCAAATGCCTTTTCAAAATCAATGAAGCACATATATACGAGTTTTCTTACCTCCCAACATCGTTGAAGGAGTGTTTGCATAGAAAATAGTGCTTCTCTAGTTCCAAGGCATCTCCGGAACCCGAACTGCTCTTGACTAATTATTTCTTCGCACTTGTTGTTGATTCAATTTAGAAGAATATGCAACAGTATTTTAACGGCATGGCTCATTAAACTAATGAGTCTACAATCGCTACATTTCTTAACGTTTGGTTTCTTAGGTAGAGGAATAAAGATCGATTTTAACCAGTCCGATGGAATTTCATTGGTATCATATATTTGATTGAAAAGTACAGTGAGTTCTTTTATATTGTCATTTGAAAGTGATTTTAGCCATTCGCTGTATATTTGATCTGGTCCACTGGCTTTATTGTTTTTGGCTTTGTGTATGGCTTTTTCCACTTTAGCTTTTAAGATTGATGGTCCTGTATTTGCACTATTTTTTTAATATTAGCCCGGTGATCATGTCGAAGCCTGGTGCTTTGTATTTGTTGCATCTAGAAATTTGTTCTTTTACATTATTAGGAGTAAAGCATTTGATTGGTAGCATCATTGGGCATGGAGTGTCTAAGAAGTTTTTAATTTGTTCTTCGTTATTATGGTTATTAAGTTCATGTGCACCAAAAACGTGTGAGAAATGTGCAGCAAAGATTAAAGCCTTTTCTTGTTCAGTTTTTCCCTAGCTTCCATCGTCTTTCCTTAGAGGTGGTATGTGCTGTGTAGGCCTCTTGAATGATTTCGTTGCTTTCCAGATGCTGTGGTCTTCTTTTGAAAGGCTGTTGATGAATAGTTCAAATGTATCATTCCTCGCATCTTATAGAGCAATTTTAAGTTGCCGTTTTAATCTATTGTATTCATTTTTGTCTATAGGATTGCGACTTCTTTGCCATATGCGCCTGAGTACAAATATCTGAGGTTAGAAAAATGAAAAGTTCAAAAGACTGATATGTTTTTTTGTACACACTTATGACAAGTACAAAAGAAAAGGCAAAAAAGTATTTTTAAAGTGTGTATTTTTTTAATAATTCCTAGCTGAGCGCTTTCGGCTTTACAAAGCCATCATCGGAGCTATGGTCAATTTATAAATACCACTACAATGGAGAGATCTCATTTCCTTATATGTTGAAATATTTTTTATTTAATTACTTAGTTGTTAAAATTCTTAAAAAAACATATAAAAAAACCGACACTGAACTTCACAGACACATTAAAAAATTGAAAAATTTTTTGTCATGGTACGGGTGTAAGAACCCGACCATTGTTTGCTGTGAGGAGGTAGACAGATTCTGTCTACCTCCTCACAGCAAACAATTAAATCTGATTGATTGATTTACTTCTCTTCAGTATTGGAGTTGAGAAAAAATCAAGGCTTACGTATAGCAGAGTTGCATCGCTGAAGTAGGCCTGTCCTTCACTGGGATTGTGGAAGAGTCCTACCTCCCAGCTATACGCTACACATCACACTACCACTCATATTTGCTTAATACTTTTGACCAGATTGTAAATTTAACAATAAAAAATATTAAAATTCGTAAATGAAATACATTTGTTATATATTATGATCATTATAGATTTATAAACTTATCTGATTCACAGGTTTTAATAAAATTGTATGTTTCGTTTTTACTGTGTAGATTTTTGCTGTTTTGTATATATTTAACTTTTTTTAGTACGCAATAGAAGCCTGTAAATTAATATATTAAATCCAATGTTTAATAAACAACATAATATATAATATTCTAGAATATCTTTTTTGGTGCCATTCGATGTGTCGCGCCGTCAAGAGAAAAGCCTTGTCAGATAACCTACAAAAGTATGGTCTTATCTCATGATAGATGAATAGGTTACATGAACTTTTAAACAAAATGTTTCTATAAATAATGTTCGGCGTTATGTTCCCGGTTATTTTTACTGCCATTTTTAATATTTTATATTTACAATTTCTTTTACAAGTTCACAGAGTACTTTGAATGGTATACAGATGGCATATAATATAATGTAGAGCAAAGTTCATAGTTTGGACAATTTATGTACCGTCAATAAAAACCAATATTAGTAAAGCAGACAAACATTACATATATACATACATTACATATATTTTGCATCGCTAGCATGTACCATGCAACCTACAGCATCCCTAAAACCAAACTGTATAGATCTCAGTTTCGCATTTTGTATAAATTCTTTTATAAATTATTTTTAAGAAAGTTTTCTTACACGTAAACTGTTGTTCTGCAGAACAACACAGGAATACTTGAGCCATTATTGTGATATTTTATCTTTATTCCCTTCTTGTTCATCAGTTAAAGAAATTCCGAATTAAACCTATCTATTTAGAATAATTCAAATATCCGTATTCAAGAACGTATAACAATAAATTGTATTTTAATTCCTATATTGAAGATTTCACAATTCGTTCTCAAATAAGTTTAAGCTCACTCGTTTAGGCGCCAGTCTTACAAATACCAATCATGTACTGTTTTGGAAATTCTAAATCTACCGAAATAAAAATATATTAGAATGTTTATACAATTATGCGACAAAGTATTAAATATTTACAAGATAATTGTTCCATTTTTTGCTAATTGGTTAAACGTGTTGCAACTTTTTGACCGATAAAACTGTGATAGCATATTTTGTTTATGTAAGGAACCACTACAAAAAGTTTTAAGATTATCTGCTTATCGCCTAACAGTTAAAGAATTTATCTTAAGATGTTCATACTATTGCGTGAACTATTTTAAAAGTATCCTTCCTATCAGTTTTTTTAATTTTTTTGACGTTTGAGATGATTTCAAAATTAATTTATCAGTATAGTTTTTTAACCTTTAACAGAAAACTTTTATCTTTTATATATTTTTAACGTAATAAGAATCTGCAAGAACATCCTGTTGTATAATGCTCGCAAAAATTTTTTCAGAATCTTAATTATATAGTAGGTCTTCTTCTTACGAGTGCCGTCTTCCTACGGAGGTTGGCAATCATAATGGCTATTTTTATTTTTGAACTTGCTCTCTAAATAAATCAATTGATCTGCATTGACACCAATCACGTAGATTCTTCAACCATGAGTTCTGCCTTCGGCCAACAGATCTTCTTCCTTGAATCTTTCAAGGATTCATGACTTCGTTCGTATAAATGCTGATCTAGCAATCTCTATTCGCCTGTTTATTTCTGCAGTATGATCATTGGTTTCATTGATCAAAGTTCCCAAGTACTGATATTTTTCTATTTGTTGTATCACGTTACCATTGATTGTCAATATGTGATGTATATTTTGTGTCCTTTTTGTAATTAGCATGTACTTCGTTTTTTTTAGCGTAATAGTAATTCCCATCTCACCACTATTCATACTTAAGCTTTCGATAAGATGTAGATCTTCTATACTCGTTGCTATGATCACAGTGTCGTCTGCATATCGTAAGTTGTTAATTAATTTTCCGTTAACGGTAACTTACACTTTGATATTATTGAGGATGTTTTGAAAAATTTCTTCAGAATATAGAATCAAAGTTAAACAAAAGTGGTGATAAAACACATCCCTGTCTTACACCTCTTCTTCTTAACGTGCCCTATCAAGTCCCCTTGACGTTGGCGAATAACATGGCGAAACTGTCTCTGTCTCGAGCTATTCTAAATAGTTGCTCAGCTTTCTTTATTCCTGTCCACTCCCTGATATTCTTCAACCAAGAGGCCTGCTTTCTACCAATTCCTCTGCGTCCTTCGATTTTACCCATCATAATAAGTTGAAGAATATTATATCGGTCTCCCCTTACTACGTGTCCAAAATAGGTCATCTTTCTACATTTGATGTTATCAAGCAGCTCGCGAGCAGCATTTGCTCTCTCAAGGACTGCCACATTTGTCAGCATAGCCGTCCATGGAATTTTTAGTATACGTCTGTGCAGCCACATTTCAAAGACCTCCAGACGATTAATGGTTTATATTTTTAATGTCCATGCTTCGACACCATATAAGAGGACTGACCAAATGTAGCATTTAACCATGCGCTTTCGAAGTTGAAGTTGCAAGTTATCATTGCAGAAGAATGACCTCATTTTTAAAAATGTCGTGCGGGCTATCTCGATTCTACATTTTATCTCTAGATCTGGATCTAGTTGTTCAGTAGTATGGCAACCAAGATATTTAAAACTGGACACTCTTTGAATTATATGACCATCAACATATAATCGTGCATCTTGATGTGCTAAACGGCTAAACACCATGTGTTTTGTTTTTGAACAGTTTATGTTTAGGCCATACTCTCTTCCCACTTTATCAATGGCATCTAAAAGGCATTGTAATCCATTCATGTCATCACTTAAAATAACTGTATCGTCTGCATATCTGATTGTATTTATCAGAATTCCATTAACTTTCACGTCCCATTCCAAATTATGCAGCGATTCTTTAAATATTCTATCTGAATATAAATTAAATAACAGTGGGGATAGTATACAACCCTGTCTGATACCTCTTTGTATTTTACATATTTCTGTTGATTTTCCGTTTATACAAGCTGTCGCTGTTTGACGCCAGTATAACTTTTCTATGAATCGTATGTCTTGCCTATCAACTCCTTTATCTTTTAATATTGTAATTAATTTGTGATGCTGTACTCGATCAAAGGCCTTTTCATAGTCAATAAATACAGCAAAGACGTCTTTCCTTTGATCTCGACATTTCTGCAGTAATACATTTAGTGCAAAGAGGGCGTCCCGAGTTCCCAGTCCATTACTGAAGCCAAATTGTGTTTCATCCTGATCTTCTTCACATTTATCTCTGATTCTACTGTGGATGATGCGTAGAAGTATTTTCAAAGTGTGGCTCATAAGGCTTATCATTCTATAATCGCTACAGTTTTTCGGACGTTGTTTTTTTGGTAGTGTTATGAATTCGGACTTTAACCAATCTTCAGGGATATCACCAGTCGAATAAACATAATTGAAAAGTTTGACCAGTATTCCAATGTTCTCCTCATTTATAAGCTTTAACATCTCTGTCGGTATGTTATCAGGGCCAACGGCTTTCTTGTTCTTTGCTAACTTTATAGCATTCAGTGTTTCTGATTTTAGTATTTCTGGTCCTTCACCTTCAACTAAAGTCTCCGGTTCTTCGGGTCTATCATCATTATACAGTTCACTTATATAATTAGACCAGGTTGTTCGAATTTCACGTTCGTCTATTATCATTTTTCCCGACGAATCGGTTATAGTATGTGGAGTTTTCTTATGATAAAGACCAGCTACTTCTCTAACTTTTTTAAACATATTAAACCTATTATGTTTTTCATTCAACTTTTCTTATTCCTTGCATTTATCCTTCATCCATTTTTCTTTAGCCACCTTTATTTTTTGTTTAATTAGTTTCTGTTTTTCCTTATATTCTGTCTTGTTACCTTTCAGTTTCCTTCTCTGCTCCATTAATTCCAGGATTTCATCAGTCATCCATTGTTGTTTTTTGTGCCTGTGTAACGTTGTCGAATATTTTTCTATTACTTTCAAGGTAAGATCTTTAAATGTGTTTCATATTTCTGTGTTGTTTTCATTTATTGATTTCTTTAGCTCATTGTTTAAGTCTCTATTAACGTTTTGTTTTAATTTTGGTGTTTTGGGGCTTTCTTGGACTTTTTTGAGCTTCACTTTGATGTCAGTTATTACAGGGTTATGGTCTGAACCGATATCTGCACCAGGATATGTCGTTACTCTGGTGACGCCATTCTTAAATCTCTTGTTTACCAGAATATAGTCTATCTGATTTCTAATCATATGTAGTGAATTATCTCCTGGTCCCTTCCATGTGTATAACCTCCTTTTTGTAATTTGAACCATGTATTTGCGATTATCATGTCATGTTCTTGACAGAACTGGTATAATTTATCGCCTCTTTCATTGCTCTCCCCTAGTCCATATTCACCTGCCAGGTCAGATCTTCGGCCTTACTCCTCTACAGATCTTTATTTCTTCTGAGTGTTGTCCATTAATCTGAACTACGGCACTTTGGTTCCAATATAATTTTTGTACTATATTTATGATTTTACTGTCAATGCGCTTGTTCATAAGTATTGATATTAGTTTTTCATGTCTTACTTTATCGAAAGCTTTTTCGTAGTCAACAAAGCCTAAATGTAGATCAATGTTTACATCCCGATATCGCTGAATTATTATGTTGAAACTTTCTTGAGCTGGTTTCAGTAATGTGTTTTTTTATATTATACTGCTTTTTATTTACATCCATAATTTGTTTGTCAGTTAGTGTTTTTTGCATATTAACATTCATATCATTTTTTAATTCGTTTTCTATTTCTTCGTTTTTTAGCATTCCTACATTAATTTTTGGTTGTTGTTTTCTGAGTTCAATTCTTTTTAATTTTATTTTCACGTCAGCAACTAACGGACTGTGGTCTGAGTTAACATCTGGTCCAGGATAAGTTTTAACTGAGATTATAGAGTTTTTATATCTGCTATTTACGCGTATAAAGTCTATCTGGTTTCTGAAAATGTGGTTTTCTGTAGGTGAAGGAGACGTCCATGTATATAGTCTTCATTTAAGAAGTTTAACCCAAGTATTGGCAATTACCATATTCTTTTCTTGGCAGAATTCTATGAGCCTTTCTCCTCTCTCGTTTCTAGTTCCTTATCCGAACCGTCTGTTTGGGAAAGTATGTACTATTTCTTTTCATATTTTTACATTTAATATTTTCTTTTAGCGTGATCTAATTCAATGCTGTATTCTAACGACTTTGTTCAAATATATTGCTTCCTGTTATTTCGTAAAATTGTTAAACTGGCTAACTCATTTATTATGTTTTAAGTACGAAGAATTTGGCTTTCTCTTTTGTATTTTGTATCACAAATATAGAAACAAGTGTAAAGTTTCATATTACCGTGACAATTAACTTAAATTATCGCCATTCAAAATCGCAATACAATAGAGTGATTTATTGGTATACGGATCACCACGTAACAGTTAGAGGGTTTTTTCTGACTGTCTCAAGTGTCAAGACATACAAACACACACTTCATCACAAGGCAGCGAACGAAACGCACCCAGTTTAATCGGTTCTCGTCCCATCGAGCCTCAGCGTTCCCAGGTGTCCCGACGTGGTACTAACGATATTTTACTGGCTAAGAATACATCAATATCTCAAAGGGTGAGCCTATATTCTTTGTACAGACAACAATAATGAGTAAGGCTAGTTAACTTTGTAATTTATTCACAGTTGTATTTGCTATTTTTCGCTAACTTATTTAGAAACAAAATATTGCATTTTTTTCTCGACTATTATTCTAATATTATTTAACCAGCGACCTTTTAAGTTTTATACAAAACACTGTCCAACTATATTTTCAATTGTACCTACTCCAATTTTTGCATTAAAATCTCCTAAAACGAAAGAAATATCTCTAAATTTTGTTAACTTGATTGTATTGTGCAATTCTGAATAAAACTTTTTGATCTCATCTTCGGTCTTATCAGCTGTGGAAGCATATACTTGGAACATATTAATATTATAGTTCCGTGCTTGAATTTTTAGCACTATTATTCTTTCTGAGATTTGAATCACATCTAGCACTTTCTAATAGTGTTGCTTATGATGAAAGCTACCCCGGATCGATGATCAGTGTTGTCTCCTCCGGGGTAATAAATATTGTGGTTATTTATTGATACATTGATTGTACATCGCTAACCACAAGTATGTCTATATTTAGCCCTCTCCTTCTCTTTAATAACATTGTGTAGTTTTCCAGGCTGATACGTACTTCTTACATTCCAGGTAGCTATTTTTATCTGAGAGGGTTGAGTATTTTTTTTTTTGGTTTTCTGTGCAAGGGTATCGCATGTTGACGACCGAGGAGGCCTTGCGTTTTGATGAATGTCCTCGCCTGCCGGATTTTTGTCTCCGATTACCATAATCAATAATGTTTATTGCGCAAATAGTGCTAGCCATTATAATTTATACTAGAGATGTCATCAGGAACCTTTAATGCAGTGATTTCTCGTTGCCTTCTGCATTCTAATGCCGTTCACCACTTTCTTGGTTCTTCCGCCTTCGAGACCAATTTCTCAGTCTCAGGACAACAGAGTGTCCTTCCACTTACTAGCTCATCCGCCCTAAGCCGTTGCCCAGTAAATGGTGGATTGCTTATCCCAACAAACACTCGGACATCAGAGCCTCGTTAGTTATCTAGCAGGATGTACCAAAAGACCATGATCTAGATCGTCATATGAGCAGGTCAGGTTGACATTTGAATAGGAGTGAAGAAGCATGGAATATGAATTACGATCATTCTCTCAGTTGCCTTTGCCTTAATGACTTTATCATAAAAGAAAACCAACCACGACTACCAAATAAGGTAACATATTGGTATAGCTTGTAACGTGTCTTAATGACGACTAACATATTTGTCTAAATTTCGTTTATTACATTAACTTGTATTACATTGACTTGTAGCGTGATGTTATTACATCTTGTTTGACTAAGTGTCAGGAACTTAGTTTAAGCTACATTTATGTTCAGCCCAAATCATTCTTTTTTGCATTATTACTGTTTAAAAGCTCCTGGAGTCCCCCTATAGTGTAAGGCAAAATGACAGTATCATCTGCATATATTATTGTAGTTAACGTACTCCATTTATCTTAAATAAAAATAAATAGTCCTTAGTATAGCTGGTTACGTATGTAATTCCGTTTATAAGAAGTTAAGATAAAGAACGTAAATATTGCAAACAAGATTATTTTATAACATACGAGTATAATTCAAATATTTTTTACTTCTAATTTTGAGCAACGTTAGATTCCGCGTGCCGGATAACTAATCTATGTAATTGCTTAACTAATAATTATATAATTTTGGTTAAAAAATATTTAAGGAATATTTTATATTGCGTGAGTTTCTGTTTTTTTTTTTTATATCCTATCAATTTTTTGACATCGCTATAGTTTCGAAATTTATATGACGTTTGTTAATTTTCGATAGCAAAAATATCTTTTATTATTAACAAGTAGGTCACCAAAATTTTAAATTGTTTTATATAGAAAGCCAATTAAAAACCTTTATTAAATTATGTAGGAAATAAATGACAGGATACGTTAATAGCCAAAATTATATTTCTAATAGCTGTCATATTTGAAGTAGAATTTTTTCATTTACTATGCAAATGTGTTTCCTATTTTAATACTTGCCCGTATCATCTACAGAGTAATTTCATTCTTATGTTATGTCTTTAATAATTCTAATTTATTGTTCTTCTTTTAATTTACTAAAACACGATAATTTATATCAGTTTATTAAACCACTATACAATTTATTTGACTAATAATTACATAATTTATCTATACGTGCGTTACATTTTAAAACGCGATCGCGATCTTCTTTTCTGACTGCCTCTTTCAATGAAAATCCCCGTAATTTATATTAAATCATGTGTTAAAATGGAACATAGTCGAAGGTTTGATGGCCTTTCTTCTCTGGTATAGAATATAAACACGTTTTTCCTAGGGTCGGGCCGCCGGCTGCGTTCTTGTTACCTGAAGTATTTATTCGAACCCTTCTGGAGAGTTCGGTAGTATATGACCTAGAAAATACGTGAATGATTAGAATATTAGTAGTAAATGTGTTTAAGGTTTTGGGTCAGAATTTTTAATAACACTTATAACAAAACATACAAGCCATATGCTAGCCTGGAAATATAAGCAATATAAAATCCAAAATGCGTCCGCGACGGTAAATTGTAATTCACGAGTGAACTAAATTTGCTGATGGATAAGTAGTACGGTAATTATTGCTGATTTAATATAATTTTTACGAGTAAATGGAGTTTATCGATAGATTATTATAGACCAGAAAACTAACGATTTTCCCATGACACTTGTAGATACAGTTTTCAAACAACTGTTTTTTTCAAACCACTAAACAATATTTTACCAATGTAATATCATTATTTGATTTTAAATGCTAAAGGTGAAGATCGGTAAATTTTTATTGAAAAATTAAATTCAATTTTACTGAAAAAGCATAGGAAATCCTTTAAAATTGGGGTATTGGAATTAAATGAGAATTCGAATTAAAATTAAATGCATTCTTTTACTTTTATTTTAACGTCGTTTTTTTACGTAAAGAGTAAAAAAATGGTGTTTCCAAAGGTGAACTGTAGATGCATATCTGTCGGAATAAAAGTTTATTCCTATTATCCATTCACAATTTGTTGATAGCACGAAATTATGCCTTAAAGTCATCTAACGGTCGTTAAATTTGTATCATCATAGGCGTTCCTGAGGTGTTTTATTCATTAAAATTAATATTAATATTAATAATGTTTTAATACTAATACATTTGTATTAGTATACACCTTATCATTCACGACTAGTAGAAATACTTTCAAAGACTGCGGAATAAGTATCTGCCTTACGAAGATGGAATGGTAAAAGCAGAACTTTTAAAAATTGCCCGGCAACACAAATCTAAGTTCAAGAAATACGTAGTTGACAAAATGGTGGAAAGGCGAAACATCACAGTCCTTAGACTTCCACCCTACCACTCCGAAATAAATCCAATTGAACTCATTTGGTCACAAATGCAAAGTTATGTGGCTAGAAAAAATTCGTCATATAAAATACAAGCTGTACGTGAATTATTATACGAGTATTTACAACACATTACAGAACAAAACTGGAAAGATGCTGTAAGACATGTAGTAGAAGAAGAACAAAAAATGTGGGATCTTGATAACATAATTGATGCGACCGTAGAGACACAACCGCTAATTATTAAACCTCAAGACGACTCGAATTCCGAAGTTGATCCTATTTATTTTGAATTTGAATAGTTTTCTATTCGTTATTATATAAGGTAAGTAATAGTAGTTGTAATCGTAAAGGAAAAAGGTGCAAAATGTCGCCTGTCAAAATATTCAATGTATTTTAAATGTATCCATTTTTTTTTAAATCCTGAGAAAACTAAAAAGCATTTTTGAAAAATTTAAAGGCAGAATAAATAAAAAGTTTCTTTTGCATGCAATATTTTCAATTAAAAATTATACTATATTTTCTCTTTTATTTTCATCACTGTTACATAACATATTAAAATAAACATTGTAGAAGTGTTCAGAGACTTTCTGCCTTCAGTAATAATGTAATCTTTCATTCTGCGTTTAAATTTTACAAAAATATTTATTAGTTTTTCTCCGGATTCGAAAATAATGGATACATTTAAAACACATTGAAAATTTTGCCAGGCGACATTTGGCGCCTTTCCCCTTAATTAAATAAATGTATCTTTTACAGATGGCAAGAAACTTTTTATTTTTGAATAAAATAAAGAAGTTTTATTAGAACAAAAATACAATTTAAAAAATATATTTATTTAGTTCAAATCAATGTTTCAAACTCTCGACTTCTTGTTGCTTCGTATAGATATCGGTGCTAGCGTACCAGGCTATTATTATAATTATAACGGCCAAGGCCAAATACTAGACTGCATTTCATTTTAAGTTTAAACTTCCCCAAGTGTTCCTGATGGGAGTAGATATATCTCGAAACACGTGTAGAACAATGGTAGAATTCGACTTGAAATGAAATGCATAAGGTAACCGTATACTGTCATCTCTTTTATTAAGACAATTTGGCCTTTTTTGAATTTCTATGGCTTCTCGGATAATTCTTTGATTATGGAAGCGGATGGGGGCTATGGTTCTGAAGTTTAACTTTGTGACCTGTATGCAGATGGTGTTGACCTAGAGCTAAAATTAAGTTGGAATTGCGGACAAAAATGGAATGTTCAGAAATCCAATTTTGAATTTTTCGAATTGTTTGGCCTATATAGGATCGAGGGCAGTCTGCGCAAGGAATTTTATGAAACTCCGTGTTCCGTGAGGAAAAATTCGAAAATTTGGATCGCGATTTGGATCACCATTACGACACTTATCTCGATAAATATTTCAATAAAGTCAATTATGTATTAGTGTTATGGCAAAGAATAAATTTGTACAAAAACTTTATGATCTTTTTACATTTTTTACCCTTATGTTGCAGTTTTGCATCTTTTTAGAAGCAAGAGGGTACGTAGCAACCTAAAAATAGCTTCAAAATGAGTCCAAAAGTTATTAAAACTATGATTTTTCTACCAATAATAATAATAATGTCTACAGTTACTCAACCGGAGAAGAAAAACTAGCATGTGATGTCATTCCAAAATCATGGCAATTACAGTGATGTCTTTAACAAACCCTACCAAATTGAAACAAGACAGTGTATGGAGACAAACG
Source organism: Diabrotica balteata (assembly GCA_918026665.1). Taxonomy (NCBI): domain Eukaryota; kingdom Metazoa; phylum Arthropoda; class Insecta; order Coleoptera; family Chrysomelidae; genus Diabrotica; species Diabrotica balteata. The sequence goes on from OU898278.1 coordinate 160,962,414, forward strand.
TGGCAAATGTCTATTTCATATAATGCCTATTGCATATACATCTATGGCTCCAAAAGGAAAGAAGGCTCAGGTTGCGGGATATACTCCAGATCACTGAACCTAAGAATAAAGTGGGGTATGGGTAAAAAATGCCAGCGTAGTTCAGACAGAACTGACTGGTATCTCCATAGCCGCAAAAGGGATAACCCAAAAAGGTATAGCAGGGAAAACTATAATGATCTGCACAGATAGCAGACAAGCGCTACTAACCTTGAATAGACCACGAATCACATCAGGTTTAGTAATGGAATGTTACGAGTCACTAACTCAAGCTTCGGATGGTAATACCATCATCCTGAAGTGGGTTAAAGGACACAATAGGAATAAAGGCAACCGCATTGCTGACCAATTATCTCATTGTCATTGTCAATTAATCAATCAGCTCCACACACTGGGGCTAGCAGACACACCTCTATGTAGGAAGTGTGAACGAGAAGACGAAACTGTAGAGCATGTACTATGTGAATGCCCAGGGTTATCGTTAATACGAGAGTACGCGTTCGGCGAGTTCTGGCCCACACCTGCCCACATAAGAGAGATGTCTCCTGGTGACTTGTCCACCTTCCTAGAAATAGCAGGATGGACAATGAGCTAAGGGTGACAGCTCACTGGGAGGATTTTCCAATGGGTCAATTGAGGCCTAAGTGCTGTGAAACTTAACTCGCCCTCACTACTCTACAGATACAGACACAATGATGTCCTCAAATATTGTCGAAAATCTTCTCATTTAAATCTAAACATACGCTAACACTTTCTACATCAAACAAAACATAAATTTGTGTAACATTTATGTATAATAAGTATTTACTTATTGATTACAAGAATATTTTAGAATTCTTTCAAAAAAAAAATGTTTTTATTTTTAAGTGACGTTCCTCACAACTACTTCATACATTCTGTTTAGCTCTAGGTTTTAAATCTGAACTTCGTAATAATGTCGGCTCTTTTACAAGAACGCTGACATTGTATATAAAAGTTATTTTGTCATGTAATAAACAAATAACGATTATATGTACAGAGTGGTCTATAAATAGCTGAGGATTAACACAAAGTTCTAATTTAGTAACAGACCAAGAAAAGACATCGATAATATAGTAAACCTCTTGTAGAGTTTTCACGATATGTTAAGATGACCTCTACCATACCGACCGGTGGTACTCGGACTTACACCGTCTTATCAATCCAGAGGCTGATCAACTTAATGTCAGTGCACGGTTTGAATCGGTGCTTAACGATTCTTAACTACCGCACACAAACGATCTGCTTCACATCTTCTTTGGCTGTGCACTCTGTGATGTCCGTTTCAAAATACAACTGTCGTATGTGCGTGAATTCAGTTCTTATTTTTTTATTAAAATTTGATGGTGAAGACGTGGTGACAAGGTACTTAAACTAAATTTTTTAATTAGTTTTTAACTCTTTCTTAGTGTGATAAGGACTGTGAATTTTTTGGGACTTTCGGATTTACAAATATAATGTGTGGTAAGTACTTTTGGTTTTAACTTATCTGTCGAAGAAAAAGAATTCTGCTGAAAGATTTGAATATTTTTTAATAATATTCATAGTTGTTATTGCAAAATTTCTTATGAACTCAGTTTCTAATTATTTATCTATATGTTTAATTAATTTTTGTGCCACTGTATTTATCATGTAGAAAGAATGATGATGATGATGATGATAGTGTATTTGGCATGGAAGCTATTCCATTTGCCACAGATTTTTGAATGATTTATGTTATGTTTATGTATTAAAACTTGATTATAATAAATTGATATTATATATCCGGATGCATATAAGTGATTACATATGAGTTCGTATATTGATTTCTGATTCAGTGACAGTAGGTGGATTATGTTTATTGGAAGTTGCATATTACTTTGAACTAGATTTTCATAAAATATAGATGAGATTGTTTTATTTTTACTATATCCAAACAGGATGTGATTAACATCATACTGAGAAATATTATCGCATGAACACTTTCCTGATTCTATAATGTTTAATCTAGCCAGGTGAGTTGGAACAGCACCGTGAAGAGTTTTAATCTTGTGATAGTTGCTGCTGATCGTTTGGATATGTTATAATGGAATATGTGTGGTAACTCTATTAGGGATGGTAACGTAAGATGATTCTTGTAATAATGATTATTTGATGAATTCACCAATATTTTCCATTTGTCTTGCTTAAAATTTATTTTTTTATTATAAAAATTGATTAGATCAGATACTGTGTATATATGTTCTTGTATACCGGAATGACAGTAATCCGTAGCCAGCTCGTCTACTATTTCATTACATTTTATCCCGGTGTGACTTTTTTCCCAAATAAATGTTACATATTTGTTTCTCATTTTTTATTTAATGTCACATCATCATCTCGCATGTCTTATGTTAACTCATTAAGTCTACTAAGAACTGACTTAAAGTCTGAGATGATCACAGCATCTTGCAAATTTTCATGCTCTAGCCAATGCAGAGCTTACCTAATAGCTACCGCTTCTGCAGTGTCAATAGAGTAATGTAGAGGAAGCTTTGTTTTAAATGATTTGTTATTGTAAGGAATTTACACTGTTGCCTCGTCCTTCCCATCGTTCAGTTTAGAGCCTCTGTGTAAATTATAGTTTTATTAGTATATTCACTCAATGTGGATTTCATCAACTTGTTATTTGTTTGATGTGAATCTGAATATTTTGGTAATATAATATTTGGTATTTTGAAGATCGTGTTGAAAAATAATCTTATAGAAAATTACAAAGGGCATGGTGTTAATTTCATAGCACCCAGAGTTAATATCAACCTTTTAAACTGAATACGATCTATTTTTAGTAAATGTGTATTGCTTGCTGATCCGTATAACATACATCCGGAACCCAAAATTGATCACACGTAGGTCCTGTAAAACATCAATACAACTTTGTTATCAGCACCCCATCTCCTGCAAGCCACATATTTAAGAAAATGGATGATTTTTTCTCATCTTTCTTTTACACATTGGACATGTTTGGACCATAGTAATTTGGGATCCAGGATTATACCAAGATATTTATACTCATTGACAACAGATATAACATATTCTGACAGATTTAGGCTATCAGGCGTACGTACCCTTTGTTTTGTAAATATAATAATGGCAGATTTTTCTGGAGATATAGTTAGTTTATGGTTTTTAGTTCAATTATCCACTAGTTTTACGTTTTATTCCAGAACTTTCACACAATCGTCATATAAATCACGATTGGCATAAATACATACATCATCGGCATACTAAATACATTTTATTGAATCAACAAAAACGCCGTGTATACTTACCGAAAACATGTTAAACATAATCGATCTTAATACAGACCCTTGTGGTAATCTAGAAAGAATGAAAACCACTGTTTGTCATTCTTTCTTATTACAAGGATACCCTTTTCACCTGACTTGATCTTGTAGGTAGTCATATCAGCAACATTTAGTAGTATTCTCATTTCTCTCTCTTATTCTATGTTTGAATGTCAGACTATTGACCAAACAATGATGACAAATTCCTTTATTTTAATTTTTTTACATCAGTTCTTGTTAATAGGTATTTATCTTTACGTTTATCTTCTTAACCAGACTTGACATTTGAAATATTCACATTAACAATTTTTAATGATAATCTTTTTTATATATCTTCTGTTCTTTATAACCCTTATTCCTTGTTTGGATCTCAATGTCTGGTCAATGATGAATAAATAAATTATTTTTTTTTGTACTTCGTAGATTTGATTTGATATTCAGCATCAACAATCTCTTTTAATACTGTATGGATAGTAGTAGTAGATATAGAGAAATAAGTTATAGAACGAAAATGATTTTCCATAAAAATTAGTAAAGTGGAGTAGTTATTTGTATATGCCAATTTAGAGGGGTAGTTTCAAAGGTTTTTTTGAGTTTTTGACTTCATTACAGTCGATTTAAGCGCCTTTGGCGAAGCTGACAATATTTGTCAATGTTTACTTTATGTGATAAATATAAAAATGTTGATATTTTTATTTATTTCAACGCCATGTTTGTTTGTTTATTTGTTTTTGTTTGGTAATGTTATAAATACACATTAAAAGCTTGGTTATTGCGATTTTTGTTTCATTTTCGTTCAATGACTTCAATATTTTGTAAAACTTTTCCGTAACATATCTATTATGTCTGCTCTCATTTTTTCTATTCAAGTATCTTCTTCTTTCAATGCCCTGTCCGATTATCGAACGTTGGCGATCATATTGGCAATAATAACCTTATTCACGGCGGCTCTAAATAAATTAAAGGTGGTTTCTTGATACCATTCTCGGAGATTTCGTAGCCAGGATGTTCTTCGTTGGCCTGGGCCCCTCCTTCCGTCGATCTTACCCTGTATTATGAGGTGTAGAAGGTTATACCTCTCTGGATGTCTCATTACATGACCGAAATATTGTAACTTCCAAATTTTTATCGTTTTTGTTATTTCTGTGCTCTTTTTCATTCGATATAAAACTATTTCATTTCTTATTCGATCAACCCAACTTATCCGCAATACTCGTCGATAAATCCACATCTCAAAGGCCTCTAATTTTTTCATTAATGTCTCTGTAAGGGTCCAGCTCTTCATACCATACAGCAATGTGGAGAATATGTAGCAGCGTATTAATCTGATTTTAAGATTTAACGTTATATCTCTATTAATTAGAATTTTCTTTAATTTATAGAAGGCGGCTCTGGCTCTTTCAATGCGTATTCTTATTTCTTTATTTATATCCGAGTTATCGTTAACGTTTGCACCCAAGTAGGTAATATTGTGGACTCTTTCTAACTCGATTCCATACGATCTGATGTTCGTTGGTTGTAACTCCGTTTCGCTGACAACCATAAATTTTTTCTTAGAAGTATTAAGTTTTAGCCCATATTCATCACATGCTTCGGTTACCCTATTTATAAGTCGTTGCAGGTCTTCTTCATTGGAGGCAATAAGTACCGTGTCGTCTGCATATCTGTATACACTGAATATTTTATATTTTTGAAATTAACCACAATAATTACATTTTTTTATATTGATATGATATACATTTTATCCACCATCTTGTTGGAGGACGTCCTCGATTACGACAAGCTATTGTCTATATCTTTATTGTAATATTTGGTCAATCCTTTTTTCCATTCCTGACTCTGCCAACATGGCCTCCACAGTTCCAGCTCAGCTTTTAACTACGTCCTTAACCTTATTTTATTGATTACTTTTCTGGTAAGGGTCAATGTTTCTGCTTCATATGTTAGAACTGGCAGTGCATACTGACTTCCCTAAGTTTTCCGTAAGCTTCCAGTGTTAGTTCTATTCTTCTGTTTAACTCTGTTGTTTTATTGTCCCTTCAGAAAAGTTTTTCAAAAACTCCCCTTTTGTATTGACTCCAATATTTTCCCAATTATTATTTCTCATGACACTCTGTAATAAAGTGGTGAATAGTTTAAAACCCTTTTCCAAAATAGCTCAAAATAAACATACTAAATATACATACATTTACAAAAGAAGCAATGGAAAACTATAACTAGAGAAAGGACGTGCTCTAATTAAGTTCACTTTTTTCTTCTTATGGTATCTGTTCCTTCCGAACGTTGGCGATCATTCTGGCTATGATGACTTTGTTGATTGCTATACAGAATAGCTGTGTTGAGGTCTTTCTATACAATGGATATTCTTCTTCGTCCTGGGGCCCTTTTTGCTTCATTTTTATCTTGCAAAATGCCTTGATTTCTCATTATATGTCCCAAGTACTGCAGCTTGCTGCTCTTCACAATGTTGATCAGATCCGCGGTTGTGTTCATTTTTTGTTGCAATTTAAATGCAGAGAACTAAAGCAAAAATACAGTCAAAACTTAATAAAACGAATAATATAATTCAACATTGATATGTTAAAGGAAAAACTCATACAATACCAATATAGAGAAGATATCTTAGATATAGCCGTAGTAGATATAAATGAAGAAATAAAATAATGGTTTGACGAAGAGACTGGAAATTTGGTAGAGCAAATTAAAAAAAATTCAATTCGAAAAAAATTTCATAATAAATAAATAAGATATATCTACCAGAAAATAAAAAAATACAAAGGTAATATAAAGCGCAAAGTGTTTCATAAAAGATAATGAAGGGAAATTGATTAAAAAATCGAAAGAGCCAAAAGAATTATTTCGAAAAGCCATTTCGAAAAGTTAATAAACGGAGAAGAAGTAGCTGAAATAGAAATAAACGATATAAATAAAGAGGAAGATTAAATAGGTAGTACTACAAAAATATATGAAATAAGAGCAGAAATAATTGCAGAAATGATAAAAACATAAGATGAGATAAGTCACTGCGAGAAAAATATGGATAAATTAATGTGATAAATTAAGTTGATAAAATAATATGGAAAAGTGGGCAAATGACAGAGCCTTTGGGTATTGATCAAAGACTGTCCAAGACATAAAAAATTAAACAAATATATTGCCAAAAATATAAAGGAATAGCGAAATTATAAATATGTTGTAAAGTACTAATCAAATGCATAGGAAAACGACGAAATAAATATCTTTTTCTTAGAGTGCCGTCTCACTACAGAGGTTGGCTATTATAATGGCTATTTTTCAAGAATTCTAGCTTCGGTCAACAGATCTTCTTATTTGAATCTTTCCCTGTAATATGAGACTTAAAGTATTCCAGTTTTCTGGTTTGTATAGTATTGACTAGTTCTACTTCTTCATCAACTCTCTCCAGTACTTCTTTATTTGTAATTCTATTAGTCCATGATATTTTTAATACTCTGCGGAATAACTAGAGTTCAAAAGCCTCGATTCTTTTTAAGTTGCATTTTTTTAATGTCCAAGGCTCAGCTCAATATAGAAGTATGCAAAGAATTTATTAGTGGAATACAAATGTACAAGGCAACAAATGTACAAGGCAATGATAGAATTCGCTGTACCAACTAAACTACCAAACTCATCTAGACTAGATAAATTTGAAATAGAATAAAATCTAAGATAGAGAGGAGAGAAGAAACGTTTATGATGGAAGAAGATTGAAAAGTCTTGTCAAGAAATATAGGAAAAAGTCATAAAATTGAAGTATAAATTATAAATTTTGAAATTTCCATTATATTAAACATTACCTTAATGTGTAAACAACCTTAAGTACTAGGCCTACAAAGCCTAATAAGCTAAATAATAAAAAGCAGTTATGAGTACTATTTAATCTGTAAAAAAAAGACAAATACTAAAAAACACAAAAAAAAACACAAACACTATCAGTAAGAATTACGTTGACAATGTACAATTTAATGTTTACAATAAAGCTCTTTCAATAGCTGAGACAATAACATACTTAGGATGATTCTTAAATAAAGACTGGGACCACTCAAGATGAATAAGACGTCGAATCGAAAAATCAAAAGATACATTGAATAAGATGCGTAAAGTGCTATGTACTATGTAAAGTACTATCTCGCATATGCATACCTGAATAAGGATACTGAGATACTATGTACCGTCGACTTTGCTTTACGGAGCAAGAGAGTGGACTCTCATAAACGCCTTATGTAAACGGATAAATGCATTTGAGATGTGGTGCTGTCGAAATATGCTTAGTCTCACGCATATATCTTATTACATCTAATGAAACCATCTTACAACGCATTTGTGGAGAACTAGAATATCTCCTGACGATCAAACGCAGAAAATTAGAAAACTTTGTACATATCATGGGAAATGAGAAGTACCACCTACTGCAGATTATTCTGCACGGGAAAATAGAAAGTCAAAGGTGGGCAGTACGCAAAGGAACATCGTGTCTGCGGAATCTAGAAACATTGACCAACAATGGCATAACTAGGTTTATTCAAAGCGGCAGTAAATAAAGTAATGTGTTTTAATTTTTTGCATATTTGCTAATACCAAAACTGCCTCGCCCCTTTTACTAAATTACCCCAATCTTTTACACATTCCTCACCAACTAGTTATTTCACAACACACTACAAATAATATTTTTATCCCCTCATACATTATACAAATAAAAAACCAAAAACCCCCTTCCCAATAAATCTTTTCACACAACCAATCCCAAAATACTTAAACCCTTATTACAGAACAACAAAAATCAACACAAAAAATATCCCACTTACCCCCAACCAATCTAAAACTTCCACACTTCCAAACCCCCCTAAAACACAAACACTCCTTCTCAAAACATATACTTATCTAATAACTTAATCCACCCAAGTATTCCTCATCCAAATAAACCATCTCCACTAACCATAACCTAAAAAAGTATAAGTAATATCAACATGACAGTAAATAAAATTTTTCAAATACACTATACCATTCCAAAAATCAGTAATTACCAACTAAAGCACAATCAAATACTTAAAAAAGATCGTATTTAAGAGCAACCAAGCGAGCGCATTCATGAATTTACAAAAGCTTCTTCTTGCCATTTGAAATCGTACAACCAATTAATTCTGTAATACACAACCCATGGTAGTCTTCAAGACCCAACCACAACTCTACACTACCCACTCCCTCCCCCATTTTAACGTATTGTTCCTCAAGCTTAACACAAAACACTGACATTGCATGACAGATATTTTAAGTGAAAGGTAAAAAGGAAAAGATTACAGAATCTAGAAATATGAGAAGAATTAAGAAGGATTTTGAAGTTATTATAATATTCCACACTAAATGAAAATATAAAGGGCCCTACATAGCCTGGTAAAATTTTAGTTAAATTCCAGAATGTTAAAGACAAAACCATTCGCAACAATTGAATATACCTAATAATAAAAAAATATAAAAATTCAGACAGACCAGTTCAAAATATTATTTCTTAGATTCTTTCTAATAAATCAATCAATCATATAACAATAATATAAATAGGATTAAAACTTACTTTTTAATATAGGACAGTATTAGAATATTTCTCATTTTACGTTTTCTTTGGAAAATGTTATATAATTTGATATAACCGTTTGATCTGATTAAATATATTTCAAATGTATTGACTATTTATTAAAAACAATAAATACTTGATGTCTAGTTTCTATATTTAGACCTGTTAAATCTGTATTTAAAAAGTTGTGCAATCGTCTTATCAATTTGAATTATTATGTTATTATTTTTAATCGCATTAAATTGTGACCTAGTTTTCGAAAATAATTTATTTTTCTAAGATTAAACTTCACAATACTTAAATTTCTATTAAAAAGTTTATTAATAATGGAGTGAAGAACTTTATGAGAATAATAGCATTACCTTCTTGAATAACACGTTGGGAACAACTTGATAAAGTAAACTAATAGCTTCTAAACGTTTTCTTCTTTCCATTATTGGCCATTCCATAATATACAAATACATATATCCACTTTTTTCAAACAGTGTAAATTCGTGAAATCGTAGGCTTCCACGGCCAGAGTCAGAATTATAGTTTATTCGTCTTCCGGGTTTGGACCGTGTCATTTGTGAGTGACCCAAAAGTGGGTTCATCTCGACGTTTCGCTACAATTGTATGTAGCTTCTTCAGGAGAACAAAGAAAAAGAAAAAGAAAACAAAAGAACAGGAAGATGGGTAGTTAGCAACGGTAACTCAGTTACTCAACGCAACCAGAGGCGAATACTAACTACCAAGATGGGCATTTGGTCAGAGTAACTCAACTACTCAACGCAGCCAGAGGTGAAAACCAAATGCAAGGACAGGGATTCACGTCCAACAGCTCAGAACACTAACGCGTCGAGAGGCGGGGAGTGAATCCCTGCTCACTCCCCGCTCCCCCCGCAATCCCGGGGATTCACTCCCCGCCTCTCGACGCGTTAGTGTTCTGAGCTGTTGGACGTGAATCCCTGTCCTGGCATTTGGTTTTCACCTCTGGCTGCGTTGAGTAGTTGAGTTACTGTGACCAAATGCCCATCTTGGTAGTTAGTATTCGCCTCTGGTTGCGTTGAGTAACTGAGTTACCGTTGCTAACTACCCATCTTCCTGTTCTTTTGTTTTCTTTTTTCTTTTTCTTTGTTCTCCTGAAGAAGCTACATACAATTGTAGCGAAACGTCGAGATGAACCCACTTTTGGGTCACTCACAAATGACACGGTCCAAACCCGGAGACGAAATAAACTATAAAATGTAATTCGTGTTAAATTTTTAGTTGAAGTATTTCCTACTGTACATTGTTTTTTTTTGTGTAATTTGCCTTTAACCGTTGCCTGTAGTGTTTTTTTTTTAACAAAAGTCGCTATGAAGGGCACCTTATCAAGAAGCGTGTGCACATGTTCAATCCTTTTGTACCATCAATAGTGTTTTCCTTCCAATAGTGTTTTCAGTGAAAATGGTTAGGAAATTGAATGAATGAACGAAGTAGGAAATTGTCAGATATACATTTAACGGAAGTATAAAAGTTAAAAATCCACAAGGAATCTACGTTCCTGTAGTTGGCTGTATACCATATATTAAAAAAAACTTATTAAAAATCCTTTGTAAAAGGTATATATTTAAAACCCTAACGGCTAATTAAACAAAACGTTTTCGGAATCCATATTCCATCATCAGTGTCTAGGAGTACATGAATGTAGCCACTAAATATATGGGTAAAAACCCGTTAACAAATAATGAATTACATTTAGTTTACAATATTTCTTATAATATGTTGAGATGTTAAAGTTACCGTTGGATTAGGTAACATGGCGAGGTTGGACAAGGTAACCTGTAAGGTAAGTCGCTGTGTTTTAATGAACGTTACGACATCTGGTTCATTAAAGAGTTGGCATAATTAGTCATAAAAATTTTTGCGCCACTGTCTTTGATCTTTTATCATAGATATATAGTGAGTGTATAAAACATGTTTTAAAAATATAGTAAGTTTCCTAAATATTTGCTGATAATATTATTATCTACCTATAATAATTATTTATATAATTTGTATTTGTTTTTAACTATCTAATTATTATGCATTTTCATTTATTTCTGGTATATATACACAACTAAAATATTCTCATTAATAATCTTACAAAATATTTTTTTGTTTTTCGTAATACCGCAGTGAAACTGATGCTCTTTCTTAATAAACATATTTTCGTTGATTTTCGCTGATATCAATAATAAGGGAATGCACAGTTTAGTTTTCTTAAACTATAAATATCAGCATCCTAATCAATAGATTATTTATCTTGCATTTTTTTCTAAACTGTTTAGAGAAGGTATATTTTGTATGAAAATATTTTGAAAATTCATATATGGGTAAACAACTAAATTCTTTGAAAATATACCAAATTAAAAATATTTACAGAAAACAAAGGCAGTTTTAAATTTGTTCTTCTGTCCGTGCATCTTGCAGATACGTAGTGGTTATAAATGCTGATGTTCTTCCAGAGTTCCGTTCTCTGGAAGAATCCTTCTGTATTTCAAATTTGTTGTACTTAAATTGCGAAGTTTGCATCTAGTAATTTGTTCGAAGTATTAATTAAAGGAAAAAGAAGAATATGCGTTCTTTTCGTATTGCTTCTGTTATCTAAATCATTAATGTACATAACCCTTTCATAATATCTGTAAATATGACTGTCTCGTCCGCATATTCGACGTTGAGTTTGTTAACGTTCAGAAGAATTCCATTAATTAGCTCTTCTACGTTTGAAAATTTCTCTGAAGTATTAATTAAATAAAAAAGGGGAGAATATGCATCCGTTTCATACTCAGCGTTCTATTGATACGAAACATGTCAATTGGTTATCTTTTTTCATATTCGCAATTTGATTTTTAATAACTCTCCTAACTTTTATCATCTCTACCAACTTCTTTCATTATAAACATCAATTTGTCATACCTAATTATATCTCATAATATTGGTGCCTTCTACATTTCAATGTCATAGGCTAATTTAGTTATTTCGTCTTTCCTATGTATGCTTTCCTATGATTTCCTAAGGTATATCCACTACACCTTGCAATATCATCACTACTTGGTCGAGGACTACTTATTCAATATATTCGCAGCTAACCTTTATATCTAAAGGCCACACACTATCCGTCACCTGTGACCCCATTGATAGTTAGGCAGCTGGCAGTAGTAGGCTTTAGAATAATGAAAAGATCCCTAGCGACTGGAAAACTGGATTATATGCCCAATATATAAAAAAGTATAAACTAAAAATGCAAAAATTATCGCGGCATAACCGTCTTGTGCACGGCGTACAAAGTTTTTACTTACTTACTAAACAAACGACTACAATAATTAACTGGCAACATTACCGGTTTTCGACAAGAAAGATCTATAACCTATCAGTTATTCACAGTGAAACAAATTCTAAACAAATCGTGGGAATACGACATTGACGTCCCGAATATATTTATAGATTTCAAACAGGTATACAATTCAATTAATAGACAAACGTTATATCGAACATTGCATAGCTTTAACATCCCTCAAAATATATTCGACTAGTAAAATTAACAATGGACTCATCAACAGCAACTGTCAGAGTACAAAATGAGGTTACTGAGAACTTTTAATAGTCAAGGATTAAAGCAAGGAGACAGGCTGGCACCGACACTATTTACCCTGACTCCCGAATGTGTGCTAAGACAACTAAATATAGGACGAGGACGTAATCTCCTAACAATTAAATCAATATAGATTGCCGCCTATGCCGCTAACATTAGCATTATGTCTCGCAGAATAGAAGAGTTGGTAGAAATATATTTACAATTAAAAACAAAAAACAGGGGCAGAAGAGACTAGGCTAGAAAGAAATATTTAAAAGACAAAAAAGCTGACAAAGACAAGAGCTATTGGAAACATACGCACAGTTGAAATAGAAGACGATATTAAAATTGTAAAAAGTTTTACATATCTGGGAGTTCTATTAAACGCGGATGGAAGAAAAGAACCAAAAATTCAAAGAAAAATAGTAAAGAGAACCAAATCTTTTTTCTTGCCCGTATGTTCCGCTCCAAAACACACGTTGTAAATCAAAAATGAAGGTCTACAAAATTATTATTAGACCGATAGTATGTTATGAATACGAGACATAAGTGATGACAGAAGAAACAAAACGAAAGGTGGAAGTCTTCGAAAGAAAAGTCCTAACGAAGATATTTTTACCTGTTAACGAAAACGGAGTATGGAGATCCAGGTACAACCATAAACTTCTACCAATTGTTCCCTATTGCCACCGGATCAGTTATGAAGGGACCTACATCGTTTCTACTAAAAAGGTATAACGTGCTGTTTAAAACAGGTCCTTTTGCTCGATAGAACAAATAATTTATATGTAAGAATGCTTTTATGTTGGTTGTTACTTTTAAAATCGATCTAGTAGAAAAAAATCCAAAATTGAAAACCAACAATATGTTGGAAGTACTTATTGTCCACCAACTGATTTTCCGTCCATATTTTCATGGTTTTTGCATATTTCTTGCAGTTATTACATCTTTTAACTTCAGTAGTAACTGCTCAAAAGGAATTCCCTATAACGTCTTTTGCGACCACTTTTTCATAGCCGTTTATGATTTATGATAGAAGTAACTGAAATACTTTGATTTTTCCGCATATTTTGTAATCTGGTTTAATAATTCGCTTATTTTTTTTTGTTACAGATGGAACTCAATTATAGACTCTTGGTCATAGCAGTAATTATAAGCGCAATGCATTTTCAGATAGCTCATTTGCAACGTGATAATATACAGGGCCAAAAGTATTGCGGCAGTCAGATTGGAAAGGCGCTATCCACAATATGTAAGGGAAACTACAACACCCTCAAACGAATGGACAGTAAGTGTCATATTTTTATTATATACACAATTTGTCAAGTCTTCAGAAATTAGAGGTCGTTTTTTATTCTTAATTTATTAGTATTTAACTGTTATTTAATATCTGAAAAAAAAAGACACTTGGAATCCAAATAAACGTTTTATTACTATAAAGCCATAATACAATTAATTATCCTTTTTACCTGTTGATTTGCTTTGGATGTGCAATGACGGATATTTATTCGCTTCCATAAAAAGATTTCTTATTTCGAAATCACCACAAATTTTAAAACCGGCATTCTTTTTCATAATCTACAGTATGGGGACAAACAGAAATCCTCCATTGTGGAAAACTCTACTGCAGAGATTTTGATCAGGTTCCCCTGGACAATTTTGTTTAATTCCACCTCTAATTAGCTCCTTAGTGAAAAAAGAACACCTCTAAATTTAAAAAATCTGTAATTTGTTTAGCTGTACAGACCAATTCGAGCCTTTTAACATTACTCTAGTCGTCAGAGTTGAAAATACTACTAAATCTGTAAAAATCATACGAACAAGCTGAATTTTGCTGAGAATGTGATTTTTGAGATCCCAAAACAGATTCAAAAAGGTTGCCACCCTTACCTCCTAAAACTCCGAAGGGAGGGGGGAGACAGAAAATATCGATTTACTAAGATTAACAGTTTTTTCTGTAGAATTATTATTTCTTCTGTAGAATCAGCTTGTTTATATAATTTTTAGAGGTTCAGTGGCATTTTCGTCTCTGACCTCTGTAGTATTAATTACAATTTAAATATTAAGTTTCTTTCACTCAACGCAAAAATATTTAACATTGTATTAATTTGTTTTAGGGTTTCCACGTCCTGCACAATGGGATGGCATGTATGGTGACATGCCCATGCCCGACGAAAGCGATTTGGGCTTTCCCTACCAAAGTAAAGAACAAGCGTCAACACTTATGGGAGGAAAGAGGAGGAAAAAGCGATGGGGAGTATACAACGAATGTTGCGAAAAGTCCTGTACCCAAGAAGAACTGTCGTCCTATTGTGCCGAAGGCAAGAGGAGATAAAACTCGAGAAATGCAAACATTGTGATAATACATTAAAATTTAGTATTAAGTTGAAAACTTAATATAAAAACCGGTTACTGGTTCTTGAACTGTGAAGGAATCGGCAAGATTGTAAGTTTTTTTCTATGAAAAATGTTAGAAAGCTACCGTCCAAGTAACGTTTACGTTCCTATAAATTAAAGCAGAGGATTTTTTTGAAGAAAAGTGTTAAAAGATTTATTTTTAATTGTAAGATACTAGATAAAGTTCTCATTTATTTGAGGATTTTGTCTTTTCGAAAAAAAGGTTCTTGTGATAATAATTAGCATTGCATAGGCCATACTGTTTTGTTTTAATTTTTAGTTTCTATCGTTGCTTCAAATTTCTTCAAATCGAAGACATATTTATTTTTGATAAGATAGCCATTTTTTATATCATTAGATGTATTTTTTGGTTTCTATGTCTAAAATGCAGCTACACATTGTTTATCTTTTCAAAAGTTGTTTATCTGTGGCATCATATTTTTAAATATTTCTGTATAATTAGAGAAGTTAAATATATAATAGATATAAAACATCATTCGACATTATTTGGTGCCTCTTTTCTACAGCATTCTCGGTTATTCTATAGGCCAAGATTCTTACAACTCATCGCTTTTGATATTCCCTTTCGCGTACTTTCATTGGCCGTATTCATTTCATGAGTTTCGGTGATATACATTTGTAAATTCTTTGTACGTGAGCATATTAATTATCTTCTTTTTGTATCTATTATAGATTGTAGCATAAGTCTGGTTTAGATTCACACACCTTTCATTATATTGCGACCAAGATCTTCAATGTATCCTCACCACACTCAATCAACACAAATTAAGAAGAAATGTGTTGGTATTGTGAAATAAAGCCACAATAGAAACTTTATTAGTGAAAACCATAAAAAAAATATATTATATTTCATGAAATTTATATTTTTATATGGCCTAGCTTAAAATCTACAGAGTTAAAACCTCTGCGTAAGTGGATGTGTTCTAAAAAAATTAGAAAATTTTTATTAGTGTTATATATGGATCCTAGGAACGATAATAATTAGAGCTTATTATCAGTTCCAAAACTTCACCGATATTCTTTAAGATTTTTAAGGTTTCATCAAACTTTTATTTACAGCACTAACAAATTTTCTAAAAAATATTCTGTACTATAATGCTTTCTGTTCCTATCAAGTATACATACACTAATTTAGCAATAGATCAATTATCAGGACAAGTATACTCGTCATTGAATATTTACATATAAATGTATGATTAAAACTGTAACTGGGTTGTGCAGTTAGGAGTTATATATTAATAACTCATTTTTCTTAAAGGTGGAAATCATATATATCTTTAATTGAACGGTGATCTTAATTTTCATTGATTTTAAGACTCTAATCTTTTAGGTAAACAATAATTACATATTTTTATATTATTGTTAAAAGAAATCGCTTATAGTTACCCCCTGATTATTTTTATTCTATTATGTCCCATACTAGTCTAAGAGCCAAGGGGAAGGTTGACTATGCACTTTTTGGTGCATAACTCACCTTTCATACGTGCGATTATCTTTTAAAACCCCTTAATTTCAAAGGTTAGTGTTTCAGCTTTAAAAAAAAATTATTTTATCTTTGTTAATAAAAAAGTTACAATTCAGCATTAAAAATTTTTCTAAAAGGTTGCGAATTTATTTGTTTTAATTTAAACAAAATTAAGCTATAAACTTTAAAAATCTGTCTAATGGAAGTTTATAGAACAATTTAAAACTAAAATTTTAAGCTATGGTAAATGTTTCCATGGTAATTTTTAACAAAGATATGAAACTTTTAAATTCAGGGATGCATATTATTTTAGTTATAGCAGTTTATAGTTAAAATTGTCGTTAAAAAGTGGTACATTAATTTGTTTATAAGAGTTTTAAATAAAACTGAGTAGTAAACGTTGGCAGTTTGGTTAAAAGAAGTTATAGAACAATTCAAAACTAATATTTTAAGCTTTGGTAAAAGTTTCTATGATATTTTTTTGCAGAGATATTGAAAATTGTTTAGCGCGCGCGGCAGCATTCGATGAGAACTGACCGTGCGCTTTAGAGCACGTTAATAAAAGTTACATATCTTGGTCAAAAATTAACATAGAAACATTTATCAAAGCTAAAATGTTCGTTTTGAGTTGGTCTATAACTTCCATTAGGCAGTTTGTTAAAGTTTGTAGCTTCATTTTGTTTAAATCCCTTATAAACAAATTCATTTTGATTTATGTCTTATAAACGAATTAATTAAAACGAAATAGAACACTTTAAAATACGTCAAAGTACTAAGGGAACATAAAGTCTCAACACCCTCTGGCTCATAGACTCTACAGATAATCATACCCTATTTACTTTTATCCATATTTTTTTTACGTTATGAAAAAAGCATAACCAGTAATGAGGAGTTCCCAGAACTAACAGTCACAGCGATTAAACAAGCTATCGGAATCGGAAAATCCGGTAAAGCAACTGATGAAAATATACGTCAATGCTGACAGATTTTTAAAACAGCGTTTATAAAGCAAAATAAAAAAACGCTTACAACAACAAGAAACAAGGAAAAAGGCTGGATTACATAAAAATAAGAGAGAACAAAACAAAGCGAACTATTGAGAAACGTAAGGAAATAAACGATTTGCAAAGTAAATATAATATGTTTTAAGTTAAAACATATTTAGCCATACGACTCACTCTCCATCTAAAGGGGAAATTCACTTATCCCAGATACCTACGGTATCAAAAGGATCAAGCTGCGGTGGGACTCTTTCTGTGTTATCGAGCCCTAGGTAACTTAGTATGCTGAAGTATCTCCCAAAACTTTTCGTACACATCTGGACATCGCGAGTATAGCTTTCTGTATAAGATAATGCAATCTCTCATGAATGAACATCTCTATCATTTACACCCAATTGTTTTATGTTCTTTATAAGGTTTTTGGAAATAACACCAGTAGTAGATAGCATAATAGGTACTGTCTGGATACTTTCCATTCTCCATTGTCTCCTAATTTATATTTCTAGATCTCTGTACTTGGCGATTTTTTCGTTGTATTTAACATGCATTATTTATTTATTGTATGGCAATTAGAACACATTTAGAACAAAATTACAAACACTAGTAATATAGGTAATATGACAAACTTTAAATAGTTACAAACAAAGATCAAGTGTATTAACATAATCAATTGACTCTGAAGCTGCAAACAGGAAGTCTTCAGGGCTACCATTATAGGATCTTGAAGGACACTCTTCAATAATGTGGTCGATCGTTTGGTTCTTCCCACAGTCACATTGAGGAGACGGATTCTTTCCCTACCGATTTAACTTGCAAATTATTGGTGTTAGGTATCGCCATATCAATAAGTGTTGTGTGCCTAGTAATTTTATTAAGTAGTAACAGATCCGGTCTATTAGTTGGTCTGTGAGTACAGTGATGTCCCAGTATAGCTTGTAGTTGTCATTTTCAGCATTCTGTCAGGAAGAGCATTTGTCATTTTGGACTTGAGGATCTTTAACAATATATTTCAGGTAATTTTTAGTTGGAATAACCTGATCTTGAATGGCAAGTTGAAAGCTCTCAGTCTCGAGAAACATCTTTCCTGATGCTAAACAATAGTTCGACGCCGTATTGTCGACATATTCTTGGTTGATCTCATTGACATGTCGCTCACATAGAAGTTTACTTATACAGGTGCGCATTTTTTCTTGCTTAGTCAGGTGATTTATGCGCATTTCTTGTTCCCTCAGTTTAAGCGGCGTTGTATCATCTACTGCACAAATTGCTCGATGAGGAGTAGATGTCTCAGCCTGCACCTGAAAATAAATTCTTAAATTAGCAACCTGTTTATCCAGTTTTCACCTATGTCTTTAAGTCCTCTTCCCCCTTGATATCGCGGTAATGTTGTTCTCTCTACCGACTGCGTGTAGGGTGTTTTTGCGTCTTTGTGAGAAGAGTTCTTACTTTCTGCTGAAGACTCTCTATATTTATTTTTGACCACTTTATAATACCAAATGAGTACCTCAGCGCGGAACAGGTACGTATTTAATGTCTTAAACAAATTTTTACTATTAAGATATGACCGATTATTATTATTATTGTCTAATATTATTCTGGTTTCTAATTCTTATATGTTTATAACTAAATAATACAACTAAAATCTATCAAACGTCATGACTTTTTAAAAACCCACTTATTTTTATGTTTCTCTCAGTAAGTTTCAAGCTTTTTTTATCTGAAATAGAGCAAGAAAATATTTTGACGAGTATACAATGTCTTCTACAATTAAAGGGCTAGAATTTTGTTAGTTAACTATATTTTAAAACTGCATATAGAAGGTGTTTTCCGTAGTTGTAAATAGCATTCAACAGCTTGATTATACTAAACATTTCTAGTCTGTGTTACTACTATTGACAAAATTAGGAAGTTTTTTATTTTTATACAGCAAGACACTGCTAATCTTTTTTTGTGATATAAGTGTTGTAGCAAAGTCTAGTTATACGAAATTATTTGTCTGGTTTCTATTTGCGTTCTTTATCTAAAGTAAATTTATCGAATGTCAACATTAGCGTTCCTAAAGTAAAAAAGCGCTATGGTAAAGTTTATTTGGAAACTAGAATGTAATTTGTAAACAACACGGTAATTATTATTTATTGCGACAGATACTATATCTTTGGTAAAAATGGGTTACTTTGAATAATTTTAAGTTTGTTTTAGATTAAATTAACTAATGATAATGGGTTAATCTTAACGTACTATGAAAAATAAGCAAGAATAATTTATTAAAATTTAAACTAGGAGAAGGGAGGATATATAATATATAGAAGTGCCAACATAATTTGATAACGCAAAAAAAATATTAATTTTATACATTCTTTATAGTCAGCATCTCTATTATTTTCTAAACCCTAAAACTGCGTTAACAAATTTTTGCTTACTAAACTATATCTTTAAATTCGTTTTATGTTGTTTTGGTGTCGTAATTATTTAAAATGACAGCTCAGATCTGTCATTGCAAATGATAAGACTTTAAATGACATGTGTAAAATGTGCTTACAAAAATAAGGACTGTTGATAATTTGGAAATCTTAAGTTTTCTGAAAATGCTTTGTCTAAATGTTTATATTTATTTCCCAATTTTCAACATTCTGATAAAATTCAGTTGTTTTTTATTATATGTCAAAATATATATGACCTCATTGACATTCTTCTTAAAAAGCGATATATGTCACACAGTCAAAGACAACTCTATTTCACAAGCCGTGCGATTAGAATTAACAACATTGCAATGGTGGGTTAAGGCCTTAGACAAGGAAAGAGAGAGGACAGGTAACATTCATTTACCAAACCTTCGAAAAGTGAAAAAAGTTTCGATGTGATCGCCATGTTTTGGTGCCTGTACGTTGCCCATTACTACCTCTCGCAGAGTTACCAGGTCTACTGATCTTTCAGTAGATCTACTGATTTCAGCTTCAATTGACTGATTTACTGAAACACTATATCATATACACATGATATATTTAACAATAACTTTAAAGAGGGCCTATTAAAGTCTTTTTTGAGTTTTAAAATTTACTTAAAATTGACGATTTTTCAACTGTCTTAAACTTTTTTATATTTCTAATTAAATATATTACTACATAACACTTTTATTAATTTTGCAATTATACACGTGTAAAGTTCTTTAGAATAATTAAAATATTAATCGCAAAAATATTTTATATCTAAAACATACACGTATATTCGTCTGGACTCAAGATAAAAAAATGATGCAAAAAATTTTGAAATTTCAAGGAAAAATGTCGCAATGTCTATCTAATAATTGTAGATAAACATTTTAATTTTAACAGTTTAATTTAACTCAAGATTTCTGGACATTTAAATTTTAAATCTCCTTCAGTGGATTCTAGTTAGTGTAAAATAGTTCAAATAGACTACCTCGAAATAGAAATAGTCCAGGCTGTGAGGCCGCTCCCGTTGGGAAAATGTTTCTGATTCGGTTTCTTCGCGGATTCCGGTTCAAAAATGTCCCCTTTAAACAAATCTGAAGGGTGCCGGGCGAAATTTTTGGGCAGAAATTGTTTAAACAATTTTTTTAAACAAAGTCCAAAAATAATTTTTTTTAATCTGGAAAACATTTTTTTAGGTTTTTTGGGCCATTTTAAACAAAAAAAGTCTCTTGTCATTTTTCTCTAAAGTTGATAGTTTTCGAGTTATAAGCGATTTAAAGTCTGAAAAACGCGAAAATACGCATTTTTGAGGCTTGAAAACACATATGTAAATTATTATTTTTGAGGTTACCAAGTGTCTAAATTAAAGTTTAAACATTCAACTTCAAGATTGTGAAGAGTAATCGGGGCTTATTTTAATTTAGACCGTTGTTTTTTAATTGTTAAGTATGCGCGTACACTCGATTTTTCAGCCGCCGCGGCGCCGCGCGCTACCGTGCGCCTCTATCGTACTTATGCATAGTTTACATATACTTACAAATAATTATTATTTATTGAGTATATATTTATTTATATCAATTGAGTTATAATATAAATTTCGTCTAAAGTCTAATAATAGTTACATAAAATAATTGTACAAAAGATTGTTAAATAACACACTAATATCACTCAGTAAAAGTATCTTTGTTTTCACAAAAATCTAAATCACATCCACATAATGGTACACAGTTGACATGATTTTTCTTGCAGTTGCAAGCATTAGTTTTGCAAGTCTTTTTGCATTTGCACGGTTTCCCAACCCACCACTATCAGACATATAATATCCATATTGTGTAAAATCGAGAGTTTGATAGCGGGAATATATGGCATTTCGCCAAATATATGTTTTAGCGAAAGCTCTTAACAAGTGTTGGTAAAGTGCGTCAGAGGTACAAGGTATATTGGCTAGATTAAATTAAATTTTTCAGTCACACTGTCTTTTCGTCGAAGAGCAGCATTTTGTATTGTTATGTAAAAATCTACTTTAGGTTTTTGCACTAACTTAATATTGTTGATGTTATTACAAAAAATACAAACTAAATTTTCTTCGGTAAGTTTTCATTTAAGAAGAGGTACGGAAAAAGACATTTTAAATCCATTCACAATTTTTTTAATAACACATTAATAATATAATACCCTTTTAATGGGCATTAAACAATAGTCTTCCTAATGATCGTTTAAGTAATAACAAATCAAGTATGAGCGCGCGATTGTTAAACAGGTAAAAACTTGCATTTTTGCGATAGTATATTGTTTTTAAACACCGCGCAATTTAAAATTAAGTTTACTAATATTAATATTTACTGCATTGTATTATTTAAATAATAATTTAAAAATATTATTTACAATTGATATAAATAAATATATACTCAATAAATAATAATTATATTGTTCAAATTTGGAAGAAAAAAAAACTATATACGGTTATTACATTGCGATGATTGATTTATTTAATTAGCCCAATGACAATAATTAATACCTACATAAATAAATTATGGAAAAAACTATGTTAATAAACTTCAAGGTTTGTTCGGTTTTTTTGCGTAAGTGTATATGTAAACTATGCATAAGTACGATAGAAGCGCACTCTAGCGCGCCGCGCCGCGGCGGCTGAAAAATCGAGTGTACGCGCATATTTAACAATTAAAAAACAACGGTCTAAATTAAAATAAGCCCCGATTACTCTTCACAATCTTGAAGTTGAATGTTTAAACTTCAATTTAGACACTTGGTAACCTCAAAAATAATAATTTACATATGTGTTTTCAAGCCTCAAAAATGCGTATTTTCGCGTTTTTCAGACTTTAAATCGCTTATAACTCGAAAACTATCAACTTTAGAGAAAAATGACAAGAGATCTTTTTTATTTAAAATGACCCAAAAAATCTAAAAAAAAACGTTTTCCAGATTAAAAAAAATATTTTTGGAATTTGTTTAAAAAAATTGTTTAAACAATTTCTGCCCAAAAATTTCGCCCGGCACCCTTCAGATTTGTTTAAAGGGGACATTTTTGAACCGGAATCCGCGAAGAAACCGAATCAGAAACATTTTCCCAACGGGAGCGGCCTCACAGCCTGGACTAAAAACATCTGTTAGCATTCTAATTATCTATTATATGATTTAGTTCTGAACCCTTTTTTAATTTCAATCTACATGTTTTTAAGTGGACTAAAAAGTATAAAAATTTCCTATATTTATTAAATGCATAATTCTAATATTTTTCCTTCCTTATTTGCTTATTTGAACATCATCTATATTGCCAAATACGATTATTTTATTTTGAACACCTTTGTTTTTTGTTTTAGAGTAGACCTTCACTCCTATGTGATTTTTTCCGATTTTATCAAAATTTTCATTATCTTATTTTGAAATATTGAATGCATCTATTCTTTATTCAAATGATCCAAGAATTTTCTATTGTATTCCTGTGAGTCCTGAATCTAGTTTACTCTTCGTTTTGATAGTTGCTGTATTTTTCTTCTGTTACTGTCTTAATACACTTCTAATTTTATCAGGGCTTTTTTTATTTAGAAAATCGCATCGACCAAATGGCCATTAGCGAAAAATTAATGGATTACATTAGGTACAATTACTGCATTACAATTGGGTTTATTAAATATTGTGGTACTTATTAATGTCTTTTAAGAAATTCAGAGTATTGTTAAAGTTACAGTCTGCATCTAGAGCTTCTAGAAGTGTTCCTGGTATCTTGTTGTTACTTCGTTGTAGATTGTAGAGGGGACATTCACATAGTATGTGCATTATTGTTAGTGTTATATTACACGTTTCACATCGCGGCGGTTCACACTTTTTTATTAAGTAATCATGCGTTAACCTAGTATGTCCGAAAATGTCCGTATGTCTCAGGTGCGGTAATATTATTTCTTGGCTTCTTGACGTAGGTAGCACATTCCATGTAATCTTTCTGTGTTTCACTTGTTTTAATTTTGAATTCAACACATTCCATTTATTTTTTCACACACTTAAGATTGATTTTTTTTATATAAGCTTTTATATCCGTTGATAGCGATGTGTTTACGATTTCGGAAACGTCACTGACTATCGCGTCTTTCGCACTATGGTCAGCAGTTTCGTTGCTTTTTATTCCTATGTGGGATGGGATCCAGATGAAATTTATCTCATTAGGATTGATATAAGCCTGAAAAAGGACCATTTTAATTTGTTTTAAAAGCGGGTTTTTTGGATACAGTTATCGGATGCTTTGTATGGCATTAAGTGAGTCTGTTAAGATAATATATTTGCAGTTTGTTGTCAGATTGATTTGTTCTATGGCGCGATAGAGAGCATATAGTTCAGCTGTATAGATAATACTAACATTAGATAGTTTGAATTTAAGGACCTTCTCTGGAGTTACTACGGACGCTCCCACACTTTCGGATGATTTTGAACCATCAGAGTATATCTGAATATGATTTTTTATAACGACTAAGGATTCTCCTAAAATGGAAAATAATTAAATTATGATTAGTGGAGTTTTTATTAAATGACGTAAGTTCAAAGTTATATGATGGTATGTTTTGAATCTAAGGTGGATTATGGAAGACATTCAGGTATGGCAATATCAAACAGATGCAAATGATCTTTTATTCTTTCATAGAAAGGTTTTAACAGAACGGTGTTTTATATTAAGATTTAAAAAATTATCAGTAAAAGTAAAAAATGTGGAACGCTTCACGATTTTGCGTGTCATCCTTGCGTAGAGGTCATGCTAATCTTCTCTGTATCGTTAGAATTTTAGTATATGTACCGCCAAAGCGAGTACGATTATCAGGGCTTTCTTTATCTTGTTTTGCAATGTTTTCTGGATCTATTCTTTATTTAACGGCTCCATGAATTCTATATCGTATTCTGCCATCCTGATCCTGAGTGTCTTAATATCCTTTCACAGAAACTTGTGATTGTACTAGCTTGGAGAGATGTCAATGCTACTTTAGTACTGTAAAAATGACATCAATGTCATAATTCACCTCCAAATAGTCGCTGTGAATCTGATCTGTTTTCGATCAAAATCGGGCATTTATAAATATTTGGTCTGTGGTATATGATTTAGATAATTATACTTGGCATACCATAGAAACAATTATAAACACGGAAAAGAGCAATCCCTGTTATATTACTTACTTACTTTGCTGTACAATTATTTTCCATTTGCAAGTGAACACTTATCAAATTTGGGTGGATTTCCACTTTCAATTTTTAGTGGTTTGGGTATCTGTATTCGTTTTCTGAACAAGAAATAAATCTATGGTTTTAATTTTCCTCTGCAACATGTTACATTACATGACATTAAAGAAATTGAGTTAAAAACTATGGATCTTACAGTATTGTGCGAATTAATGGAATCACTGTGAATTTTTTTTCATTTTTTCAATATTTACAAGAAAATGTTTTTCATACATGGGGGTTAGATCTTTGGTGCCAATTGAAGGCATGATGAACAGCCAAAAACTACAAATCCATGTTGGAAAAGTATTTGGACAAACAACTCCAAAAATGTCAACCCCAAGGAGGAGCGATTCTTCAACAGACTTTGCTCCCTGTCACAAATCAAAGGAAATGATGGCATTTTTCAAAAATAAGAAGATTAATGTTTTAGATTGGCCCGATAATTCGCCCGACCTCAACCCCATTGAAAATTTATGGGCCATTTGCAAAGCTAGACTGCGAAAAATCGACTGTACCACTAAAACAAAAATGATAGAAGCGGCCATTCAGGTTTGGTATCGAGATGAAAGGATATCTGACAACTGCCAGAAACTCATAGAATCTATGCCAAAACGGGTATAAAGCAGTAATTGCTGCCAAAGGGGGACATATTTCCTACTGAATGATGTAAGTTTATCTTTATAGTTTTGTCAAAATATAAATAAACTGTTTTTTCATTAAAACAGCCTATGATTCCATTAATTCGCACAATACTGTAAGGCAGCTCCAAATCTTTCGCCAAACCATGATTCATTATCAATCATTTTGTCTAAATTCGAGGCCACTCTTTTGAAATGCCATAAACAATATTGCAGATAACATCAAAAATACTTTTATTATCGATTTTATTATTTTACATGCACAAATCCGATTTTTTAGAGAAATGGTTGTTTTTGTACATTGTATAAAAAATAGTACATGTTATTTCAAATATGCAGTCATATAGCACGTGATACAAGGAACCACGCACACTTTTTCAATTAAACGAATTATCCAAGGTTTAAACTGATAACCTTTACATTTTTGATCTTTATTGTTTATTTGGTTCGATGTTTTTAAAATTATCTAACAAATACCCAATTAGACAAACGTTAAAAAAATAGAGATATAGTATTTGTTCGTGTTTATAATGTGGACGAATTGACCGTTAGACCTTAGTGATCTCTTAATTTTTGATTTTGCTACATCACCAATTTATTTGAATTACACGGAATAATGTGGACAGTTTAGATACAAGGGCAAGAAATAAATACAAAACAGATCAATTCATATATTAATAATTTGTTTTAAATGTAAACATACAGTTCTCTGATATTTAAATAATTGAACTTATTTATGTAAACATTATTTACTGTTTACTTTAGGTATATAAGATATAAGCAAATATTATCTTGATCAACTCTTTACTATACTACGTTCATTCCCACCATAGGCTCGTGGTCACACTGATGGGTGGATATTTCGTGTCTTCCCAGCTTGTCATTGCTTAGAAATTAATTTCTAACCAATGACAAGCTATGACGAGACGACACACCCACCGATCAGTGTGATCTCGAAATTTTCTTGTAAATGAACGTAGTATAGAGCTTCTTCTTTGCTTGCTGCTGCTCTTTGCTTAAATGGGAAGTTAAACCATTCTCTGAGGTTGCCGATCTAAAGGCATGTCTGATTCTTTTATGATTTTTCCTTATATGATAACTATATAATAGCAATTGATATATTGTGGTCCTAGTGACGACCGAAGCTCAGCGGCTAAGATAATTTCGTATTAAGCAGGAACTCACGGAAGTTCGATTTTCGACACCGACAACAAAATTTTCTAGTTCTAAAAATTTTTGAGGACACTTAAAGCTGTTGGTCTGGTCCCTGGGGCTATTGCGCATCGACATTGATGATGCAAATGTCAGTGCAACCGGCAAAAATACCATATGATATTGAAGGTTTGATATTTTTATTTCATTCTTCTTCTTCAAGTTCCACTCCTATCGGAGATTGGAAACCATTCTGGCACTTATAATTTTATTGATTACTCGCCTGAATAGTTCAACTGAACTGCATCCAAACCACTCACGGAGATTGCGTAGCCACGAGATTTTACGTCTTCCTACGCTTCTTCTGCCTTTGATTTTACTCTGCATTATATTCCTTAGTAGTTCGTACTTTTCACCTCTCATTATGTGCCCCAAGTATTCCAATTTCCTGATCTTTATGAAATTTAAAACTTCGCATTGTTTTCCTAGTTGTTCGAGAACTTGTTCGTTTGTTTTGCGATCCATCCATGATATTTTCAAAATGCGTCGCTAACACCACATTTCGAATGCTTCTAGGTTTTTCATGTTGGATGTTTTTAAGTGTCCAAGCTTCAACTCCATACAAAAGGGTAGAGAAAATATAACATCGAAGCATTCTTATCCGGAGCTATATATTGATATCGCGATTACAAAAAAGTTTTCTCATTCTATTAAAAGTTGACCGCGCAATTTCAATGCGGCATCTTATTTCTTTTGTCTGATCAGTATCTTCTGTGATCCATGCTCCAAGGTGTTTGTACGAAGATATTTGTTCAATTTCTGTATTATCTAGTACTTATCTAGTTACATAATCGTTGCAATATATATTTAGTTGTTCAGCAAGGTGTTGCAGTTCTTCTAGTGTTCCTGCCAGAAGGACGGTGTCGTCAGCATATCTTATGTTATTAAGTGGCTCACCGTTTATTATAAGGCCCTCACTGATCTCGGCAAGCGCTAATTCTGAGATGGCTTCACTGTATAAATTGAATAACAAGGGTAATAAAATACGCCCTTGGCGGACCCCACGGCGAATCTGGATATCCTTGGTCAGTTCGTTTTCAACTTTCACTTTTGCTGTTTGATTCCAATAGAGGTTACAGATGATTCTAATGTCTCTACTGTCTATGTTTTTATTTAATAAAATTTCTTCAAGTCGATTATGCTGCAGTCTGTCAAATGCCTTCTCAAAATCAATGAAACAGGCATATACTTCCTGATTAATATCTAAGCATCTCTGCGAAAGAACACTTACTGCAAACGGTGCATCTCGTGTTCCCAGTCCTTTCCTAAATCCCATTTGTGTATTACTTATGCCTTCATCTAATGTCTTGTGTATTCTATTGTGAATTACTATAAAATTACTTTAAAAACAATTTCAAGACATGACTCATTAAGGCTATGGTGCGATGTTCATTGCACTCCTTTGCATTGGCTTTTTTGGGAAGCAGTATGAATGTTGATTGGAGCCATTCTTTAGGTATTATACCTGTTCTTTGTATATGGTATTGAATAGATCCAAAAGAAGATCAATAGATTCAGTATTCACAATTTTAAGTAATTCGATAGGAACTTCATCAGGCCCGGGAGATTTAACACCTTTAGCTTGTTTCATTGCATATTCAATTTCTTCTCGAATAAGTATCATCCTTAAATTCTTTTGGTGCTTCTGTTCTCTCTTTGTCTTCAAATAGTTGTGCTATATATTGTGTCCATCTCTGCATTTTTTGGTTTATATCTGTTATAAGTGCATCCCTTTCATCTCTTAGTTGCCTAGTTTGAAGTGTTTTTCTCATTCCTGTTAATTCTCTAATTCTTTTATGCATGTTAAAAAAGTCATATTTTTTCTCAATTTCTTCTAGTTCTTGGCACTGCTCATGTAACATTCTCTCCTTAGCTTCTTTTATTCTCTTTTTTATTAATCGATCAGTTTCATTATATTTATATGGATTTTTTGTTTTGAATGATTTTCTTTCATTCATTAATAGTAGTATTTCTTCAGTCATCCAATCTTTATGTTTTCTATTCTTTGGTTTTAAGTTTGCATTTGCTGTTTTAATTATTGCTGCTTTTTATATTTCATTAAATAATTCTATTTCTTTTGATAATCTTCTTTAATAAAATACTGTAATAGTGACTAGGAAAAATGATTCTCAGATTTCTAAACATGTATTTGTATTTTAATAATGGTTAGGTGGTCCCATTTTCATTCGTTTTGAGTAGTATCGACAAGATCTTGAGCATTTTTTTAAATATCCACTTTTCGAAAGCTTTTAATCATCACAAAATATTCCTAGAATACATGTTTCGGCTCTATACAGTATGTAATATTCAGTTTGTGAGAAATTTTTTTCGTTAAATATAAGGCTTATGTGGAATTCCTTATTCGCTCGTGTATATCTACCTTGTGATCAAGATCTGTTGTTTTTTAGTATCCAAGGTACTAAAACTTGAGGAAACTCTATTATTTTATTGTATGCAAGGACGATATCTTGGTTATTTTGATCATGTGTCACTACGATTAGCTTTGTTTCCTCTATATTTACTTTTTTAATAATATTTGTCACCTTTCCCGGTTTTTTCCATAAGAGCCATCTGTTTCTAACCGGTTATACTGCAGCTAGAACTCTGTATCAGCTTGTATGTCAATTCTCTCCATCTCTTGCGATTTTGGGCTGCTCTCATGGACTCGGAAAACGTCTCTCCAGTGGCTTTCTGTACTTGATCTGACCATCGGATAGGTGAGCGTCCTCGGCCTCTACGTCCTTCTACGTTTCCGCACACAATTAGTCTTTCTAAGTTGTCATTGTCTCTTCTCGCAATGTGGCCAAAAAACTTTAAAACATTTGCAAGAGACTGAGAGGAGAGTCTGGTCTGAATGTTTAGCTCTTCGAGAATCGACTGATTGGATCTGTGCTCCGTCCACAAGACGCGTAGCATTCGTCTCCAGCACCACATTTCGAATGCGGCAATCCTTTTCCTATCCTCTGATTTTATTGTCCATGTTTCGGCACCGTAACTAAAGATTGAAAAAACAAGTGTCCGTACCAGTCTCATTTTGAGTTTTTTGGACAAAGAGCGGTCCTTCCATAAATTTGACAGTCGACTCATCGCGTTCTTGGCCATTCCTATTCTTCTGCGAATTTCCGTATGGCAAGAGGCTGCATTGCTTAAGGAAGATCCTAGATACGTGAACTCGTCTACTTTCTCGAATTGATTCAGGGCGCCTGTTGTTTGGAGGATATTCGCGTGGTCCACAATCATGATTTTTGTTTTCTGATTATTAATCTTGAGCCCACACTTGTTGCTTTCGGTTTCTACTCTCTTTATCAGTCTCGACATCTCTTCTTCAGATGTTGCTATCAGTGTTGTATCGTCTGCGAATCTTAACTTTGAGATCTTTTTCCCTGCAATGGAGATGCCGCCTCTCCATCCATCGAGTGCGTTCCTTATTCAAAATATGGTTGATTATTTCCTGTCCTTTGCTGCAGAGTCGGCAGCATGAGTCTTCATGAAACAGCCCCATTGTATGCAGGTGTCTCTTGACTGTCACTCAGCAGCATTTCAGCCCTACTAGTACATGACCGTCCAATATACACTTTATCATGTGTTTTTTCTTTTAGTAGAAGTTATATTCCCTTCAGATTTAATGTTTTTTATGATGGTAGACGATGACACAGTGTATTCCACTATAATATAGAACTCATACCAATTTCATTTTCCTATGCCCTACCAATCTGTCGCTCTCCTCTTGACATTCCCCACGCCTATAGTTCATCTTGGAGCTTATAAGAGCTCTATATCTAAATATACTGATACAAAGATTCCTGGACGTCAATCAAGATATATACACATGCTTTATTGACTATAATGAAGCATTCGATAAAGGACGACATAAACAATTAATAAATGTCCTGAAATCAAAGAAGATTGACTACAACGATCTCAGGATCATATCAAATTTATACTATAAACAGCGAGCAAAAGTACGTGTTAATGAAAAGCTGTCAGAAGAAATTGAAATTAGATGTGGAGTGAGACAGGGATGCGTATTGTCGCCAATTCTTTTTAATGCCTACTCCGAAGAGATCCTGAAAAACGCTCTTGAGAATGAAACAGTTGTAATAAAGTTAAATGGAGTTCCCATTAACAACATTAGATATGCGGATGACACTGAACCGAAAATATTGAAGGTCTTCAGAGATTGGTGACCAGAATAGCGGAGTATGGAAAAGAATATGGTCTAACAATGAATGTCAAGAAGACGAAATTTATGAGAATATCGAAAACTCAAAGAAATAACGAGAATCTTCGAATAAGCGAAATCAACGTCGAACAAGTGGACAAATATGCATATCTGGAAACAATAATTAACTCCACTAATGATTACATTCAGGAGATCAAAATCAGAATAGAAATCAATCAATCGATCAATAGAAATCAATTTTGAATACATCATATTATACTTAGGAATTTTCTGTATATTTGTATATTTCTTCTTTATGTTTCTTAATTGTTGCCTCCATCAGGGTCCACGCCTCCATTCCATATAGTAGAGAAAATATCACACATTGCTAACCTAACCCATAAATCCAGCTGCAGATCTCTTGCAGAAAGCACTCTCCTAAGTTTGTTAAAATGTGTACGTGCTTCTTCTGTGACAGCTCTAATTTCTTTGTAATAATCATTCATTTGATTGCTTTATGGTACCAATATAGTTATAATTATCTACCCATTTAAGATCATTTCCATTAACTGTTAACCTTTCATTAATATTTTTGATGATTTTGAAATATTTATAAAAAATGTGTTTGTTGATATTTATTGAAAGACCATTCTGCAAATCTTCAAAATTTTCTGTCAAAATAACAGTATTATCCGTGTACCTAATGGTGTTAATTGATGTTTAATTGAACTTTATTCCAGCAGTTTCTATCAAAAGCGTCCTTCCAAAAATTTCTTCAGAGTATACATCGAAGAAAAGTGGCGACAGCACACAGCTTCTTTTTAATTTCGATTTCTTCTGACGTGTTTTCGTGAATGAGAAACATATGGACCTTTTGGTCCTTTCTTTTAATGTCTCCTTTTTTAAAGGCAACTATTATTACTAAATAGTGTTTGTTTAAAGAAGTAAGATATTTTCTTATGTTTGATAAACATAATGAAATATTGTACACATAAATGTATGTTCACAAACGAATAAGCAATCGGTGAGCCAACAAAAATATTATTTCTGTATAACTATGTAAATAATGATACCAATATTAATTAACTCTTTTCTCAGCTCTCACTGTGTTGTCCAAAATGTCCACATAAATTAAGTAAATTTTTGTGATATTGTATTAGATTAGGTAGATTGATAATATAGGTAGCTAGTAAAGATTATGAGGTTATTTTTGTTATTAATTTCGCTAATTCTAGTATATTTCTAGGCATTTCGGTATTTTAAATTTCATTTTAATTATCAAGGATTAGTTGTGATAAACTAAACCAGGGCTAAATGAAAATTAAAATAATATTATGTAACGATTTTTTAATTATTTTTATTGAAATCTATCATTTTAATATCTATAGATTGCTTACCTTTAATTTCTACTTAACAATTATCGGTAACATACGCTATGCCCAGTGAATATATAATTTTGGATAGATAAGATTATTATGTTAAAAAAATAACCTCATCTTTCACCTTCCTAGTAAAAAGGCGGTTTATTAAATTGTAGATATTTTTTTTAAATAAAGACAAATGGTAGAGAACTTATTTTTTAGTGACTTTTGTGATGTTTTGAACTGCCTTTTAGCCTACGGAGAGTTTCTAAAGAAGCAATTGTGTTGTTAAAAATCGACTTTTTGTTAATTATTTTGAAAATTTATTTACAAGAAAAAATTGAAAATAAAACACCTAAGACAATTACATAATCTTTTATTTTTAAAACCAATCATTCTTATATAACTAACAGTATGGATGGAGGTCACCAGATCAGAAAACATACAGTCAAATTGATCACATAATGATTAATAAACGAAAAGAATCGTCAATAAAAGATGTAAGAACATTTAAAGGTGCGTGTGCAGATTCAGACCACTACATGGTCATAGCCACTATAAGACAAAAAGTTAAAATTGAAACAAAACAGAAAAACCAACATAAACAGTGGAATGCCAATAAAATGAGTAATGAAAAAGTATGAAAAAAAATATGAAGAGGCAGTAACAGTTCAAATAAAAGAGATATATAAAGCAGAAGATATAAACACTGAATGGGAGACGATGAAAAAATCAATAGAAGAAGGTGCAAATATGCAGGTAGGTAAAAGTCAGAATAAAACGAAAAAATGGATTGTATAACCAAGAATGAAGAGAAATAACAGAAAAAAAAGTGCAAGCCACAATTAAATGGCTAAGAACAGCTAAAGAGTAAGACAGAGAAGTATATGAAAAATTAATTAAGAATGCTAAGAAAGTGATAAGGCAAAATAAAAGAAATAAAAGAAGATGGGTAGACGAAAAAATGCAGTATTTAGAGCAGAAAAGAACAAACAGAAAGACAAAACAATTTTACAAGAAGATTAAAGAACAAAACAAAAAGTCCAAAGCAAAACAAACGAAATAAAAAATAAAGGGGGAACAGTGATAATAGATGATCAGGAATACAAGTATGGAGGGATTACTACAGAGAGCTCTAGATGGAGGAAACAACAGGAAACGAAATGAATAACGAGGAGGAAACGGTGCACGAAGAAGAAGCAGACGAAGTAGATGAACTAGACATCGAAATTTTAAAAGTACCAACGTTAGAGAAATTAGAGGAAGCAATACAGAGAAGCAAAAATGGAAAAGCCCCTAGTAAAGATGGAATTAATATGCAACTAATAAAATACGGAAAAAGGGAGCTGAGAGCAAAAATATATGAAAAAAGAGAAAATGCCAAGGAACTGGGAGGTAGGTAAGGTAAGCGATGCTACATATAATAAATTGTTTTTTTTTTTCGTTTTTTATGAGGGGAGTGGTCCCAATGTTCGAAACATACTTAAGTCATAGAAAGTGAGCAGAACCGCCTTCCAGCATCGGTTATGCAAGATTCCTCCATAAATAAAATAAAAATAAAAATAAAAATAAAAACATTTATTGCCATATCAAACATTAACATTTCAAATTTTTAAAAATTTTTGCGTTTTTCGAACACCATCGCCATGCAGAGACCTACCTACTAAAAAACACCCTTCTCACAAACAAAAAGTCCAAAGCAAAACAAACGGAATAAAAAATAAAGGAGGAACAGTGATAATAGAGGATCAGGAATACAAGCAAGTATGGAGGGATTACTACAGAGAGCTCTAGACGGAGGAAACGGTGCACGAAGAAGAAGCAGACGAATTAGTTGAACTAGACATCGACATTTTAAAAGAACCAACATTTTATGGATTTTGTGGTATTTTAAAATTGATTAATCTATTTTAATAAATTGGATAAAATATCCCAGCATAAGCTACTTACGAACTGCTACAACAGCTAAAGTGTGTTATTTTGATACCCAACTTTAAATATCTTCCTTGTGTTGATAATAGAGGATCAGGAATACAATCAAGTATGGAGAGATTACTGCAAAGAGCTCTAGACGGAGGAAATGAATAACGATGAGGAAACGGTGCACGAAGAAGAAGCAGACGAAGTAGATGAACTAGACATCGAAATTTTAAAAGAACCAACATTTTATGGTATTTTAAAATGGATTACTCTATTTTAATAAATTGGATAAAATATCCCAGCATAAGCTACTTACGAACTGCTACAACAGCTAAAGTGTGTTATTTTTATACCCAACTTTAAATGTCTTCCTTGTGTTGATAATAGAGGATCAGGAATACAATCAAGTATGTAGGGATTACTACAGAGAGCTCTAGACGGAGGAAATGAATAACGATGAGGAAACGGTGCACGAAGAAGAAGCAGACGAAGTAGATGAACTAGACATCGAAATTTTAAAAGAACCAACATTTTATGTTATTTGATAGTGTGTTATTTTGATACCCGACTTTAAATATCTTCCTTGTGTTGTTATAATCTGTCTTTTATAAAAAAAAAGTATGATATAACAATTCGTTAAATTGTCAGATAAACCACTATTTACTTGCTTTCTTCTTAAGACAATGGGCCTTTTATTCTAAAAATAACTATATTCAACGATATATCTTAAAGTAAATATTTAAATACCTTGTTTGCTATATTAATTGTAAACTATGCTATCTATAGCTAAACAAAGTGTTTTATTGGACTTGGTCTCGTACATATCACAAAAAATATTTATTTCTAGTCATTATAGATATTTGTTTAGTGATCCCTTAAAATATTTGCAGAATTTTAATCGCATTCTAATTTAATTAGGATTTGTTTAGGCGCCGTTATTTGTTGTTTAGTCAAAATTAAACTCATTGACATAAAATTACCATAAAATTATTACCAGATATGTAGAAGATGTCACCAATAGGTACAGGAGGCGTTTACCTGATACACTTTATAATACATATTATGTACTATCTTGACTTTAACTTGCAAGGTATGAATTAGACACCTTCACAGTTAATACATCGTATCTCATGAGTCATCTCCTAAAGTTGTTCCTAAAGATAATTCATAAGAGAATCTACAAGCTGTATGAAAGTCAAATTTCGTCCAACCAGTTCGGGTTCACAAATGTTGGTACTAGAGAGGCCTTATTCTCAATACAAGTCTTATTCCAGAGATGCAGAGACGTCACCTGCGACGTATACACATATAACAACAAAGATCTGAAAATAATTAGAAATCTTTACTGAAATCAGACAGCAAATCTCAGAGTTGAAGGTGAAGATACTGACTATGTGAAAATCATGCGTGGAGTAAAGCAAGGCTATATTTTGTCTCTTCTAAGGTTCAATATGTTCTCTGAAAGAATATTTATCGAAGCTTTGCATGAAACTGAATAAGGTATTCTACTAAATGGTTACCGACTAAATAACATCAGATATGCAGATAACATTATAGTATTTGCGGACAACTTAAAAGACCTACAAGTTCTTATGAACAAAATCACGTATTACAGTCAACAATATAGACTTGATAAAAACGTTAAGAAGACAAAGCTTATGATCATTAGTCAGAAAAGGATAACAGAAGGTTAACTCTACGTCAACCAATCTCCTGTACAAAGATTGACGCAATACAATTAACTCGGCACCATAATAAATGAAGAATAGACCAACAACTAGGAGATTAGAGCTCGCATCGGAAAAGTAGATCCACCTTCAATCGGATGGGGGCCTTCTTCAAGAGTAACAACCTCTCTCTTGATACAAAAGTATGAATGCTGCGATGCTACGTCTTCTCTGTCCTTTTTTATGGTGTTGAATCGTAGACCTTAA
Organism: Diabrotica balteata; assembly: GCA_918026665.1. NCBI lineage: Eukaryota > Metazoa > Arthropoda > Insecta > Coleoptera > Chrysomelidae > Diabrotica > Diabrotica balteata. The sequence continues at coordinate 160,998,709 of OU898278.1, forward strand.
ACGAAGATATGTGCAGAAAACTGGAAGCATTTGAGATATATCGGAGAATACTTAAGATCCCGTGGACTGACCGAGTCACAAATGAGGAGGTCCTTGGAAGCATGAATAAGAACCGAGAGGTACTGATCACCATCAAATCTCGAAAGTTACAATTATTCGGACATATTATGCGAAATTAATCCAGATATGCTCTCATTCAAGCCATCCTGCAAGGAAAAATATTTGGAAGGCGAGGTCCAGGAAGAAGAAGAACATCTTGGTTAAAAAACCTCAGAATCTGGTTCAATACAACATCTATGCAGCTTTCTTGTGCTGCTTCAGATAAGATAAAGATTGCCATGATGATCGCCAACATTCGTAACGGATAGGCACATCAAGAAGAAGAAGAATAATCTCGTAAACAATATGTGACTTTTTGAGTTTTTCTATATTGGGCAACCAGTCAACTGCTTCAATCCAGAATTCCTTCCCACAAATATAACGGGAACAACTTGGCTAAACTTGAATTGACTAAACTGAGCAGAAATAGAACTAAATATTGAGCTATACACGCTATTGCAAACTAAAAACAACGTCAACTTTTTGACAAATAACCAAAAGCGGACTAGAACTAGAATCATAGTATTTATTTAATTTATTCGTCAAAATCATCTTAAATCCAAACAAAATTAGTATGATTGAATTGGTAAATTAAAGTGATTGTATTTTGGCATTTAATTAATAAATATTCTAACGTTCGCCTCTGGTTAATTGTCAAAAAAGTTGACGTTGACGTAAGAACAATTAGAAAATTTAAAAACGTCAACTTTTTGACAAGTAACCAGATGCCGAGATTTTAATATTTATTAATTAAATGTGAAACTACAATTGTAGTATTTATTTAATTTTTTCATCAAAATAAGCTTAAACTGAAATAAAATTAGTATGGTTGAATAGGTATTTTCAATACCTTTCAAACAAGGTATCACTTGCCATAAGGTCCTATTTAAAATTATCTGTTCTTTTGTCTGTACGAGTTCAACCATATGTAACACTTATGATTTTATGTAGTCTGAAAGGTCTTAAATACATAAAACACAAGTCTAGCAACGCCTAATTGTTTCAATAATTTTTTAATACTAATTATTTTCAACTACATGAAAACGTAACAATTGATAGATTAGAACATTTTTTAACAATAGTTACGTTATTAAGTGTTCAAAATGTGCTCAATTTATGAGTTGATAATACCCTAATCGATGGTAGAATGCGTCTTTCACATTACTCCATGATGGTCTAGAAACAATTCGAGATTCATTGATAATTCGTTGCCTTAGCGCTGCAAGACTTGCTGGTTAAGTTTTGTAAACTGAATTTTTCAAGTATCCTAATAAAAATAATCTTTATGATTGAAATCGAGTGAATGTGAAGGCCATTCAATTCATTCTACCTTTTCTACCAATTTATCGTCCGGGAAATATCTCCTCTAAATAACGCCGAACATTTACACCAAGTATCTGACGTTAAATTTCTTTCGATAAAAAATGGCCCAATTGACTGAGTACCTACTATACCTGACGATACATTTAATTTTTGTGGTCTTTGAGTATGGTTTTCACGCATTCAGTGTGAATTTGCGTTACTCTAGTACCTTAAATTGTGTCGATTTACAGTATTTACACTTCCACACAGTGTAAAGATTGCTTCATCGGAAAACATATTCTGTTAACGAAATTTTAATAATTTTCAATTTTATCCATCATTACCTCAGTAAACTCTAATCTAAGATCGAAGTCATCTTCACTTAATTTTTACAATAAGTTTATTTTGTATGGTTTAAACTTATTTTTACGTAATATACGTAAGACTGAAGAACGACCTATATCATGTACTTGTGCAACCCTGCCTGAGGATGTATGTGGATCTTCAACAAAACTTTTCTCTTTCCATCTATCTTTACCTTCTTCAGATTTCTCAAATCGCTTTACAGTTTTTTGTAGCGTCGCCTTATGAATAGGAGAACGGTTTAGAGAACGACATTTTAGAGAAGCCATTTAAATTGCAGAACTTTTCGAAACACAGCTTCTGTCAGTTTTCGTTTATGATGTAAATCGTGAACAAATGTCAATATCACAGCATTCTACATTTAAATATTTAACTTTATTAAAATCTACATATTTTGCACTGTTTTATGTATTTAAGACCTTCCAGACTACATACAATCATAAGGGTTACATATTTTTGAACTCATATTGAATAGTTGAACTCGTATGAAATTCACACTGAATGCGTGAAAACCATACCAGACCACAAAAATTAAATGTATGATCAGGTATAGTAGGTACTTAGTCAATTGGGTAATTTTTTATCAAAGGAAATTTAACGTCAGATAGTTGGTGTAAATGTTCGGCGGTATTTAGATGAGATATTTTCCGTACTTATCGTACGGATTATTGGTAGACAAGGTAGAATTGAATGGCCTCCATGTTCACCCGATTTCAATCCTAAAGATTATTTTTATTAGGGATACTTGAAAAATTCAGTTTACAAACTTAACCAGCCAAGTCTTGCAGAGCAAAGGCAACGAATTATCGATTAATCTCGAATAATTTCTAGACAATCATGGACAAATGTGGTAGACGCATTCTACCATCGATTAGAGTACTGTCAACTCACAAATTGAGCACATTTTGAACACTTAATAACGTAACTGTTGTTGAAAAATGGTCTAATCTATCAATTGTTACGTTTTAATGTAGTTGAAAATAATTAGTATCAACAAATTTATTGAAACAATTAGGCGTTGGCAGACTTCTGTTTTATGTATTTAAGACCTTCCAGACTATAAAAAATCATAAGTGTTACAGATAGTTGAACTCGTATTGAATAGAAGTTTCTAATAATGACTGAATATACAGGGTGATGCATTTGAAAAACAAAGTTACTAATAATATCAGAGAAACGGCAAGTCAGGCAACATTGCAAATATCAAATATGGAATCTCCATATCCCAAAATAGGTGTACCTCAAATTTTGTACAATTATAACTAGCAATTTACGAGATAATTGGTCGTTTCCAGAGTTTTGGGCCACTCTCTATATATTTATAATATATAATATAGGTATAACAAAAACCATTTCAGCTAAACATACAGAGCTTATCGATAATAATTCAATTTTTTTACAGAATAAATGAAAAGTTATAAGTTTAACATTATTGTCAGGCAGTCTGCAGAAATGCCAAGGCTTCATAAAATTATCTCAAAGGATCATCAGATAAGCATCTCTGTACTTCAAAATGAGTTAGATGAATACACTTAGAACGGTGAAGACATTCTAAAAGAACTTTTACTTGCTTTTTTTGGCACACTCGGTATATTATAATCTAACTAATTATTTTGAAATAAGTTTTTACCCTGTTTGTAACTAAGCATATTTTTTTGAATAACTTGAACTTCACATTAATTAAGCTTAATTTCGATAATGAAGTGAATTATTGCTTAGATTGCAATTTTTGAATGTATTTTATGGATTTCCTATAAGTCAAGTTGTTTAGGCTATCATTGCTTTTTATATATATTTTATTATATATTCATAATGTTTTACCAAATATTCCTAATTATAGAAACTGGAAGAAATTACATTAACTAAGATTTTTAAGAAAACATATATTATCTCATTTAAATAGTAATAACATATATTATATTTATGCAACTTTTGTTTCTCTACTAAATCAAAAGATTTCAGGGAGCACGGTTTCCATTAGTTAATCCTGCTGCTCTGTTCAGGTCTATTTGACCTGAAAAAAAATCAATTTACAATCAAAATTACACAAAAATAAACAAAATTTTAGTGAGAAAGATGTGTGTTCTCACTAAAGATTGTTTATCTGTATTTCTCTCTTTAGTTTTAGTGTCTGTCATTGAAAAAAATGTCAGTCCACCAAGTATGAAGTGGAGAATTGCAATAATAATTTAAGAGCTTTCCTTGCCTGCTCTGGATATTCGTGTTTTCTTTTTATCCACAATATGTCGACACTTTGGAAATAAAACTTCATTTTAAGCATGCTATCAGCAGCTAAATCTAGAAGGAACTCTTTCATTTTTATGGTGACATCCAACAGATCTATTGATTTATCCAAAATGGTTTTAAAATACATTTACGCATATTATCAGCTTCAGAGTACAAGTCTGGAAAGTATGTCAAAAGTTGCTCTTGTAAATTATGCAACCTCAGTATCATGCAAGAAATGTAAGCCGATACTGCAAAACTTTGGTCTGTTGCAATATCTTCAACAATCTTTTGAACACATGAAAAAGAATCAAACATTTTGTTCTACAGAGAGGTTGGCCACAACGAAGTTTTGCGTGAAATGTTTTTACTTTATATTTAACTGTTAAAATAATTTCTTCTCTTTCTTAAAGGATCTTGTTCAAATTGTTAAATTGAGTAGAATGGTCTGCCAAAAATGCTAATTTCAAGAGTCAAATAGGATCAGAAAACGATAAGCATATTCATATTTTGCGTCTTGTAAGAACATTAACAAGAACAACAGCTCGTAGTTCCAGAACTCTTGTCAATACCTTTCCTTTGGATAGCCACCTAACCTCTGTGCGATATAAAGAAGATTTTGATAAAGCAAGCTCATATCTTCACAAACGATTTTGAATAGCCGGTTTGAAAAGCTTTACTTTTAATAGAATTCACAATTTTTATTAACACCTTGAGCACGTCACTTAAATTAGAAGGTACTACCTTAGCAGTTAGAGCCTGTCGATGAAGAAAACAGTGTATCCAGAATATGTTCGGCATTATCAATTTTAATTATGCAATGAGTCCGCTATTTTTTGCCAGTCATAGTGAAAACGAGAAGGGTTTCTCTAACACCGTCCAAGTGTAGCTGAATAAATATTTCGGCTGGGTATAAGTAATTAGTTATAATTCCTTTGGATTATTCCTTCGACCTTTGGTGTATTTCCATTAAGCGGTGGTTCTTTTTGTTGTATGAATTTAAATAAACTACTTCTTACTCGGTAGAAATGTACATCTAAAAACAGTAGTATTTTGCAAAATAAGATTTCTTCCGTGATACTGTCATCTGCTTCAAAGCGCACAAATACTGTAAACTGTGCACAGTCGAAAACATATGTAGATTCGTCAAACTGCAAAGCTTTATGTTGGCTGTTCTTTAATTTTTCGAGTACTTGTTCTTGAATATCCTTGGCTATATATTTTATTCTGCGTGAAATAGTATTGTCAGAAAGTGGTATGTTTTTTAAGTTGTTTGCTTCCTGCTTCCTGACCATAATTTCAACCATATCAACTGCTGCTGGCAAAATAAGATTTTCCGCTATTGTATATGGTTTCCCTGCTTTAGCAACTCGATATGCGACTTTGTAGCTAGCTAATAATGTTGACTCGTTGACACTGGATGCCTGAAAATGAGCCAAACAATATAAAAGTAAATAGGCTCTAAATGAATGGTGAATAGTCAATAAAAATTAAGAACACGGAATCTTTGCAAACCGAAATTTAGTATAATTAAAAGTTGTACACAAACAACAAAGAAATAAACATCAACAGTAAAAATACCAACAATTAGAATAGAGTTGCCTTAAGCTTATCGCGTTTGATATTGTTAAGCACGAGAAACTATTGGAAATCTTGCAAAAACTAAATATTGATTATCAATATGTTCAATGGGAAAGAGATCTATAGGAAGAAGAAGGCATTTATGGTTGAAAAACTTGGGGAGAATGGTACAATTGCACCAATTACCAACTGTTTAGATCTACAGCATCAAAAATACGCATAGCTTTGATGATAGCCAAACTTCGGAACGAAGACGGCACTTGAAGAAGAAGAAGAAGATGTTCAAATAATATCAAGATTATACCGGAGTCAAACAACAAGAATAAAACGCCAGAAGGGTGTTCGATAGAGACCTATTCTCTGGCCAATGCTATTCAAGTTATGCTCAGAATATATTTTCCGTGAAGCATTGGAAGATGAGTCAGATGAAATAGCGATAAATGAAGTTCCTGTCAACAATATCAGATATGCTGACGATATGACTATAATAGCCAAAAATTTGAGAGACCTTCAGAGACTCTTCGATAGGGTATCTATGGTTAGTATGACACATAGTTTCCATATCAACATCAAGAAAACAAAATGACGGTGATCTCAAAATTTGAAAGATCATTACCTAACGTATGTAGGTAAATTATTTCTTTGGCTTTTCTACGACACAAGGAGGTCGACAGAATATTTCAACCCTATTTTAACGAAATTAAAAAGATTGAAAAACACAGTCCTAAACAAAACTAGATAAAATGACTTTTGGAAAGGACTTTTTTAAAAACAAAAATCACATCGACAAAAAATACTTTGTGATAAAGTAAGAGATAGCCAGAAGTCGCCAGACGTTGACAAGTTGCGCTTGTCTGGCCAATGATATAAAACACTGGCCATGATATAAACTGAACGAATTGTTAATATTCTCAACACAAATCGCAGCTGGGAAAACATAGATGTGAACAATTATCTCATTTTGCTAAAAATATATATAAGCGAGGTTCCTACAGCCTCTGCCGCTTCTCGAATTTACGACCGCCATCGTTCTCTGTCCATCCATTCCTCTTCTTTGATGGCTCTATCTCTCATTAGGTGTCGTACATTTTCTTCCCAGGCAACTGAAGGTCTTCCCCTTCTTCTTCTTTGTTGTGGTATGTAATTTAAAGCTTTCTTTGGCCATCTATCTTCATTCATTCGCTTCACGTGACCATACCACACTAGTTGTCTCGTTTCAATTCTGTCTACACTGGAAATATACAGTATTTGTCTCCTTCTAATATCTTCATTCCTGATATGATCTTTTTTGGATACACCACACGCTCTCCTTAGAAAATCCATTTCTACTACTTCTATTCTTTTTCTATCTTTTTTCGTAATCTGCCAAACTTCTGCCCCATAAGTCATGATAGGCTCTACCAAGGTTCGAATAGATTGTCAATGTTGTTTCTTGTCTAATATCTTTAGACCATAGTAGAGAGTTTAGAATGTTAACCGCTTTTTTTCCTGCTGCGTCTCTGTTTTCGATGTCTCTTTTGGTAGTACCTTCTTTAGATATTATAGATCCGAGATATTTATATTCATTGCATGTTTTTGTGTTTCTAATTTCTAACTCTGGATCTTGTTCGTCATCTCCTATTATAAGATACTCTGTCTTTGACATATTCATATTAAGGCCCCATTTTTCATATTCTTTCTTAAGTTTTCTAAACATGTATCCATGTCTTCTCATCATTCGCTACGACTACCTGATCATCTGCGAAAAATAAAGTTGTTAGACATTTGCCACCGCCTATGTCTATTCCCATTCCGGATACTTGTTTCCTCCACTGCTCTAGCGATGATTGAATATATATTTTAAATAAGGTCGAGATAGACAACATCCTTGTTTAAGCCCCTTTGTTATTGGAAATGATTCGATATAAAGTTTCCTTCTTTAACGACACTTCTTGCATTTTTGTATATATTTACGATATCATTCATATACTCTACTGAGACCTACTTTCGTCAATATTTGAAACAGTTTTTTCAAAGGTACCGTATCATATGCCTTCTCTAAATCTACAAACAATAGGTGGGTAGATAGATTCCTTGCCTTCCGTTTTTCGATTACATACTGCAGAACGAATATACCATCAGTGCACGATCTTCCTGCACGAAATCCATTTTGTTCTTCTATGTCTTCGTATTCTGATTCTATTCTTTCTTTTATTATTCGACCGTACAACTACCCCACTGAGCTGGTAACAGTTAATCCCCTATAATTAGAGCAATTGCGTTTATCTCCTTTCTTGAATATTGAGCTGATGTATCCAATATTTCAATCGTCAGGGATATTTTGTCCTTTTAAGCATTTGTTAAATAGTTAAACCAACATCTCATGTAATATTTTTGGTCCATACTTTACCAACTCAATTGGAATGTCTCCAGGTCCTGCTGCTTTACCGTTTTTCGATCTTTTGAGGGCATCGTTTAACTCAATTATTCGGTTATTATCTCAATTATTTGTGTGTGTTCGAATATTTCTTCCATTTCGATCTCTTGGAATTTACATCTATCCTCTGTCAGTAAGACCTCATAACCACTGTTTTAGATCTATTAACTGTAAGTTAGATTTTTCCTTTTCTTCTCTCCGGACTTTATTACCTTCCAAGCTTGCCCAACTCTTATTCCACCCATATACCTATCCACTTCTGCACATCTTTGATCCCACATCTCATTTTTACTTTTCACTACTTCCCTTTTTACATCTCGATTTAATTTTTGATATATCTTGTAATCTTCCTCCTTTCTCGTTGACATATTTTGCTAAAAATAATCACTCAATGTCTTTGACGTAGAAGGAACAAGAGGCGATTTATATGTGAATGGAGAAATCAAATTAGATCGCACATGTCTCCAATTTTTTTAGATAAAATAATCCGTATTTATCACAAAATTTAGAACGGTGAACAAACTCTGTTAAAAAAAATAGGGATCGAATGGGTCAATGACACTGATAAAAAACAGCATTGAATTTCAAAAACAAAAATTAATTCTAATGACAAATTATTATTCTAATGACATCTTAAGTTATTGTTGATTTGATAACATGTTTATTTTGGGAAAGTCATCGAAATATCTGCTAAAAAGTAACTAATTAAATTGTTAGTTAACTCCATTTATCTTTACTTGAATGTTTTGTAATATTAATATATTTTCATTTAAATATATTTACCTTATTTACTATTGATCGTTTTAATGGCTAAACTTAGATAATTCTACATGCTATAATCAAATGTTTAAATTTTGATTTTTTTTATATTACAAAAACAGTCGCATTAAACTGTCGGGTGTCTCTCATCCAAAACGGTTACAGCGAAAATCACATCAATAAGAGCATCCACAGACATCAATCTCACACTCTATTTCAACCTAAAGACTCAGATCCTCATCATATGAAAGCTTTTCTTCCTTACATCAAGATGTCAATAACAAAAAAAAGGAAGCACGCCATGGGCATATTGCTAGACGTTCAGAAGGCATTCGATCAGGTGTGGCACACAGGCCTGATCGAAAATCTTCACCTTGCAGGATTGCCCACTCCTTTCGTTAAACTAATCAATTCCTATCTCTCCAATCGGACGATCAGATACACCCTTTACTCCACAAGCTGGAGTAACCCAAGGCTCAATTCTTGCTCCAACATTATACATAGTCTACAATAGTGACATCCCCGCCCGCAGTATAGATCGGAAACCCTTCCTCTGTATGCGGATGACACTTCACTCTTCATGTCAAGGCCACATATAGAGCGTGGACAAATGTCTGTATTAGAAAGAGCAATTAATGGACAGTGACCATAAACGCCCCCAAAACACAACTTATATTATTTAAATCTTCCAATTGTCGTGATGTTTATGGCCGGATAACATTGTTAGGAGAAGACCTTATTCTCAGAAACTCAGTTTCTTATTTGGGAGTGCATTTTAGCAGAACTCTCATCTGGAAAACCAACATTCAAGACACCCTAAACAGGGTAATAAGGAGGTTTAAACTACTGGCAGTGCTGTCCGGTAAAATGGGAAGGACTTCATCTAAAACATTATTGCACACCTACAAAACCAAGACCGCTAACCGAATACAAGGCATGCGTCCACGCATCACTTAACAGCCGCCAAATTAACACCATCATGACCACTGAAAGGAAAATCCTTAGATTCTGCATGATGAAGTGCAAAGGGGAGGTTTTGAACGAAAAATCTTTAGACACTTATATAAGGAAGTAAAAGAAAATGACATATGGCGCAGAAGATATAATTTCGAACTAGTTCGAAACACAATAGGGAGAAGGTCAAAGGAGAGACCCAAACTTAGATACATGGAACAAGTGGAACAAGATCTGAAAATACTTAAAATTACCAACTGAAAAAACAAAGCAAGGAACAAAACGAAATGACGGAAAATCCTTAGTTATGCCAGGATTCAGAAAGGGTTGTCGAGCTACTAATAATGATGATGATTGGTGTCAGTTCGTTAAGTTTATCTTTTAGTTTTTTACTTTGTGGCATTCAAAATACAACAATTTCAATTAAAAAAAAATGGTTTTTACTAATGATGAGAGTTGTGAAAAGTAACCACTAACAAATAGAATCAAAAGAAAGATAAAAGCTACGAAAATCTATGTAAAGACCAGAAAATGGTGAGAATTTCGAGGAGGGGAGAATCAGAATTGAAGAGATCAGTATACACATAAGAATAGAAAGCATAATAACGAATGACGTACAACGAAAGCAACTCTTATAATACAGACATTTACAATGAATAGAAAACAGGGATACCTGAAGAAAGTAAAAAAAAAGAGAAAAAAGATGGATGGAGGGAGTAAGAACGTAATGAGCTCCAAAGAAATTGATAAGGACAATTATTAGCAGTAAAATTAGGAATATAAAGATATTAATGTTTTTAGACCATCAGAGCGGCATACTTGAGGTAATCGATATTTGTACATAATTTGACTTGTCAGATCAATCATATTTTTTAAAATTTACTATAAAAAGCCATAATCAGGAAATATGCGCCAGATATGAACACGAAAATATTTTGAAATGTGAATACGTAATCTTTAAAAAATGGAAATAACTTTTTTGGCAAAACATGATAAACATTTTTAAAGTAATTCTCGTTAATAACACTGATTTATCAAAGTCGAATTAAACACAAAATAATCATTTTCTATCGGTTCTCTAAAATTTCAAGTTTCGCAATGCGGGGTTATCTGCATTCTAACAAGTCTGGTGAAGTTTAAATTAAAACAACAATAAGAAATCAGAAATATTCCATATGTGAAACTTAAACAGCGTGACTGAAATATTTTAAAACTAAATCCGAAAAAAATATGTTTAATTATATATATCAATGTTTGCTATTTTAATAACTAGATATTCTAATTTAGATAACTATTATTAGATCTAAAATAATTTAAAATGGGAAAATATATTAAAGAAACTTTTTTTCTCCAGTATTTTTCATTTTGCTTCTTTTTTCCTCCAGTATTTTTTATTTTGCTTTCATATCAACCATGCCACGAAACTTCTTCTTCTTCTTCTTCTTCGGCTTTTCCCATTATGAGTTCGCCGTTTTTGTCCCCACAGCACTCTACTCTCCCAGTCACCTTCTCTGAGGTCTCTATCTATCATAGCATTTCCGAAGTATGTTTTCCATCTTGTAACAGATCTTCCTCTCTGTCTTCTTTCCGGCGGGTCCCAGTTTAATATTCTTTTCGGCCACCTATGCTCTGGCATTCTTTGTACATGCCCGTACCACTGCAGGGCTTTCCAACTTTTTTGTAATTGAGCATTCTACTTCCATTCTGTTCCATATTTCCTCTGTTCTTATTCTATCCGCTCTTGTGATTTGTAGACATCTTCTCATAAAGTCCAGTTCAACTGTTCTTATTTTATTTTGTATTGTTGTTGTCATTGGCCATACTTCCGCTCCATATAGGGTAATATTCATCACTATGCTTTGAAAGATCCTCTTTTTGTTTTCTTTGGTTAGAGTGTTGTTCCATATCACTTCATGAAGTGCTCTTGTTACTTGTTTTCCCCGTGCTAGTTTCATTTCTATATATTTTATACAAGTACCATCTCGGCTAATCATTGACCCTAAATACTTAAAAGACTTACAACTCTTAATAGTCTCTTCTTCTAAACTTAAGTTCAAATTTGCAACCCTCGGGTCCAATACATAAGTATTCGGTCTTGCACATAATATTTATCTTCCCAAAGTTCATATTCCCAAAGTTCATATTCTTCCTTTAATTTCCTTATCATATATGATCATCTGCGAAAAGTAGTGAATGTAATATATTGTCTTGTACTGGTATGCCCATTGTTCTGCCTTTTCTATACCATCTTTTCAAAGCCTGATCTATATATATATATATATATATATTATATATATATATATATATATATATATATTACTCTTAACTTTGTTGCACTTGTGTTTCTTTATACAGTCTTTGTGTTTTTCTCTCATTTCTCTCTAACGCGCATTCTTCTCATTGCTTCCCATAGTTGTTTCCTGGGCACACTATCGTATGCTTTCTCTAAGTCGATAAAGGTCATATGTGTTTCAATGTTTTTTCTTTGTTTTTTTCAATCACCTGTCTCATAATGAATATATTATCTAAACATGATCTGGCATTTCGGAATCCAGCTTGTTCTTCGCTATAATGGTCCATGTGTTGTTCTAGTTTTTCTTTTATAACTGATGAAAAGATTCTTTGCTATTGAAGGCATTACACTGATCCCTCTGTAGTTATTTGGTGACCTTTTGTCACCTTTTTTGAAAATGGAGGACATGTATGATAAATTATGCATGTTATACATGCTGAAAGTGTTGTTGCTGTTCTGACCAAGTTGTTGGCCAAATTCGTCAATCTGATATCTCCGAGCTCCCAAGCAGTTCAAATAAGGAGATTCTTAAATTTCAACCAAAATGATCTTAATTTTTTTTTTTTTTTTTGTTTCCAAACATGTAACTTTTTGTTCCTATAGTTATAACAATACAAAGTTATGCTGTGAGAATTAATGCAACGTAACAGGGTCTTTTGTGTTCCCTAAAGTAAGAAAGTTGTATATTTTCTATATTTTCATTCTTAATAAACGATATAAATTGACATGTTTATATTTTTTTTACCAAAAAAATTAAATGCACATATTACTAATATATTTTTAAATGTCTCTATTGACCTCCTAAATGGCATATAAGCCAAACTAAAGCAAAACAAAGCATTGTTTTCTTTAACCCCGTTTGGAGGGTAAATAGAAAGACACTATGTACTATTTTTTTTTAATTGTAAAACTTTTTCAAATGTGCTCACTGGGCTCTTAAACCTATTAGCCGTGACACACATTTTGCATATTTTTCGTGGCCCATTTCTATTGACCCCGTTTTACGGTTTTTTCTTCTTCTTTTATGCGAGGGGTGATCCAAATATTCGAAACATACCTCGATCCTAGAAGGTGGAGGTTTTCTCCTCGGGTATAGGTTTGGGTATCAGGATGTGTATGATGGGTAGGGGTGGGGGTCGTATGATAGTTGGGACTTTTTGTTATGACACAGGGACAGGTTAGGAATTTGGGTAGTGGACAGCGGACAGCTGCTCCATTTAGTCGCTTTTTAGCCGTGAAGGTATTCTACCTGAGTGGCCCGCCTTCAAACGGGGAATTTTACGCTATCCTAAAAGGTGGTAGAATGCAGCTATTACATTTCTCCACGTTTCTCTATAAATTAATATGGATTCATCGATAATTATTTGGTTTAGCACAGCAACACTTACTTGCTCAGTTTTATAAATTCTACTTTTCAAGTATCTCCAAAAAAAATAATCTTTAAGATTGAAATCGGGTGAACGAGGAGGCCGATCAATACTAATCCGGGAAATGTCTGATCTAAATAGCACCGAGCACTTACACCAAAATGAGCTGGAGCTCCATCTTTCTGAAACCATATCTCATTGAAATTGACTTCAAACTTGTTTTTCATGGCAGATACAATGTCGTTTCTAAGTAGGATTTTATAAGTATCGCTTGTTCAATTTCCTTCTATAAAAAAACGGACCAGTTAACTGAGTACCCACTATACCGATCATAAATTTAGTTTTTGTGATCTTTGAGTGGAAAAAAAAACATATCTTTTTAAGGAAGTTCTCGTCAGTTACAATTTCATTCATCATTATCTCTTCTTCTTAGGGTGCCTGTCCGTTCTGAACGTTGGCGATCATTCTGGCTATAATGACTTTGTTGGTTGCTATACGAAATAGCCGTGTTGAGGTCTTTCTATACCATGCTCTCAGATTAGCAAGCCAGGATAGTCTTCTTCGTCCTGGGGCCCTTTTTCCTTCAATTTTACCTTGTAAAATGCATTGAAGTACCTCGCATCTGCCTTGATTTCTCATTATATGACCCAAGTACTGCAGCTTACGGCCTTTCACGATGTTGATCAAATCCGTAGTTGTGTTCATCCTCCGCAGTACTTCTTCATTGGTGACTTTGTCTGTCCGTGGTATCTTCAAGATCCTTCTGTATGACCATAGCTCAAAAGCCTGAACTTTTGATAGAGTTTCCGCCTTCAATATCCACGTTTCTTACCAAACTCATCAACATCATTATCTCACCAAACTGTAATCTACAGTCGTAGTCATCTTCTTTTGATTCTTGCAACAACTGTATTTTATAGGGTTTAAATGTATTCTTATGTAATGCACGCAAAACTGAAGACTGATATACATCATGTATTTGTGCAGCTCTGTGTGAGAATGTACAAGAGCCGCTGCTAACAAAGTACGGATAGTTGTGATGATAACCAACCTCCGATAAAAGGAACCACAGGAAGCGTACTAAAGTGTGCCTGCCACCTTTTCAGTATGTGGACACCCTCGTTCAAAAAATCTCCATTATGAGCCTTATTATTGCGCATTGAAACCGTTGCGAGAGAGTATAGGAGACAAATGGACGAGGAAATGGAGAGCCTGGAGATGGGGGAAATGTAGAGGAACTGTGGACAAAATGTAAAAACATAATAACTGAGAAAGCAACAAAAATATTGGGGAAAACCAAACCAGTTAAAGAAAACGAATGGTTTGACAAGGAGTGCCAAGAAGCAACAGATAACAAAAACAGGGCATACCTAACGACAAATCAAGCTGGATGCACAAGAAGAGCAAAGGAAGAATACCGGACACTAAGAAGAGAAGAAAAACGATTACATAGAAGAAAAAAAAAGGCAATTTGAGCAAAAGCAATTGGAAAGCACAGAATGGCTAAGAAATCAAAATGAAACTCGAAAGTTCTACAGAAATCTAAACAAAATGCGCAAAGAGTTTAAGCCAAGAATAAGGAGCTGTAAGGATGTAGAAGGAAACATCCTAAATGATACGGCCTCAATCCTAAACAGATGGGTTGAATTTTTCGATGCAAAATTTAATGGCCATCATATCGAAGAAGCAGACAACACCCTAGCAAATCGAAATGATTGGAATCCTTTCAATGATTGGAATCCTTTCAACCCAAACGAAAGACCACCTACCATCGAAAACGTTGCCCAAGCATTAAAAAGCTTAAAAATAATAAATCACCAGGAGTTGATCAAATTTGCAGTGAGCTCTACAAGAATGGTGGCGATGCCCTACTACAGACACTGCATAAGCTTTTACTTCTTGTTTGGCATAATGAGACCATGCCTTGTGAATGGTCTCAAGGCGTGATATGCCCGTTACATAAAAAAGGTGACCAGCTCCAGTGTGACAACTATAGAGGTATAACCCTGTTAACAACTGCTTACAAAATACTAGCAAATATTCTCTACGAAAGGTTGCAAGTTTACACAGTGGGCATAGTTGGTAAATATCAAGTTGAATTCACTCCAGAAAAATCAACAATTGACCAGATTCATTCAATAAGACATATTCTCGAGAAAACATTAGAATTCAATATTGAAACCCATCACCTATTCGTCGACTTTAAGGCCGCATACGACAGTGTCAAGAGAACAGTGCTATACCAATCAATGCATGAGTTTGGTATACCAGAGAAACTTATCCGACTAACGAGAATGACAATGTCTAACTTAGAAGCCACTGTTAGAATACAGGGAGAGAGTTCTAGATCCTTTGAGATAAAGCATGGACTCAGACAAGGAGATGCTCTGGCTTGCCTCCTATTTAATATTGCCTTAGAAAAGGCAGTCCGAGATACACGAATTAGGGATGGCGGTACTATTTACAATAGATCGATACAAGTCTTAGCATATGCTGATGACATTGACATAGTAGGGCGTAGCAAGCGAGATGTTGAGCAATATCTCCTAGAATTGGAAACAGCGGCGAAACAGGTCGGTCTAGTCATCAACGAAGACAAAACCAAGTACATGTTGGTTACAAAGGATCCGATAGCAAATGACGATGGAACGAGAAACAGTCTTTGGAAGTCATACCTTTGGACGTGTTGACAACTTCACATACCTTGGGTCGCTATTGACTGCTACCAATAAAACAAGCGAAGAAATCAAAAGACGAATAAATCTTACAAATAGGGCATACTATGGACTCCAAAAGCATTTCCACTCAAGAAACATTCAAAGAAGAACTAAAATTATTATATACAAAACATTGCTGAGGCCGGTCCTCACATATGGAGCAGAAACATGGACACTAACGCAGAAAGATGAAAGACTTTTGGGAATATTTGAGCGTAAAATACTCCGCAAAATATTTGGAGCTGTAAACGACCAAGGGCAGTGGCGCAGAAGATATAATTTTGAATTGTATCAGCTCTTCGATGAGCCAGGTGTCATAACGTTCATTAAAACACAGCGACTTAGATGGGCTGGACACATAATACGAATGCCAGAAAATACAATTGCTAAAAAGCTAACACAGGAACACCTGTAGGAAAAAGAAGTAAAGGCCGACCGCGAATTAGGTGGTTAGATGGAGTAGAAACCGACTTACGAATATTAAAAATCAGAAGATGGCAACATGTTGCCAAAAACCGAACAGAATGGCGACGAATCTTAGAGCAGGCCAAGATCCACAGAGGATTGTCGAGCCAAAGATGATGATGATGATGAGCCTTATTATGCTTTGCTTGTGGCTTGAGACTTTGGCTGAACTTCTTTTGGTATTATCTGTGTGTAAAAATATAATAGTAACATTAAATACCATGTTAAATCTTACATGGTATTTCTTTGACTTCCTACAGTTGATATCATGTTTATATACTTATAACAGGATAACAGGAGAATGTTATTTTTTTAATGGGTAAGGTAGGCAACTAATTGTGTAACACAAGGAATAATTTGTTTATTTCTATTACATTTTTAACAATTATTTAAAAATCTGTCACAATTATAAGCAACTATAAAAATATTTTCTATTATGTACACTTAGAACACTACGGCATATAATGCATGAACTTAGGTTATTACTTTAGAATTTTTTATCTAATTTACGATAAGATTGTGTTTTCTTTGGTAACAATTTTAAAAAATAGGATATAGTACAAAGTATTAGCATCCGATATTAGTAAATAATACATATAAATAAGGCATACAAATAAATAATTAGAAAATATAGTTACAAAAAATTGTAATATAACGTGACGTACCGACTAGATAATGCAGTACTCCATTATTTAATGTACAGAGTAATTTATTAGCGTGATAAAGATCAGGACATATATCCCTTAAAATTAGTTACGAAAATTACCAAGTTTAATAAGTTACTTACAAAAATTGTAGGATTCTTCAAGTTTCACAGTTTTACATAAGCTTAACATATCTAGTTACAAAATGAGAATTTTAGAATACAGTGTCAGATAAAACTACATATTTTTTAACCAAAAATCCCTAATTTAAAAGCCGCCTCACTTATCTATTTCAATTATATAAAATTATAATTTGATAGACAGGTATTATTTGTCATTAATCTTTTATCTCTTTAACTCTTCTTCAATTTCGGCATTATTTTCCCTTGTTTCTCCTTCGCTAGTTACATTGAAACTTTTGTTTTTTTCAAAGTTCACAAAGCTTTCTTAGAAGGCCAAATGTGACATGTCTTAGAGTAACAATAGGTTTTTCCTATTGTAAACAATTTTAAAATATAAGGCTTACATCTGCCTACAATTCTGATAAATAACTTTCTTGGTATCTGAGCTCTATCATACTTATTAATAATTCTGTATGTTTATAACTGCTGCTAAAACGATGCAGAATATCCTATACGTTAATCAGTGCTGGCAAGTTTTTGAATTGTGCCTGTGCTAAATTAAACATCGGCTAATAAGGACCTTTCTACATGAGAAAACCCTAAAGTTTTGTTTATTCATATTAAAAATTAACAATCAAAAATTTTATTTCCGTAAATTTCCATAAATCAATGATAATTATACAGCAGCAATGTTGGTTAAAAAAAAAAAGGAAAATATTCTATAATGTCAATGAAAATGTCAAATTTCGACAGGAAAAAAGAGTAAGTTATCTGAAACCATAATGTCAGTAATAAGTAAGGCGGTGGTAAGGGTAAGATTAAAAATAAGAAAAAAATATTTTTGGGGGTAAGAAATAATAACAAAAGGATGTCAAAAAACGATGTAAAAATGCTTTCGACAGCTTATTACAAAGGTTGTCTTTTATTGCTTTTCAAAATATGTCCTACCAAGATAGATACACTTTTGCATACGTTCAAAGCAATTGGAAAACAGTTATTCCAGTCTTCAGTTGACACCTGCAAAAACGCTGTTTTAAAGGCATCGATGAGTTCTTCTGACGATTGAAATCGCTGCCCACGCAATTAATTCTTGATCTTTTGTAACTTAAAGAAGTTGTTGGTACTTAGGTCGGGAATATACGATGGATGTTTAACAATTCGATGTTTTGAAGCTCCAAAAACTGTATTGTCTTTTGGGCCGTGTGAACACTTGCATTGTCATGATGTAGAATGATTCGCCGTTGTGTGTGGCTTTGTCTGAGATTCGCGATAACCTCTGGTAAACAAACGGTTATATACCAATCAGATGTAACCGTTCTTCGATCTTCCAAAGCAATTGTTGCCACATGACCAGATTTTGAAGAATGGATCACTTTTGTTGGTTTTTCCTTATCGTGAAACACTCACAGAGTGGATTGGTGTTTATTTTCCGATTCGTGTGAGTAAATCCTAGGTACATCGCTACTAACATACTATAAACGTTTTTTGAGCTTCCTTTGTTGAACCGTTCTAATGTTTTCGACACCAACTGGCACGAACCGCTTTTTGCTCTTCTGTGGGAAAATAAGGGATCCAACGGGAAACCAATTTCGTAACACCCAGTTCTTCATGTAGGATCTTTTGGATCAAGGTCTTTGAAATGCCCAAAGCATCACTGTTTTGCTGGGTAACTGCTGTCTAGATGGGCCTGACCTGGCACATTCGTTGCTGAAACTGAAGTGACCACGTTTGAAATTCGCAATACCAGCGAGAAATAGTTGACAGTTGACTGATGTGATGATTTATTCCCAAACAAAAGAAACCATTTCAGCGAGACATTGCTGTTGGTATAATCCTTTCCAAAAATTGTAAAAAATTATTGCTCGAAAATGTTCTCTGCTAAGATCTTTTCGACCGACTTGCTAATTTCAAAAATTCACTGTATCTACACGATGTTGTATCGCAATGAAACTGTCGATTTACGTCAACAAAAGATTAAGGTTACATTTTTGTCGGAAGGTTTCATTGGTGGCGCTCTCTAAGCGGCTATATATAAAACTAAAAAGACAACCTCGTAAACAGAGCGTAGGATTTGACAGAAAGTTTGGTGGAATTTGACATTTGAATTAACAGAGATAGTAAAAATAATAACTCTTCAAAAAATAAAGAAGGATAAATCAGTGGGACAAGATGATATATCTGACGAACTATGGATAGCTTTAAGAGAGAACTAAATGAATATCAGGTTTGTTTCATTGAATTATGGAAGTGGAGCAAATGCTGGACGAATTAAGGAGCAGTATACAACAGTAAACAGTGTTCACGTTTACAAACACAAATGAGAGTTTCGACAATGCATAAACTACAGGGGTATACTACAGTCACATCATGAACATATGAAAGATAGAGAGTAATTAATAGACGGATACGTGAAGAAACCGAGCGATCAGTTTCGAATTATGTAAGGCAGATCAACAACGGATGCAATTTTCTTTATGGTAGTTGATAGAAAATAGTTGATTAGAAAATAGAAAAAAAACGCTCATAATGGTATTAACGGATCTTGAGAAAGTTTATGATAAAGTTTATGAAAGGTTATATGGTAAGTACTCAATAAGAAAGAAGTCTCAGATGAGTACAGATTGTGAATATATGCATAAGGGAGTAACAAGTGTTAGAACAAGTGTGAGGGACTGATAAATTTCATGTAAAAGTAGGATTGCATCAGTGCTCAGTTCATCAAGGATCTGAAACTACAAAAGCAGTGGTTCGCCAGTGCTTAATATATGCTGATGATTTATTGTTAGGAGGAAAATACTAAAGGGGATTTGGAGCAAAAACTTGAACAGTGTAGACAAGCTTTTAGAGAAAAAGGTTTGAAAGTAGTATATAAATGATGGAAAGTAAAGATGGAGTTACTGCTACAAATTAAATGGTAACTGTCGATGGCGAACTGATTGTAAAAAGTAACAGTATTCACAATCAATTGTAGATGGACAACATGCAGTAGAATTAAACCGCGTTGAATGAAATGTAAATGAAACTAATAAGGGGTGTGTTCTTCTTCTTCCTCTTTATAATCAATTCTGCTTGTTCATTGGCAGATTAATACCTCTATGGAAGGTTGTCACTGCAACTTTTGAAGCGCATGGGGCTCAATGAATGCCCTTGTCTTATTTCGATGTCTATTTCTATAGGTTCTGTAAGTTGTCCATCTATTCTGACTTCCATTTTGTTGTTTTGGTAAATGTTTTCGATAGTTTTTATAATATTTAGGGGAGCTTCTCTGTTATACAGAAGATTACATCTTTGAGTCTTACTCTGTTAAACGCTTTCTTTAGGCCAATTAGACTCAGAAATGCTGGTCTATTATACTCTAGTGATTTCTCAGTAATTTGCTTTATAATGAATATTGCATCTGTACACGATCTTCCACTACGAAAACCCTGTTGTTTATCTGCTAAACTTATCCTCTAATTTATTAGCACTTATAAAATTTTAGTTGTAAGTTTTAGCGTAATATTTAACAAGTTTATACCTCTGTAGTTTTCTGGCTGTTTTTCTGTCCTTTTTTTTTGTAATTCTATTAATTAATGTTGTTAATTGTTGCTGTCATTGCTGCTCCACAATATTTCAGTAACTCGTTTGGTATCCTGTCTTTACCTGCTGCTTTTCTGTTCTTCAAGTTTTCAAGTATTTTCCGAACTTCTTGTACATTTTTATTAAGTTCTTCACTTGTGGTAATCTCTGGTGTTTCCGGTTCTAGTGTCGTTTGTTCTTCCTCTGCATAAAGCTTTTTTAGGTAGTCAATCCACGTATCCTTTTCTACGTGTGAAGGGTGTGTTGTGCGGCAGAAAAATGAAACTAAAGATTGTCATCAGACCAACAAAAGGTATGTGGTGGAAATGAAAATGATTAAATGGATATATGGAAAGACAATATAGGATAAAATTAGGAATGGAAATATTAGAAGGAAATCTAGGAAGTATATTCACTGTCCAAACATAAGACCTAGTGAGAGACACTTAGGCAGTATGTGAAAGGAATACATATTGATAAGATCTAAGACCAAAACATGAAGAATTGTAATTCTGAATCTACTAGTTTTTCTTAGCTGGCGCGTAACGTAAATATCTATCAGTAATAGTTATAGATAAAAGTAATACCCCTGTAGATTCCTATTGTACCTAGTGATTAATTTATACTAATCAAAAATTAGTGCACTGACCATAAACTGAAATTTATTTACTAAATTGGTAATCGATTACACTCTAGCATACCATTGCATACTTTATAAGAGCCATGGTCAATCGACATGCATAAGCGTACTAGCAAGTGCTTGAGTTGCACACTATCCAACATTATTACGAGTTCTTGGTTTCCAAAAATATTTTCAATTTGGCCATACCAATCACTGTATCAAATTTAACTATAAGAGAGATATTGTAATAACGGCCATTTTGACTAACCAAACGATTAATTCACTAAACAAGACATTTTCCTATATTTTCACAACTAGATATTGAAGCTAGTCAATTTTGAGCATTGTGGCATTTGCTTCCAATTCGACCAAGCCCTTGTACAGCTTTTATGAATTTTGCAGGGCAGCTTTCTTATAATTCAGGCTATTATTAAATGATGGGAATCTGAATATTGCACTGAGATTGTGGTTTGTTGAATGTTGAGTCTGGTCCCAATTACTATCTTCTTCTTCCTTAAGTGCCGTCTTCTACCGAAGGTTGACGACCATCATACGATAGGTTTCTCTCTCCCAATTACTATACGGCATAGAAACTAAGCAAATATGTAGTTAAAAAGACCAAAGTCTTTGAACTTTGGATGTATCAGAGAATACTCAGAATTCCATAGACGGCCAGAATCGAGGAACGAGGAAGTGCTGAGAAGGATAGGTCGAGACAAAAAAAATAACAATAAAAGTACGCAAGATCGCACACCTTGGACACTTACTGCAGAAGCAAAAATACAATATGTTGCAGGTCATGATGCAGGGTCGAGTAAATGGGAAAAGGGAATAGGCAGAGAAAAAAATAATGGCTGCGAAATATTCTGTACTGGGCAAACATGGATATAGAAGAATTATTGCACGCTGCTAATGACAAGTAAGCTTGAGTACCTCGGGCACGTGATGTGAAACGAAGAAAAATATCGAATTCTTCAACTTGTTATGCAGGGTGAAGTATTTGGCAGGAGAGGACCTGGACGTCGTCGTATCTCGTGGTTAAAAAACCTCCAACAATGGTTTGGGATGACCTCCGCGGAGCTGTTTCGCAGAGCAGTCAACAAAACCATGATAGCCTTGATGATCGTCAACATCCGGACCGGATAAGGCACCGGAAAAGAAGTTAAGGACAAAGAAGTTTTTAGAAATATGGTCACCAACAACCGTTGATGGGGACGGCATAGAAATAGAAATAAGAAGAATGTATCCACCTCTGCCCTTAAGCAATCCTGTTTGATTTTTGTTTTGGGTTCCTGTTATTTGCTCTTTATTTGATACCAAATTATTTACATATACTAAAATATCAATTTGCAACGTATTACTTCAGTTTATAGCCAACGCTTTTTTTAAAGAACAAGAAAAGTTGTAAGATCTAAGTAGGCACAATGTTAAACAGTCTAGTGCCGATTCCCTAACTGAACCGTTAAACGACTTCTAATTATACATTGTTACTTTTTGGTATTTCGTGACAACTCAATTAATAGATATATAAATAATTATTAAAATATAAATATTCTCAGTCTACCTTCAATACATAGAGACCACTATCTCTGAATACCAACCGACCACTAAAATTTAGAATTCCTCTATTTAAGAGACAAACTTTTTCAGTTCGCATCCAGGAGGCATACTATGAGTCAAACTGCGTTATACATATGTTCAATAAACACCAACATGGCGAAACATGTATAATGGCTGGAACACAAACTAAGTTGTGGCCTACTTCCCACCGGCTCTGTCATAAGCATTCATATAGAAGGATTGTTCTTCTGTCATATTGCTAGATGCTCTGCCCATCTTAGTCTTCCTATTTTTACGAGAGATATCACGTTTTTACCACCAGATATGTTTAAATTTGTGGTATATCTCATAGTTGTACCTTCTCCTCTAAATACCGTTTTCACAGATGCCACTGAATATTCCTCTAAGTATATTATTCGATAAAATATGAGCAAAAGATTTTCATTTGTCTTAGAGTTGGTCCATGTTTACGATCCATATGTCATCACTGGTGGTACAAGGTTTTGTATATTGTTATTTTTGTTTTCTGGCTTATCAGAACGAACGTAAAATTAAACTTATTCGCAAAAGTTATAAGATTGTAGTCGCCTACGATCAAAATGATTTATACCAAAAAAGGAAGAATTGGAATAGTTTTCATTTACATTTGTAAGAATGATTGTACCAAAACTGATGTAATCCCGAAACATGTTGGGTCATGTGCATGTGGATCCCACTTAGTCTATCAGAAAAATATCTGGATCTTCTGGTGTTTGACGCCCTAATGATCATAGTATTTAGAAACACATAAATTCCGACCATACAAAATGGCACAAATTCACGAGTTGAACAAAAATGATCCTGATCGACGCCTGTAGTTTTTCGAACGTTTTAACCAACACAACTGAATCGATAATCCAAATTTGCTTGTCAAAAAATCAATGTATAGGCCTAAATTTTGGGGGACCATATCGTTGGACTTTTCATTGAAGGAAATCTGAATGAAGCGGCTCACCTGGCATTATTAACTAGCAAATACTATTGAATGACTCAGACCACAGAAATTTTAGAAAACGACGATAACCTTTTAGAGAATCAGATAATGTTTCAGCAAAATGGTGCATCGCCTCATTTTGCTGTTCAGGTCCGAGAAGTTTTGAATGAAAGTTTTATCGTGCGGTTGAAATGCCACCTTGGTCTCCATACTCTCTGGTCATCAGAAATCAACCATTTACGCCACTGGACCCAAAAATACACAAGAATTGTGACAAATCCCAGCAAAAAGGATAAAGTTGCAAGAATTATATTTTTATAAATTTTCATTGAAATTAAAACATTTATTTTACCGCGTTTTAGGGGGTACAACTTTTGGTTGGGACACCGTGTATAGACAAGTCATTAAATATGTTATTAACAGAAACAGATTTCAAATTTTAATTATTCAAAGTGTAATTAAACAACATCATGAGTTGTCATTCATACCAAAGCAATCACGTAAAATTTCTACTCTCTATTCTGAACTTTTATGTAATTTAATCATTATCTTATATTTATTTTATTCTTTATTCTCAAATTATGAACAAAGTTTTATCACAATATTATCTATATATCGTAAAATATAGATGCCAAAGGATACCTTATCACAAATGCAACACCCGTGCAGAAAATTTGTATACATATTAAAATTGTCACCAACTTAGCCTCATGCAATGGCCCGCAGTACAAAAGAACCAAATTAATGAGAGTTAAATTATTTGTTACCACAATCCCATCCTTCTCTTGCCATTTTATAAGTTTAAATATCCGAAATATGGTTATAACTATTTTCCCTAAAATATTTAAATCGGAGTATTTGAATACGGTGGTACTAATCTCCATGCGATCTATTTTCGAATTGAATTTCGGTAATCTGTGTCTAGGACAAGGTATAATTCGGAAAAGTTGTGGAAAGGAATAAAGGAAATTAAATACCTGGGGTATAAAGAATAATAACGTCGTTTTACTGAAGTGACCTAAGATGCCGACGACAGCGAACGTCATTCCCGAGAAGTAACAGAATGTGTCTCCTACGAAGACTTTCGACGGATACCTGCAACAAACATAAATATGACTTCATAAAAAAAATAATCATATCTAATATATAAAACATCATATTGCTATTTTATAGCATAGCTATAATCGATAGCATAGTAAACAATATGATTGAACCACATATTACCGTTTAAATCTTATTTAGTTATATATGATAAACTCAAATCTTTAATATTTCTAACCTCAATACGGCTCTGGAAAAAAGAACTGTCCCTCTACAGTTATCTAAAACATTCTGAACATAGCAAATACTGAATTTCTGTCAACGTTAACTGTCATTGCTGTCAATTTACAGCTGCTTTGCCTCCTACCGAAAATGCGAACTTAATTCAAAATTAAAATAGGGGTGTTTCCTACTTGTATTAAGTGTTCCAATGTAATTATGAAATTAATAGCAAATAGGTCGCAAAATAATTCTATAGCCCCATTTCTAACATCACATTCAGTTTTCGTCTTAGTTTTTAGGACTAAATTTAAGGTTATGTAGCTGCTAAGAAAATAAATGTATATCTTTCGTTTTAACCTTAAGAGAATATCCGTATGGATACTAATATTATGCCAATTGTTCCTAATAATAATTTACTTATATTCACAATTGAAACCTAATTCGAAAACCCCCGAAAATGGCGTAAGATTTCTAAAAAGTGAGGAGGATTTAGGAGACACTCAAATGACATATCATGTACTGAAAAGCAATATCATATTAAAAACCGTTAATACCAGACAGAGCTATATTGATTTTAACTCTAGTTTATGTTTTAAAAATGGTACAGACTTAGAATCTATGAAAATATCCCAAGGGGTAAATTGGAAATGCACTTGTCTTCCTGGTTGGCATGGAAATGATTGTGGTATACCTGAGGTAATGTGGAGAGCCGTTATAGCAAGTAAAAAGCCTTACAAAATTAAAGGACCTAGAACATTTGAAAGGAGATTGATATATCTGTTCAAAGTCAATAAATTTTCGGAATATTTGGCAGATATGAGAATTAATGATTTAGGTATGGTATTGGTTGTTTATATGTAAACTTTAAAGGTCAAAAATTTGCTTTGCATTCATCACCAACTACCTAATTTATAATAAAACAAATTAGTCTATACAGTTTATACAATTCTTCATTATCATTGTATTTTGTGCATTGGTCACTATTGGTAAGATATTGTCTTATTTCTTTGGATATGATCATTTTAAACAACTTGTATCTTCGTTTTTTTTATCCTCTACTTTCTTATTACTTGAAAAAATACTAAAATTCATTTTTTTACCATATATTTTCTCTTTTGTTTCTTCATTTGTGCATTTCTCTATGTGTTTATCTGATATTGTGTTAAGACAATATCAGAACTTCCAGCGATATATCAGTTAGATGTTTTAATACTGTATTGTATGAATTTAATGCTTTTATAATTTTTTATTCTCATCAAATAAAAAATGAATTTTCATATAATAATTTCCTCTTTCTTTTTTAGTACTTAATATCTTACCTTTTAGTTTGCCTCTGCATGTTATTATGTTTTAACAAATAACTAATCCAAATTGTTTAAACAAATAACTAATCCATTGTACTTTTTGTTATCTATATATAATTTAACTTATTTATAGGCACAGTAGTAGACCTTTTTATTCTATATGAAGACGAAGACTCAAATTTTCTTCAAAACAAATTAGACAGTAATTTTTGTAAGGAATACCAAAACAAAATCCTCTACATCCAAGATGATGGTGAGAATTTATGGAAAAAGGTTAAAAACTATTTAAAGAACATAAGAAATGATGACATAATTCTTTCTAGTGATATAAACGAACTGCCTAACAAAGATGCCCTAGTTTTCTTAAAATTCCACGATCATTGGCCACAGCCTATAAAATTTAGATATAGATGGTCTGTTTTTGGATTTTTCTGGAAACATCCTGGTAAAACCATCACAGGAGGAGGTGCATCAACTGTCTCTTTTCTCAAGGAATCCTTTAATAATAAAGTTAAGCTACTTATAGATAACAAAACACTTTCTAGTCCAGCATATAAAGGTTAGTAAAAATATAATATGAACACTATAAAAGCTTTTGATGTTATTATTGATGTGCTTCTGTATTCTGAATTCACTTTAAAAAATTCCCAACTTATAAGCAGTTTTAATTTTGCAAAAAAGACTTGAAAACTTACATGTAAAAAAAATCAGTAGTTTAGGTATATAACAAAACGAGATTTCTGCCAATCTAATCATTGGTAATGTCAGAGAGCTTGATACACTGTCCCCTTTCAGCTTTGATCATCCTAATGAGAAAAGATCAAGTTTTGTTGTTGGTAGCAATTCCTGTTCTACCATTGTAAAAAGTAAAAATTTACAGCTTTGAAGGGCAGGATCTTTTTGATTATAGCAAAACTCAGTAACTGTAACACCAATCTTTTAAAAAATCACTTCAATAATGCTTTTCATGATCTTTCAATCAAGTTTTTTCAAGCCATGACTTATCTTTGGTAAATATAATTGTCTTGTCATAGTTGAGTAAATGATTTTTTATTTTAGGTCTAACCTTGGGAGATCTAAACCACTTTGGGGGATGGTACTGTGAATACTGCAATGATCCTGCCAAAATTGTAGAGTTTTTAGCGACTAAGCCGAAAAATGTGATAAACTGGGATAAAATAGATCACCAAAAAGTAGATAATAGTTATATAGAAGATCTTATTGAGAACGGAGTGTATATAGATGGGAAAACCGAGCTTACGAGAGCACACAAGTACCAGGATAATTATTTTGCACCAAAATTTGTACTGGAACATGACTGGAAGTATGATTTTCTACTTATTAATTTTTATTCAAAGGCAGATTATTATGATATTTAATTATTCTTTTCGTTTTCTGTTTGTATAGGTTTGAGAGCAACTTGATAAGCTTTTTATGACTTTTATTCACTTACAGTCACATTACATAAACCTATTGGTGCTTTTCGAATGCCTTGGCATTTATCAGTATAGTATGCCTAGCTTCTGAAGATTGCTTTTTATTAATTCTAAGATAGATCTTTTAGTTAATATTTGAAAGAACACTGGTAAAAAAAATTAAGGAAACCAGTAAACTTGTATTTTGATTTCCATATATCTTCCAAAAAGACTGGATTTAGTATAAAAATTATTATTAAAACATTTCTGAATTATTTCAGTTAAATAGTATTACGTAACATTATAAATGTGACTGTGTGTGTTGTCTTGATCTGACAATCGTAACGACAATTTTTCAAAAGTATTATTTACTAATTCCTATATTTTGAGGTTGATTGTTTTGTTTCTAGTTTAAGAATTACCACAATTATATTGTTTTGTACCACTTGGTATTCCTAAGATTACTTATAGTATTAATATAATGTAACACATACAGTATTATTAGACAATAAATAGATTAGGAAAACCTTGTCTTTCTTGAATAGTAAAATAAATAAAAAATGGCATAGCCTTTACCTGGATTATTGTGAATTTTACTGTATTCCTTTAAAATGTATTATATGCTATTATATTGACAAAAAACCTTTTCTTTAAGTATCAAAATGAATGTTAGTACTTACTTATTTCATTGAAAAACCTAACGAAATGCCTAATTAACATTGAATATTGTTTCTTGCCATTAAAAAATGTATGGTTTTGATTTGTTTGAAATCATGTATTAACTTAGAATGAGTATTGAATTATTGAGTTTTAAATTTTGAATATACTGAAATTACTTATATCTCTGTACACCTCTCTTAGAGGTTAATCCTTGTTTCTCTGTATATGATATAGATAACTTTTTTGGATCTTCCTTTTGTTTGATCATGTGGTCATCAATAGTTTACATCTACTTTTATCCATACTAAGATATAGATCTTAAATGGTGGTGTACTTGTATGTGTTCTACAATATCTAAACATACTTATTTATTGATTTATTTATTTTAAAATACAATATGTTACATAACAAGTAACATTAAGCATTTTTTTTTGAATGAACATATATGTAACCAAAAATTTTAGTCCAATTGACTATTAACTCCCACTCACTAAGTTTAGACAAGAGAAGTTCTAATATGCAATATATATAGTTGTGTGGAGTGGTCTAATAAATTTACTGCTGTTTTATTAGGCTGTTTTTCCAGTTGTTTAAAATATTTATTACTGCTTTTAACAATCATTTGCTTGACTGTTTGGATCTTTAAGTCCCTGTAAATGTGTGCATTTGGAATGAATCACAGCGAATTAGTGATGGCACAAAGAACCTTAGAAGAAGTCGCTCTATACTAAAATCACAATCAAGACGCTGTAGAATAAACAAACCAAGACACATTAAATGGTACAATTGGCACTCTCAAATAATGATTTACAATGTATATACATTGTATAAATCACAAATCATGATTTACAAAGTTTATATATTGTAAATCATGATTCGGGAGTGTTCTACATAACATTCAAGTGTCTTGGTTTGTTTATTTCTATTGCATCTTGATTGTGATTTTAGTATAGTATTGCTATCTGCTGCCGTTCAAAAAAAATCATAATACATGTTATAGGAGAACAAAATCCAAATTTTGGAAGAGCGACAGCAACAACTAAATCACTGTAAAATGTATAAATATCTATAATGCAAATAATCAATGACAGCAATTTGGATGAAGAAGTTAAACATAGAAATAACCAGGGAAGACAAGTCATTCAGTAATTGAACAGCATACTGGTGGATAAAACAATTTCGAGAGAATATAAACACAGAATCTATAATAGCTTGTCAAAAGCATTGTTACATATGAAAGCTATATTACAAATAATGGATGAGAGCAGTATCTCAAAAAAAGTATTAACATAGACACATGCATGGAAGATGAAAAAAGGGCAGATTGAGATTAAGCTGAAGAGAAGGAGTTGACAAGGTAAAAAGTACAGGAACAGTACCTTCTGAATGACCGAGACTAATGGAAACTGGAAACTTGTTGAGCACAAATTGATTAGGGATATTCTTTACAGCGTCAAACGTCAAAATAACAATTTTTATAAAAATATATTTTATTACAATTCATACATGTAATGGTGATACTGTTAAAACTATTTCAGTTTCAAAATTTAATTCATTAAATTAGTGCTATCAATATAATCTTAAGAATACCAATAAAAAATAAATGTTCCATTTGATTATATGTAATCATCATGAAAATAGATTTAGTTTTAGAGGAATGTTCCAGCTTTTTTTTGCATTTTAGTTTTAAATTATGTTAATTTTTTACGTTTTATTGCTTTTTAATTAGTATATTTAGGAACTGTTGTTGGTTTTGCTATAATTTCTTAGGTTGTGTGGTAAAGTAACATGTATGTATGTAATGGTAGCATACCCTTATTTGAGTTTGTGAAAGTTGATGGATTTTAAATTGTATCTCCGTTTTATATGCTATAGATGTATTTAAAAAACGCTATTATATCGGTTTTTTTTAATAAATTCTGGAAATACGATATTCGTCAAAATTAACAGTAGAGAAATTTAGACGGCTGTGAAATGGCACACGCAACACATATTTATTTGATTGAGCTTATTTATCATTAACTGTCAAATTAACAGTACTCTATTAAAACCGTTCTCGCCGTAAAAATGATTCCCACAACTTAGGAGAAAGTGCTTATAGTAGAGCAACTTTTCGAAATCCATATTCCATCATCAGTGTCCTAGAAAATATATAACCACTTAATTAAAAAGAACATAAGGTAGAAATTTTGACTAAGGTTAATGCAAAGTGTGGTTAATACTTACTAGGAGTACAATATTTCTTATAATATGTTATGATGTTAAACCTTATCTTATGATATGATATGTTACGATGACCTTTGACCTTATCCAACAGTAACTTCATAACATCATAACATATTATAAGAAATATTGTAAACCAAATGTAACTAATTATTTGTTAACAGGTTTTTACCCATATATTTAGTGGCTACATTCATGTACTCCTAGTAAGTATTAACCACACTTTGCATTAACCTTAGTCAAAAATCATTAATTCATCCCTTCGTGCTCTTCCTCTACGTCTTGTGCCCTCTGGTTTTGAAAATATTAGTCCCTTCTTGTATTCGTGATCTGATATCCTAGACCAGTGTATAACTGATATAGTTCTAAGTTGTATCTTCGACGCCATAGCCCATTTTCATTTACAACCCCAAAAATCTTTCTAAGAATTTTTCTCTCAAAAATACCAAGAAGCCTTTCATCATTTTGAGATAAGGTCCACGTTTCAGCCCTATATATCAAAACCGGTCTTATTAAGGTCTTGTATATATTGAGCTTTATATTTTTGCTGCAAAAAACTGCATGTTTTATATTTTTATTTTTTAAATGATTCCATGAACTATTTCTTTTTGCTATTGCTATGCGTCTGTTTATTTATATACTGTTTATATTAACCAACATATATTTGGTTTTTTTCCTCGTTTACCACGAGTCCTAATTCACTTGCCGCGTCCGCAAGCCTTGTAAAACACTGCGTCATGTCTCTCATACTTTTGCCCACTATAACTATATCGTCAGCAAATGCCAGAATTTGCGTCGATCTATTAAAAATTGTTGTATTCATTCTAATATTTAATTGTCTGATTGCCTTTTCCAACAGAATATTAAAGAGAAGACACGCCAGCGCGTCTCCCTGTCTTAGACCATTATTAATGTCAAAGAATGTAGAGTTTTCTCCTTCAATTCTAACGCATGAGCTTACATTTTGCATTGTTGGTTGGGTCAACTAACTAACTTAGGTGGGATCTCCAAATTATCATGCATTATATAATTCAGTTCTTTTCACATTATCACAGGCTGCTTTGATGTTGACGAAGAGATGGTGTCGATCTATGTTATATTCTAGTGACTTTCCAGCAGTAAATCCGCATTGATATTGACCAACAATATCCTTTGTAAAACGTTTTAAGTCTTTCAAACAATACATTTTCGAAGATTTTATACACAGATGTTAACAGAATAACGCCTCCATAGTTCTTACACTCCAGTTGATCACCCTTTTTACGCAACGGACATATTATTCCCTTTAGCCACTCTTCTGGTACTCATTCTGCAATATAAGTACTATTAGTTTATACCACCACCTTTTTTAAGACAGTAAAAGTGTAATGGTAGCGATATATCAGAAATTTTGTTACACTGTTAGTGTATTGTGTCATCTCAAGGGCTCTTCCTATCGTCTAAAAACAGTTCTTAGATCTTTCAGTTTCCAAAACGAAGCCTCCAACGTACTACATATAAACTGAATATCAGTGAAATAACACCTCGACAGTTGAATTCTATATATATTACAGGATCCAACTTGTAAATACAATACATTTTGGAGACGGCTATCGCCGTATTCCCGTTCTCCTCCGCCAATCCTCTCGGTCCAAGGCATGCCCCTCCTGCAAACCTCTCGATTCCATCGCTCTTCTAATTCCTTCATTCCATGAGCGTTGAGGTCTACCTTATTTTCTTCTTCCAGGGGGCTTCCATCTGTGAAGTTTTTGTGGTCAATGTTCGTCAGGCATTCTCAATAGGTGCCCAAACCATTTTAAACCTCTTCTTTATATTCTGTCAATGACTGTTTCTGTAGCAATCATGTTATTTCTTATAGATTCACTGGTCTTCCTTTCCAGCCTTGATGTTCTAGTACTTCTTCTTAAATAATCCATTTCAACTTCCAACAATCTTCTCTTCAGGTCTGCATTAATTGTCCATACTTCAGAGCCATAACAAAGAAATGATTCAACCACGGTTCTCCCTATTCTTTTTTGTTCCTTTTGGAAATGTTGCGATCCCATCATAAGGAGTTCAGACATCCTACAAGTTTACAGTTGAAATCTGTTGGTAATTACTTGTAAAAGAGTTTACTGTGGAGGAGTGGTGAGTCTAGTGTATGAAGATCCCGATTTCTCGAGAAATTCATGGATTTCGGACAAAAATCACATTCACCTTGTATCAATAGATAAACAACTCGATTTCTTGGATTTGAACGCCCAGATGTCATAGTAGAGAAACTACTCCACAGTGAATGAGTAACATTTGGTGTGCTTGATGTCTGGGTTTGGGATTATTGGTCCTTATTTTGTTGAGCATTTGTTGAAGATGAGAACAAGCAGTTACTGTTAACCAAGAGCATTATAGGAGAACATTATTACACCTTTTGTTAGAGATTTAGGAAATTTTTGCCGTGCACGAAATCTGCAAAACATAATAATTTCTCTTAGGACTTAGAAGTGCCGAGCTCACTCACCTAATATGAAAGCACAATGTAAGAGAGTACACTAAATGTGCTTATTTCGTACAATTTTTCTGTAGGTGATAAACCTATCTTGATATATCATCTCTGTAGAGGGGTCTTATCAAAAATAGATGTGTCAGACTACTGTCTATAATCCCCGAATATAATACACCATTACAAAAAAAGCCTACACACTCCTTTAGTGCCTAACCATGTTAGAACAGGAGGTTATGTATGATTCTCTTAATCAATAGTACATATTTCAGATTGGTTACTACTTTTTGTTATCAAGTTTCCATCCAGTAAATCTACTTAAAATAATTACAGCATATTTTATCTGACATTTGAGTAGTGTCAATATGTTTGAGATAAAGAATATTGTTATACTCGGGGTGATACGAGAATTTAAATGTCCATCAACTGCTCATTTTTAGTTTATGTTGTGTTCCTATGCGCTTTCTTGTTGCTTATTATAATCCTAATTGCAGATGAAGTGGTTATTTTTGTGATATTTACAAACTAACAATTCTTGTGTGTCTATTATATTGTTATACTAGCCAAATATTTACTAACTGTTAATTTTAATTCATTCGTAACTCAATGCCAATGTGAACAAAATGAAAAATATATATATATACAATCTTGATTCTTGTTTCATTTACCTTATTTATTATTATTTAATACACTCTTGGTGCACTAGAAAACGTAAATAGTTGGAAAGAAATTGGATTGATGGGATCTAAAGAGATGGGAAACTAAGAGAGGTTTTAACTTGCAATCATTAGCATTTGACCCCACCATTACTGTTAATCGATCTTTGGCAGCCTTAAAACCTGGAAAGGGTTTCTCTTCATGTGCGATGAAAGTACTCTTAGGCATCTTCTTCCAAAACAGGTCAGTCTCATCTACATTGAATATGGTTTGTTTTGGTGTAGCCACATTTATCTATTATGGCTTTTAATTTCTACGATGCAGTCTCTTTTTACAAATCCTGTAGTTTTCGCAATTACAACGACTTTTGAATCGGCTGAACCAACCATTACTAACTTTAAACTGTTCATCCTTATCGATTTCTCTTTCAATCTCTCAAAAATTAGTTTAGCTTGGGAGCACAATGCATTCTGATAAATAGGACAATTTTTCAATTTTACCTCATTATCACACCATAATTTTAACATTGTCTCCATTTCGGCGATAATACTAGGACGTTTACGTAGGATGGTGGAATTTAAAAGATTGTGCACTTTTCACAGCTTCGAGAATTTTGTCCTTACCTTTTATAATTGTTTTCACCGTTGATTCTGATAGATCAAACTTCTTTGATAGTTAAGTTTACATTCCAAAATAACGTTTTTCTTGTCTTATTTGCTACAGAAGGATCAGTTTTACTTCGTTTCTTCTTCTTCTTAAGGTTCCATCTTCTAACGAAGGTTGGATATCAACATGGCAATTCTTATTTTACTTACAGCAGCTCTAAATAGTTGGCTAGAGCTCAGACTAAACCATTCCCTTAGATTTCGTAGCCAGGAGGTTCGTCTTCTTCCTACATCTCTTTTACCTTTTATTTTGCCCTCTATAATCAAACGTAGTAGCCCATAACGAGGACCTCTTAATATATGACCGAAATATTCAAGTTTCCGCCTCTTAATTGTCTGTACAATTTTTACTTCGTTTAGATGACATCATTGCTCTTTTAAGTCTTCTGTAGATATAAAATAAAAATCCTGCTGGAAAAGTAATAAACACCCACTCAAATGAAATCGTAGGTTTCCACGGCCAGTCAGAATTATAGTTTATTCGTCTTCCGGGTTTGGACCGTGTCATTTGTGAGTGACCCAAAAGTGGGTTCATCTCGACGTTTCGCTACAATTGTATGTTACAAACCACAGGAAGATAGGGGCGGTAATGGGTCCTTAGGAGAGGGTAGATATTGTGAGATATTCTTGGGTGGTCGAAAAGTAGTCCTGATACCTTCTTTGCGAAGAATTTTGCCAATCCTATCAGTGACACTTCGAATATACGGAAGAAAAGCCACAGTAGTATTATCCGAAGATTCTGAATTTGTCGTCCTAGGGTGTAAAGGGGGATGTAGATGTCGGTGTGTAATATTTGAATTGTGGACTTGGAGTAACCGTTGGCGACAAGGGTTTTTTTGCAGATGGCCAAGTTCTTCTCTAAGGTTGTCAGGTTCAGAAATCGAAATGGCCCGATGGATGAGAGAGTTGATCACAGAATTCTTTTCCACCATCCTGCCCAAAAGAACTTGGCCATCTGCAAAAAACCCTTGTCGCCAACGGTTACTCCAAGTCCACAATTCAAAATATTACACACCGACATCTACATCCCCTTTACACCCTAGGACGACAAATTCAGAATCTTCGGGTAATACTACTGTGGCTTTTCTTCCGTATATTCGAAGTGTCACTGATAGGATTGGCAAAATTCTTCGCAAAGAAGGTATCAGGACTACTTTTCGACCACCCAAGAAAATCTCACAATATCTACCCTCTCCTAAGGACCCATTACCGCCCCTATCTTCCTGTGGTGTCTATTTTATTCCTTGTTCATGTGGACATGTGTATATTGGCGAAACTGGTCGTTCCGTCAAAACTCGGATTCAAGATCATCAAAAGATGCATTCGATCAGGTCTTTTCTCCCATTCTGCAGTTGCAGAACACTGCCAAGAAACCGGTCATTCCATATTGTTCGAAAAACCCATATTATTTCTAAGAGCCCTTCTTTTATTTCAGGAAAATCCGCGAATCTCTAGAGATCCGAAAAAATCCACATAATATCAATCGAGAGGAAGGATACTACTTGTCTCCCATCTCAGTCTAGAGCCGCCGTCCCGGTCCCGCTACCACGATGCAGCCACATGATTGGCCAGCGCGCGCTTCTTGACGTTCGCGCCACGGAGTGTGCCGATACGTCCCGACACGACAGGTCACCGCGACTATAAATAGAGCGGTAGCGGAGTAATCGTCGGATTCACTCCCCGCCTCTCGACGCGTTAGTGTTCTGAGCTGTTGGACGTGAATCCCTGTCCTGGCATTTGGTTTTCACCTCTGGCTGCGTTAAGTAGTTGAGTTACTGTGACCAAATGCCCATCTTGGTAGTTAGTATTCGCCTCTGGTTGGGTTGAGTAACTGAGTTACCGTTGCTAACTACCCATCTTCCTGTCTTTTGATTTCTTTTTCTTTGTTCTCCTGAAGAAGCTACATACAATTGTAGCGAAACGTCGAGATGAACCCACTTTTGGGTCACTCACAAATGACAAGGTCCAAACCCGGAAGACGAATAAACTATAACACCCACTCAGTAGACAAAACTGTGGATAAGAAATACCTAATACAAAATAAATGAGCTGATTTCGTGCGAAAAGTCAAAACATGTACCTTGAATGGGCAATAATGTGTGGACGGTAATTCTATCTAATCGATAATCAACGAATTGTGTGGCACTCAGATGACAATCGACAAGATTTGAAAATCGTGTAACTCTCGATTCGCTAAGTCGGGGTAGCGTAAGTCGAGGTATTACTGTACTCATAACTTACAAAAAATACCACATAAAATATCAATATAAACTTTGAAAAAAATCTTTTGTTAAGTAAACTTTCAGAAAATTATGAAAATATCAAGCAAATTCATATTTTCGATTGCAAAAATTCATGTGTATTTTTATTTTTTATCAACTACTGTTAATGAGAAATAATCACAATTTTAATTAAAAATACGTTCATTTTTACGTAATTTCGATTTTTGTTTCAGAAATCATTCTCAAAATTAAATGATTATTAGAGTGGAAATCGAAAAGTCAAAATAAATCTATTTTCTAAATACTAGCACATATCAAAAATAAAAATACTTACCAATTATGTTTTAAAAGTGCAAGCGTAGAAGCAGTGTATGGCAGCATGAAATAGAGACTAAATTGATGTGGCTTTGGGAGAGGCCCAAACAGTTCGATAACATTAAATATAATAATTGACAGTGCTATAACAACACTTTGTCCAGTTTCTAAGCCATTAACTCCGGCTAGAATGTTTATTGCATTTGTACAGAACACAGCTAGCATTCCCATGTAGATATAATACAAAATTCCTATATTTACTGAAAATCCCAATAAATCTCTGAAAGGTTTAGGAATTACAATCGTTGTGGAATTAAAATTCACGTAATAAACCATTAGTAGAGGTAGAGAGGCTATTGTTGGCAGTAGAAGTTTATGTCTCCATCTCAGATCTAATACATCATCTGCAAATCCCAGTAGCAGCATGCAGCATATTGATAAGAGTGCTGCTATTAGTTCCACAAACTGAAATTAAAAAATATATATAATGTACTTGTTATCATAATAGTCTGAACAGTTCAACAGCAAACTCCAAACAGATTTAAGCATACAACCATTATGCTAAATGATAAACTCACTACAATTGATAAGCTCGAGTGTATTTATTGTGTAAAATTCACTATAATT
This sequence comes from Diabrotica balteata, assembly GCA_918026665.1. NCBI lineage: Eukaryota > Metazoa > Arthropoda > Insecta > Coleoptera > Chrysomelidae > Diabrotica > Diabrotica balteata. The sequence goes on from OU898278.1 coordinate 161,036,560, forward strand.
CAAAAGCTAGGTTATTATATAGCAACATGCTATTTTCAAATGGTAATCTTAAGAGCTGAGTAATGATTAAAAGAATTTGACCAATTGTATAGGAGAGGTGCAGAACAGAAGCAGATGGAAAAGTCTAGAGGAGGCCTATGTTCAACAATGGACAACTCAGGGCTGATTGATGATGATGATGAATGAATAAAAAATCATTCATATTCGTATGGCATCTCAGTATCTTATAGTTTAAAAAATTAAGAATTTTTTAAAATTTAATTATCAATTACTGTTATTTTATGAGTAACAATTGTTGCAACAGAAATGCGTCATTTAAAAGCTTATAAAAAACACACTTTTAAAAAATAAAATCTTTCTATGACCAATGCAACTGGAGTGAAATTTTTTAATTAGTTTTAAATAAATACCTTATGTAAGCATGAAAGAAAAGTCAAAGTAAGCACTTAAGAACAAAATTTCACAAAAATAAGTGCAGACTTTCAGAGTTATTTAGACATAGCACAAACCTCACCACAGGTAAATTAGGGAAACATGAGGATAGACACAAAGGAGTACTTAATGTAAGTATACATTTACTGACCATTATCTGACCAACACATTGTTTAGATCTATATTAAATCAGTAGCTATATTTTTACAACCTAATATCAAAGAATATAGACGCATTTAGAAGAATCTTTCACTGTCATTTTCTAAATCTTTCACTTTCTTGTCTTCTAAATAAGGAAGAGTGGGGCAACAAATGCAACTTTAGATATTTTTATATGTAGATGCCACATAGTCGTAGAATACCATTTTGAAGAAAATGAATTATCATTTTAACTTTTATTAAATGAATCTTTTTAGAAAAAATATTATGATTGAAATTTTAAATTTAAATATGTACAAATTTTACAAATAATATAATGAAACTCTCTTCTTATAAACTATAAATAAAATTAATTAAAAGTCAATCACTGAGAGAGAACCTCAAAAAATTGAAACATGTTTCAATCAAAAAACAATTCCTGATCTTGTTAGTATCATAGAATTGCTTTTTAGCACATACACCAAAGAATTATTTTTTACAATTTGAAAATTCGAAATTGTAAAGTATAATTTAGGATTTTTAAGTTAAAAAAATAAATAAGTAAGTCTCAAATAACGCCTCACTTGAGCTCAACAAAATGAAGATAAGAAAAAAGACAAAAATGGCTGCTGGGACATAGACCATAGCAAATCCCAAGAAAACCAAATCAGCAACACCCGAGAATAAAAAGAGATTTCGGGAGAATACCATCACCACCCTCGTAATAGAGTTGCTAAGAATCCAAGAGGCTCTAGGTCATAAAGCACTGTGGCAAAAGTATTCAGAATGGTGGTAGCACACAGCAACAAACTGGAGCAGCACTTGATGAGGCTCCTATCAGAGGTCAAAATGAACTTCTGCAGTTCCATAAAACATCGTTTAGCGAAGAGACCCTGTGGGTAAACTGTGTTAATAAGTATACAAAAAAATGGATGACTGAAGTGATAAAGACTATTCAGGGCCTGTGGGAGGGAGCAAACTTAAATATAATTGATCAAAATAATATACCCAAGCGCCCCATGACCCTCACTAGCATCCCAGAGAAAGAGCTTAATGAAGAAATCATCAGGACCCGTCTAAAGAGGCAAAATTAAGACCTTAACAAAGAAGACTGGTTGTGATCTCTGTTCTACAGACTGAACGACAGTAAAGAAAAATGTCATAGAGGGAGGAGTTATGAAGGAGACAGTTCTCAGATCAGATTTCTATCAAGTTTAATTTAAACTTTTTTGGCAGGTTTAAGGTATCATGAAATCTTAGTCTTGTTGAAACATTTTTTTTACCTCATAATTCATAACCATGGGTTTTCACTAATTTTGATTTGGATATTTTATAATAGAGTCTTTTATTACTGGATTTAAATGCCCTATGCCCTTTTTTAACTATTATTTTTTTCATATTATGATAATATAACTTCTTTGATACATTTATAATGTGCTATTTTCTCTTTCTGCATTCCTTGCTCTGCTAGTATATCTGCTTTTTCATTTTGTTTTGTTTTATACATAAAGTGCCCAGACTAATGTTATTTTTATGTTCAAATTGGAACTTTTTTCTATGGAGCTTTCACTATATGAGAAAATTATAGATTTGTTTTTGTTATTTTGATAATTTAAAATATATTTAAGAGACTCAAATTTTGTTATTAATTCTGCAGTGTAAAGAGACATCTTGTTATTTAAATGAACAGTATTATAAATGTTGTCTTGAGGTAACCAAAACGCAGAAATAACGACATATGTGGTTTTAAGAGGCTTCTGTCAAAATGTAAGAGTGGTGAGGGATTAAATTATCTATATTGTCATCAAATACTTTCTGTCTGACTGACAACTACAAATTAATGGGTAGTTTCTTAAAAAATGACACTCTCTTTTGAAATTACTTGTAAATGTTTCATCTGTTGGTTAAATTATTGAATATGCTTCAATTAATGTCACTGATGTGATTTTTGTGCTTACAATATTCTCCAGCTAAATCCACTACATGTAACATTTGCATTTTTCCTAAGCCAGAATTAATCTTTGATAATTAGGTGGGTTTATTTACCATGATATTTGGTTGATGCAATATCATTTACTATGACCATTATATTATCACATAGTATAATAATGTTTCCTAAATTTCCTCATGATATATAAAGAATTTACTAACAAAATACTGATATTTTCAAAAGTTGTTTCATGTATTATCCTCATTGTCCAACAAAGACTCTTTACCTGCTTAATTTGTAGTTAATGTAGTCAAATGAATAATCCTCAAATGAGTTCACCTAAGTTTATTAAAATTTAATATTCTATAAATTCAGCATCTACCTATATAAAATTATACAAACCTCATCATGGGGGAAATCTCCATGTAGCAAGCTGGTTCCAAAGGGAACAGGTATAAATAAAAACATGGTAATAAGGAATGCACATCCTGTAACTACACCTAATGATTCTGGCCTAAAAAAACATATTTCAATAGAATAACAGAATAATATTCATTGTATGTTTGGTATTTTTCCTAATAATGTAACAATGTGATCAATATTGTATAACTTTATGACATTATATCTGTAATGGTAATGCTGTCATAACATAAAAGCTAGTAGTCTCCAGAAAAAAATGGAATCAAAATTTAAATTCATAATTTTATATGGGAAACCAAAAAATATCAGACAGATAATAGAAGCTACAAGAAAAGAAGACACTGTATTCCCATTCAGGTTTCCCTCTGTGCCTTCTTGAGGACTATGAGGAACTTGAGAACTAACTTCATGAGGAATAATACTTGCAAGAGATAAGCACTCAGGTCAAGAAACCTCGACATATAAATTGTAAAAATTTAGAAAGATATTTTCTTTGTAACCAGACGCAATATGTCAATATTTTCTAGTGCAAAAATTCAGTTTAGTTTACCTTTAAGAGATAACAAAAGGTAATATTCAAACTAGAAAAGGTTTTATTAAATTTATTTTTGCAGAATCATTTTTATTAAATAGTACTGAGAATGAAGAGATATCTTCCTTTTGTGTAGTGAATTTGTATTAACATATACATATAGTATATAGAATAAAATTAATATTTCATAACCTTACACTTTATCACTGGTTGTTTTGCTCATATCAATTCCAAACAAATTTGCTTTGATAAATTTATCTTTTATTCCTGGAATCACTCTGACTGTAAAACAGTAAGTCCCAATGGACATTAGGAAATTTATCATTATTGGAAAATACATTTTCCATGAATTATTTAACTCTGTGTTTACGTCTGCCGCCATAATTTAAACGACTGCTACCTCATAAGTACGCACACGTCATGATCCGTCACTGTCAACATGATAAGAAGACAATCACGGTATGTTCGGAATTTAGTAACTTCTTTGACATGTCATGTAAACTAGGGATGAGTAGTTCACCATCGAAATAGTTCAAATGAACCATTCTTTCAACTGAACTAATTGAACTAGTTCATTAATTTTCATAGAACTAGTTCACTGTCATCGAGTTAGAATCTAGATTCCAACTCGATGACAGTGAACTAGATTCTAGCAGTGCAGTGGAACTTCCTGCTGTAATATTTTTGGTCCATCATTTTCCTCTTCTTCTAGCTCAAAGGTGATATATCTTTGGTCTTCAAATAGTTTTTCTAGATATTCTTTTCACGTTCCTAGTTTACTCTGTTTGTCCAAGATGTTGCTTCCATCAGAATCGGTTATATTTCCTTTCTGCCTTCGTCTTAGTCCCCCTGTGAGTCTTTAACTTTCCTATGTACATTTGACTATCGTACTACTCGCATCTTTCCCTTGCTATTTTCTTTCGCTTCTCTGATTTTTGTTCTAAGGCTAGTAGTACGATTGAATTTATCTATATACCCCTTATAATTCTAATAATTCGAGCCACTATTTATAGGACAAGTATGATCAAATGTTTTCCGTCTAGTGCCTAACAGCAATTAAAGAAAATTCCAATAATTTCTAAAACTATTTTCAGATTTTTCCCACATTATAGTTGTAGGTTTTGGCATATGAATTGTCTTGTAAGTACTATTTCTCGTACGGTAGTACGGTAGTAGATATCGAATCCCATTCGACAGTTGAATCCTACCGATCTGAATCAACTATCCAGTGATAAAAACCTATAACAGAAAATAAATAATATGATTATCTTTTCTTTCAGTTGAAGACATAAAAAATAAATGGGGAATTTAAGGAACTGCTTTACCAATGCATTAAAAATACGTCGCAAGAAGAGTGATCAAGAAGCAACTAATATAGTTCCTTGAAAATTTGAAAAACCAATGGAATTTCTGTTGCCACACGTTTAAGGGAGATCCACAATTACAAACTTAGGTGATACAAATGTTGATGATTCAACACAAGATTCTGCATACACCAAGGACCTCTTCAAGCGCATCTACTACAAGTTTTACTCCAAGTACAAACAAAAGTGATAACGACAATAATTTATTAAAAGAAATGGTTGATATAATTGAATCGTCGCAGGACATAAGACAGAAGAGATCAGCAACTGATATGGACGAAAATGACTATTTAAATTATGAAAATTTAAATATTAGTGACATGACATGACCACATGAAGATGATTGTAGGGCCATATGGTCTAGGAGATAGAATGAGCGAGGAGACCGACTACTAGAATTCTGCAACCAAAGGAAATTTTCTGTAATGAACACGCATTTCAAACATCATCCGCGTAGACTCTATACCTGGAAATCACCTGGAGATAGAACAAGAAATCAAATAGACTTTATTCTGATCAGTTCGAGATGGAAGTCTTCAATTACCAACGCAAAAACATTTCCAGGAGCAGAATGCGGAAGCGATCACCAGCTCTTGATGGCAGATTACAGAATGCGTTTCAAGAACATACGCAAAGCTTCTCCCCGTTCTTTTGGGCTAACGGACCCCGAATTAGCTACCTTTAAAGAGAGAATTGAACCAGCACTAACCAGAATAGGGAACAATCAGTCAGAACAAAGCGTGGATGAAGCCTGGACAGATATTAAAGAAACCATCGTAACAACAGTGAACCAATGTCGCCAACCATCTATAAATAATAGCATTAAACCATGGATCAGCAGAAACACGTGGAAAGTGATTGAACAAAGAAAGCAACTTAAAGTTGGCCCCTGTGATCAACAGACATATAAAGCTCTCTCCAGAGATATTCAACGAAGATGCCGAAAAGACAAACAAGAATACATCTCTGAAATCTGCCAAGAAATAGAAAATCACGGATATCGAAATGAAACCAAAGACCTCTTCCGGAAAGTGAAAATTCTTGCGAGAGAATTTAAACCCAAGAACTATGCAATAGAGGACAAACATGGTATTATCATAAGTGATATCGACAGAGTGTTGGAAACATGGAAAAACTATTGTTCAGAGCTCTACAGGGAAGAACACGTAAATCTAGGCCACACTTCAGCCCTCGAAAACACTGAATACAACCCTGAACCTGAAATTCTGCTGTCCGAGATTGAAGAAGCTGTAACTCACCTCAAGAAGAATAAATCCCCTGGCTGCGATGATATCACGGGAGAGCTCCTTCAGAACATGGGAGACAAAGGATGTTACATAATGTGGAAACTTTGTAATAAAATTTGGAGATGCGGAAAGTGGCCCAGAGAATGGCGCACATCATTGTGCATACCAATCCATAAAAAAGGAACAACTACAAAGTGTAGTAATTATCGTACCATCTCACTGATTTCCCATCCAAGCAAAATATTACTAAGAATCATTAAACGCCGTTTGCAACAGTACTTAGACAACCAAATTCCCCAAGAACAAGCAGGCTTTGTCAAAGGGAAGGGTACGAGAGAGCAAATCCTTAATATGCGGCAGCTCATAGAAAAGGCCCGCGAATTTAAAATTCCAATAATAATCTGTTTTCTAGACTACCAAAAGGCATTTGATTGTGTAAAGTGGGAAGTTCTCTGGACAGTTCTTCATGAGATGGGAGTTCCAGATCATTTGGCAATATTAATTAAAAACTTATACGAAGATAACTCAGTTAAAATAAGAATTGAAAACCAGCAATCTGATACCTTCAAAACCAGCAGAGGTGTACGACAAGGCTGCATACTATCTCCAGACCTGTTCAATTTATATGGAGAATACATAATGAGGAACGCACTCGATGGATGGAGAGGCGGCATCTCCATTGCAGGGAAAAAGATCTCAAACTTAAGATTCGCAGACGATACAACACTGATAGCAACATCTGAAGAGGAGATGTCGAGACTGATAAAGAGAGTAGAAACCGAAAGCAACAAGTGTGGGCTCAAGATTAATAATCAGAAAACAAAAATCATGATTGTGGACCACGCGAATATCCTCCAAACAACAGGCGCCCTAAATCAATTCGAGAAAGTAGACGAGTTCACGTATCTAGGATCTTCCTTAAGCAATGCAGCCTCCTGCCATACGGAAATTCGCAGAAGAATAGGAATGGCCAAGAACGCGATGAGTCGACTGTCAAAAATATGGAAGGACCGCTCTTTGTCCAAAAAACTCAAAATGAGACTGGTACGGACACTCGTTTTTTCAATCTTTAGTTACGGTGCCGAAACATGGACAATAAAATCAGAGGATAGGAAAAGGATTGACGCATTCGAAATGTGGTGCTGGAGACGAATGCTACGCGTCTCGTGGACGGAGCACAGATCCAATCAGTCGATTCTCGAAGAGCTAAACATTCAGACCAGACTCTCCTCTCAGTGTCTTGCAAATGTTTTAAAGTTTTTTGGCCACATTGCGAGAAGAGACAATGACAACTTAGAAAGACTAATTGTGTGCGGAAACGTAGAAGGACGTAGAGGCCGAGGACGCTCACCTATCCGATGGTCAGATCAAGTACAGAAAGCCACTGGAGAGACGTTTTCCGAGTCCATGAGAGCAGCCCAAAATCGCAAGAGATGGAGAGAATTGACAGCCCGCATTGTAGGGAATCACGATCCTCAGCAATGAGGAAACGACAAGAGAGAGAGAAATATTAGTAAGCAACTAAATAAGTTATCTGAAATATACCAATTACACAAACTTATACACGATTTGGAAATGAAAATATAAATAAAATAATGTCAGATCCATTTCAACTCAATGTATAAATAAAGATAATTTACTATCAGTTTAAATATTACTTAAGTTCCTACAAGTAACTCATAGACTCTGAACAATCGCAGGAAACAAATTTAAATTTGGAAGACATTGTGACAATGTTGGTGAAAATGGTATTATATTAAACTTTATTATGTTTATCATTTACATAATAATTTAATTACAAGTAAATAAATTTTTACACATTTTGACTCGCATTCATACTACTATGCTGTTTACTGCCTGATCCACAGCCATTTCTTTCTCTTTTTTGGCATGTTGCCTTTTATCAGTTCCGAGATACTCAACTATGATCCTTCCTACTCTTTTTTGTGACTTTTTAATTTTGTAAATAAGTTTTTCTACATTATTGCAAGTTGAAAAATTATTTTCCACCGAAGATTTAAAAATCTATCGTTCAAAACTTATCTCGAAAAACAATAAAATATGATAAAACTTTTAATTCTTTGTCAAATTCTTATCTTTATTACTCTCGTTTTAAAAATAACTACATGACTATTCTAGGTAGATACAAAAATGCAACATATTATGTGCCTAATTTTGATGAAGGTAACATGAATATTTATGTAGAGATTAAGTTTTAAGACACATATTAGTGTTAACAATGTTTGATCTTCATAATAAACTACTTTAGTTAAGAAATAATGGCATTATGAGAACAGTTAATGGGTAAGTGTTCACTGGTAGGTACTCGATTTATTTCAATTTTATTTTAATTGTAAAATTGTAGGATTTGTATCTAATATATTCCTTCTTTTTTGTAACTAACGTTCAGCTAAAGTTCACTCTGGTTGCATCAGTTTGAACATTGTGTATAACTCGACATATCTCATAGTTTTCTTCGGCGCTATGTTAAAAGAAGGCATACAACAGCATCTTCTTATTGGAAGATCTCATGTGTTCTAAATGGTTGTGGTAAATCTCATTGTATTTACTATTTGCCGATCAGATTTCGAAGTCTTACTATTTTATCCGGTAATGTTAAGTTCTGCAAGCTTCTTAATATCTACAAAGAGGTGGGAGGTGTTGACGTAGTACGAAAATTTGATCTATGGTAGTTCCACCCATTTGAAAATCACCAAGGAGTTCTTTCACGTATGCACTTGTGCGACTGTAAAAGATAAAGGAGAAAATCTTTAATATGTCTTCTTTTTCTTCTTCATTCCAGGGTTAACATCGGAATATATTGCATCATGTCTTGTTTTGTTTTTCATTCCATTTGTTGTTTATTTCAGTGTTTGACAGTTTTTATGTAGATTTTTATGTTTTAAGTTTTGTTTTGTTTCTTTAATAGTTGAATTTCTTCCATAAGGTGGTTTTAAATATTTTTCCTTCTGTGTACGTGTTTTTTTCTATTTCTTCGTTTCTTATAGGTTTACCACTTGTCTTGAAATCTTCTTTACTGCATTAGTTTTATATACATTATTCTCCTTTTTATATTTTTGTATTCATCATCAAACCAGCCATTGCGCGCTGTTAAACCTTCTGTTCCAAAGCCATTTCTACAGATTGCTTAGTTGTGCTTTTTGTATGTATCATGGTCACATGGATCATGTGCAGATCTTCCAAAATTTGGTATTCTAGCGAGTACATCTGTTAACCTTTTTCACGTTTCGCAGTTGAAATTTTTGCTTTTATTCACACTCACCAAAAATTAATTTAAGTCTTTGTAGGCTCCGCAATATGTAAGAATATTCATGAGATGGGAAAAAGGTTTTGATTCTTTTAGGATGTGATCTATTTGGATTTCTATTATTTCTTTACCGTCCAAACTTATTCGACAATATTAAAATATTTGGTGTGAGTACTCTGATTACCTTTAAAAATGATTATCAGCCTATCTCATACTAGACATTTTTGGTTATATTCCGGCGTAATAATAATAGTTTGATTTTTCTACGTAAATTGATTGATTGATTTAGATCCAATGATATGTAGACAATTTTATAACATGAAATAACAAAGTTGTTCAAATATAGATGTTTTAGTAAGAATAAGTTTTATGACAATTGGTAATAGTAAATGATAGAATTGTTTACATTAGTTTGGCAAAAACTGGAATGTCTTATAAATACAAAATCGTTTAAATTCAGTAAAATAGTTTGCAACCAATACATGTATTAGTCATTATGTCTATTATGGATTAAAAACTCTACATCTGGAGAAGTCAAAGTCAAGATAGATTGTCATCTTCTGAAAGTATCACAGTAACATTACTGAGTTCCGTCAAGGAAGCCACGCTTCTCCACTTCTTTTTAATATCTTCGTTAACAATATCACTTCCTGTTTCCTAAATAGAAAATGTCATAATCTTGGCAAATGACTTAAAATTTTGGATAGATGCTTAAAAGATCAAGCATTGCTACAAATGACTTAGACCGACTACAAAATTGGTGCAATCAGAACAAACTCTACTTAAATGAAAAAATTGTGATTTTATGTTTTTCCCTAAAGTTAATAGAATTGGAATAAGCTAATATTATTAAAGTCATCCACTGAATTATGTTCTTCTATTCGGAATTTGGTGTTCTTTCGATGAGAACTTACTTTTCTGTGACCAGATATAACTCTATTTTAATAAACATCCAACTTCTTTATGTTCCTTACTGGATGCAAGTATTCTTCATTGATTCACATAAAGATTAGTGTAGTTGTTGCTTGTTTAGAAACTACTTTGAATACTGTTCAGTTATTTGGTCACCCTATTTTCAGAACAATATTGATAACCATTAAAAATCATGATTATTCCATATCGAACAATAATTATCTTACCCTGACTCAAAGAACCGTCGTAAATATGTCAGGAGCTACATTTATATATAAGATCATACATGATTTATGATTGTCCAAACCTTTAAGCCAGATTAACTTTAATGTTCCCCAATCAAGCAGCTCTTACGTTAACCTACAATGTTTTCAAATATTCCCTTTTCACAGAACAAACCATTGATAATGATACATGGGGCTATTAAATGTTGCGATTTTTTATTTTTACACATTACTTAAACTCAGTTAAAAAGTATTCTTGCTTGTGTGATTATGTATATTGGGATTGTTGAATTTTGTTCTTGTTATATTTTGTTTGTTTTTTAGTATGTAAGATTTTTAGTCTTATTTTTGTTAACTTTTTATATATTGATTTATATTATAAGTATTTTCAAGTTGAGTCCTAACTGTGATATTGTATATTGTTATTTAAACTGTTAATGGGTTGCCCCGTGTATTCAATAAATAAATAAATAAAATATATCAACTAAATTTGAAATATTGGTGGACAAACATTTGTGGTTATCACATCTCATAAGTATATCAAAAATAGAAAAGCTGTAGAAGAAGCATCATAATAACCATTAACCGGGCCTTTCCCAGGGGAACGTGTTGTAATTCCCTTTGGTTCTGTCTAATGATGAACCCACTACCTGAGCTACCAAACTCCAGTGACTCAGGTTTTAGCATCAAAACAAACAATATTTTTGTGGCAAAGTTAAAACATCGTTGTATATGGATGATTTGAAATTAATGACGTTCACTAGAATCACCTAGATACAGATGCTAAACACTGACTAAACTTTCTCAAATGGATATATATGCAATGGCGCACCCAAGTGGGTTTTTGGGACTTAAACCCTCCCCCAGTGCACTATTTCCGACACTATTACTCACAAATTTTAAGGCGTCAAAATTGAGGTAGCATAAAAAATTTCAGTGCCCAATCAAACCCACCCACAGAAAACTCTAGGGTCGCTACTATCAGTATGCACTTTGGACTAGACAAATGCCGGGTTTTAAATATAGTAAGAGAAAAGCACGTACAAATATACTTGAAGTAAAGCAAACGCGAAAAATTGACCATAAACAAATGAAATCCGAACTAACTTACGGATCGAACGAAGAATAAAATAGCTAAATACATCATACCTTAATAGTTCAATGTTTTTATTTTTAATTTAGTTGGTCTTCCTCATTTTACAGTGATTTTATTCTATATTAACACTTATTTTACTTCATTTACACTAAAACACAATAATTATTTAACGATACAAATTTACCTAGAATGACTCTTTCAATCAAAATTTCCCATATTATATACTTGGTGAATCATTATCTGGAATTCTCCTGAATGTTCTTAACGGATCATTCTACTTATTTGACAAGTCAGAGCACCATTAACTTGGAAACCAGTCTAACCATCGAATTCTATATCAAGTTATCGAACGCTGAACATGCGCTTCGCGAGTATTTAAGATCAGGTTAGTCCAAACAAAAACTACTTAAATTATTATCAAAGCTCCTTAAAGTTCAAGCGACAAAGTTGATATGGATTTCAAACCAAGGAACCATCTATCTACCGGGAGCTGCCAGGCGTTTGTCGGAACTGATTATAAAAAAACGCCATGACTTAGTAGGAAATATTATTCACCACGAACTAGCTAACAAACTGGGACTTCCCAAAACCCATCATCTCCCTTATTATCCAATATGTCCCTGACAGAATATTTAAAAACGACAACCAGTTGCACATAATAGACCGGATCTCATAACTGATCTAATTTAATAACCTAAATTAGACAAATAACTCTAATTAAAGTTAGGCGATAACTAACACACTAACCTGCGTGTTAAATACAACAAGAAGATCGCCAAGTACAGAGATCTTGAGATACATTTAAGGAGAAAATGGAGATTAGAAAGTACCGAGAGGATACCTACTCTTCTCTCTACTACTTGGAGTCACTCCGACAAACACTCCTAGAAACAATAAACAGCTGGGTCTTAATGAACATCTTTATAATACCATACAGAATGATGATAATGTTAGTGTGTTTGGCATGGAAACTAGTCCATTTGATTTATGTTATATTTAAGAATTGAAACTTGATTGTATCCAACTTCTGCATGCATATAAGTGATTACATACAAATTCGTGTATTTATTTTGAAATGTAGCTGAAAGTTCTGTATTTTATACATCCAAACAGGATGTGATTAATATCACACTGGAAAAGTGTGATGCATGAGCACTTTACTGATTCTATGGTTAATCTAGCCAGGTAAGCAGGAACAACACCGTGAGTAGTTTTTAATCTCGTGATTGTTGCTGCTGATCGTTTGGATATGTTATAATGGAATATGTGTAGTAATTTTGTTTTAGAATATTATCTTATAGAAAACGTGAATTAAAGGCAACGTGTTGACATGTTATGACTTTTTTTCGCTCTATAACTATAAATAACTGTTTTAAGTGCAACAAATATGTATTGCCAAAATACAATTAATACAAAAATAGGCTTGGTCTATTTGGGCTAGATATTTGACAAAGTCTTATTATTTATTAAAGACATTTTCTTGGTAGAGTGAAATTATACTTTTATCAGGATTGCGTTACAGACGTCAACAATTTTGTAATCATATAAAAATACCTGTTGACAAAGGTTAAATAAGATAATACGTCTATAAATTATGTGTTTGAAGTACAATTTTAGATTCTATGTTAAATAATAATTCGAAGTTTATGCTTTTGCCAAATAAAAATGTACCCCAATTATTACATTTTCATAGATCTTATAACTATATTAGCGAACATTAATTACAATTAAAACTATGTCTATCATGTATGTCAACGTTTTCTCTCCATAAGGAAGTCGTTTTTAACATTGGAGTGACCAAGCAACTAAAAGTAACGGAAATGCCTAAGCGGGGTATCTTAGGAACCCCAACTAATTTTTATGTAAAATATCCACACATTAGCAAAATTGCTTAACAAAACTTACTTTTTATTATTATTTCACATAAATTTAATGTATTAAATTACGAAATCTCTCCACAAAAAAATGTTTGCTGTACTTCATACTATGTTTTCTGTATTTTTAAAATTTAAATAATTATTTAAACTTAAATAAAGTACTTTTATCATATGTTTTAAACTAAATAATATGTTTAAAAATAATAATTGTAGATGAAATGAAAGATGTACATGAAATAATATTGGAATCGTTTATTTCAGAAATAACCTAAGTCACATTTTGGCGAGTTTGAGTTTATAGCACCAACATGTATTTCTGTGGGTTACACACAATTTAATGCAGAATATACCTAAGTCCCGTAAGCATAGTTGATTATATATCGATTTAAAATATTCATATATTTCTGAAACCACCTTAGTCCGGAGTAAGTTTGTTTCTGTATTAAATTGTTAGTTGTCATTTTGCATATCGACGTTTATCATAACCTATAAACTTCATAGTGTTTCTACTTGTTTGTTCTTATTGCTGCTTACAAAAAGTTCTCTGTATATTGAAAGAAAAACGTACATATTTTAATATTATTATGAACAAAGATCAACCTAACAGTCCTAAAAACGCTAAGGATGGAGAGCCTGCTACTAAAAGACGTAAGGGAATTAGGAAATTGGATGAATATCATCGTAATGTTATCAGAAACTCCTAGAGTTAAAGGGCAAACATATTAATAGCTACAAAAATAAGGTCATGAAAGCAAAGTAAATAGAACCTCAGTGATAAGAAATAAAATAATTTTTAGTTGTAAAATAATTTTTGGTATCTACTCAAATGTTTTAAAAAAGTGAACGAAGATCAAATGAACATTATTTTTGGTAACTTTTACGGTATGCTAATAAAAAAACGAACGGGATATATATCTACAAGGATTAAAGAAGTAATGGAGGTGTCTAGAAAGAGAAAACGTAATGAAGGAGTTAAAGAGAAAGTTACAAGATCTTTGTTAATATTGATCAGACTAAAAAAAGATATGCGAAGGTGCTTTTTTAAGTATTCACGCCATTGAAGAGAAAGGCTAAAGATAATTAAAAACTTTTGATATGTGGTGTGATACCTATAGATAAAAGGGAAAAATATAAAAGGGAACATTATTGATGCTGGAACTAGGGAAACTTATCCGTAGCCACATAACTACATTTCCAGTTAAGGAGTCTCATTACTCTGGTAAGGAATTTAAGTACTTAGATACGAAACTTAATATAAAAATAATGTACGAATTATTTATTAAAAAGTATCCTGAGAGTACAGTAAAATACAGTAACTACAATAAATTTTTCATTGAAAATTTAAACCTACATTTTGGTAGGCCACAAATTAATACATACAATGTCTGTGAAGAACTTAATTTAAAAATTAAAAGCACTAGTCTTAGTGAATAAGCAAAAAAAAGTAGCGGCTGCCGAAAAAGTCGTGCACTGCCGCCGAAATAAAAAAATTTACACTGCCCTACATGATCAAGTCGAGGAATGCATTCAAAGAGATTATGTAGAAGCAATCGCCTTAGATTTTATGCAGAACCTTCAACTTCCTGCAACTCCTGTACAAGACATATTTTATCTGTCACAGTTTATCGTTAATGTTTTTTTGCATCACTTCGTGATACCACGAAGCAGAAGCACGAAAAATCCGAATGAAGTCTGTAGCTTTTTAATTAGATTATATTGAAAATATATTGGAACTGATGTAAAAGAACTACGCCTGTTTTCTGACTACTGCCCAGATCAAAACAAAAACCACTGCGTTACAACAATGTATTTGACTTTAACAGATACAGGCAATCATTTTTCCTACTTCGAGGTCACCCATTTCTTCCCTGTGACCGTGTTTTTGGGGTTATTAAAAGAAACCTTAGAGAATTTTACCGAGTTTATGACATCCATAAGTACACGGAGATCATTGTTACCGCAAGTGTCCAAAACCTATCCACGGTCTGTGAAATTAAAGGGAAAGTATTATGAATTTTAAAACTGGTGGCCTAGGTATTATTGTCTGCATGTGCGTCGATTGGGACACAGAAATTAACAAGGGACCAATGAATTTCGTTGTCAATTTCCAAATTGCATCATTTTGTCTACAGCGTTAATGCTCCCGACAGTATTCGAGCTAGCGAATACATTATTGGTACCTTTAATGTTTCCATTCCAAAAACAAGCAATGTTACAGTGAAAATACCAACTCAAAAGGCATATAAAGACCCAATCCACATATTGTAGTTAAGAGAGATATTGACAGTTTAAAAGTACCATAAATGCAGCAGAGGGTAAACAACCGAGAAAGATAGCTGCGAAGACGAAACTGCACAGAGAAAGAAACGAAAACATCAGAAATGAGCTAAAACAAGAACCAATAGAGCAAAAAAAATTGAACTGATAAAGAAACTAAAAATAATTAGAATGGATACTTAAGGCCAAAAAAGAGAATTTGACCATACTGGTTCAATGGATGGTGGAACCATTCAAACCATCTTACGAAAATATTATTCAAACATCAGCAATTAAGAAAAAATCCAAGGAAGTCCCAAAATAAAATGTATAATAAATTGTTTAGTAATAAATACTTTTGTTTTGAAACCTGATATTTCATTACTGAAACAACCTAAGTCCATTTTAAAAATATTTATTTAAAAAAGTTTAGTAACGACTTAGAATGCTTTTGTTTTGATAAATTCTTACTTTAGGTGTAATCTATTAACTTCAAACTGTTAGTAAAAATGTTCAGATACACTTTCAAAACTTTTTTTAGTTCATTTCCTGCAAACTGTCCGAATGTGACTGATTTCTGAACATAGTGAGGTTGTTTCTGAAATAAGAGGTTCAATTAGAAAAATTTAAACAGATGATTCAATGTTGTTATTAATCGGGTGGCATTTATGACTTTAATTAAATTTTAACAATCCTTACAAATCGAATCTTTTAGTTTTTAGACAGATATTCTTTTAATTTTTACTTCCCATTTATTGTCAATATTTTGTTAGTTATTTTTCATGCAGTTTTTAATTTAAACCTGCTTAGAGTAAATGTATGATGACTAGAAACGAATTGATCGAGAGTAGTGAACCGATGTCAAGAACCTCCATTCTATGACGCTACCCGTGATTGCCATCTTGTAACGCTAGTTCCGTGACGCTCGCCTCAGCATTTTACTGTAGAGAAAAAAGTAATACAACGGTAGTATAAAAACTTCGCTTCAAAAATATACATATTACAAGTTAAAATTAACATAAAAATTTTTTCCGGTATATAACTTGTAGTAATAAAGGAAGGTGGAGGTAATATTTTTTTAAATTCACATTATTAAGTACGGAGGACCAGATCTGACAAAACAACTATTAAAACTAATCAAAAAAAAAAAATAGAACAAAACAGAATTCCTCAAGAATGGAGATCAAGCATCCTAATACCTCCCTTCATAAAGGGAGACAAATTGGGCCCAGAAAATTACAGAGAAATTAATTTAATAAATACTAACATTAACACTAAAATTAACAACCAAAGTAAAACAAGTAAAATGAATGAAATTATAACACTAGCTGAAGAACAACAAGGTATTAAGTCGGAAAGATCATGCACCGACGCTATATTTATAATGAGGCAAGTGCAAGAGAAATCATTAGAATACGTGGACCGTAAGAAGGCATTTGACCGGGTTAAATTATTAAAGGACGTTATACACATATTGTAGATAAGAGAGATATTGACAGTTTAAAAGTACCATAAATGCAGCAGAAGGTAAACAACCAAGAAAGATAGCTGAAAAGAAGTTTCACAGAGAAAGAAACGAAAACATCAGACATGAGCTAAAACAGGAACCAATAGAGCAAAAAAAGCAAACTGAACTGATAAAGAAACTAAAAATAATTAGAATGGATAAGAACAGACTACATAAGAAGTGTAGTGAAATGACAGAGGCCAAAATACAGGAAAGGAGAATAAATAAATAAGATAAGATAGATAATAATAAATAAAATAGATCTAAAAAAGTGTAGATGGAGTAAATCCAAGAAATCACGACCAAGAGAGGGAAAAACAGTGCAACATATGAAGAAATGGTAGAACATCTGAAGACGTGGAAATAGGGTAAAATCGATAGATGCCAATAAGATCCGACGCTTTTATAGAGCATAAGGAATGCGCGAAGAAAGAGAAAAATAATCATTAAAATTTTTAGAACTTTTGAGAACAGGTTTAGATCTGTGGACTCAAACGCTCAATAAACTACACTTGAGTGCAAAACAATCGACTCAGAAGCGAATTTGAGATTACACCTTCAGTTTCAGTGTAAGAAGTATGAAAATAACAAGATGTAATATGCAGACGGTAAACTTTATTATTAAACTTACAAAAACTGCTATTTTATTATTTGGAAGACACATTATAAAAAACAATATGCAATAGGAACAGAGTTTCTCAAATATTCACCATTGGAACTATCCCAAGAAAGACGTAATGAACAGAGACATCATCAATTACAAAATGAATTTTTTTTTGTTTTTCAGTATCTGATATTACCACCCACTATTCCTAGTTACACTTTCCAATCGATTTCGCATAGATCGGATGACTTTTCAATAAATTCTTGAGGCATTGCTTCCCATTCACCATTAAGCACAGCTCTCAATTCCATTATGTTCCTTGGTGCACGATTTCTGCTCCGGACCCTTCGTTTAAGCTCATCCCAAACATGCTCTATTGGATTTATGTCCGGACTCAACGCAGGCTAATTTATTGTAGGTATACCAATTTCAGTCAGATAGGTGGTGGTGACTCGTGCGGTATGACATCGTGCATTATCATGCAATAAAATAAAGGCATTACCAATAAATCCCGCGTATGGAACCACATGTTCCTCCAAAATATCTCTGATGTAACGATCTGCTGTTAAACCTCCTCCACGTCCTCCACCAGGCACGAAAACCAGCTTGGTTTTCCCATCCATGGAAATGCCTGCCCAAAACATACAAGAACCGCCTCCATATGACACAATTTCTCGTATACAACATTGAGCAAATCGTTTCCCTGGCCTTCTATAGACTCGACGCCCTTTTTTCGTTCCATTGATAGTCGTCCCAATCCAGATGTTCGCTAGCAAATTCTAGTCGCCTTTGCTTCTGGGTTGCAGTTAGCTTGGGACCAGTAGCTACTCTTTTTGGTGTCAGGTTGGCTGCTTTCAGTTTTCTTCTGACTGTCCAAATGCTGGTAACCACATCTCGGACCTCTCTAAGCTTTTCTTTGAGATTATCACCAGTCAAATATCGATTTCTCAGGGATTTAGATACAAATCGATCATCTCTCTCTGTTGTTATTCGTTTACGACTTTCATTTTTAACAATTCTAATTAATTTCCTTATATATTAATTAAAAAAATATAAATAACCTGTAAAAAACCTTGTTTGCTTTATATTGACTTATTTTCGAAGCACCACGTACTAGTGTTTCGCAATCTACCTGTCGACGAGTGCATTGATTAACACACATATCGTGATACATTTTTCTTAAAATGTAATCTACAATTAAATTTTGTGTATTTTGAACTCGTAAACGATCATATCGAGCCTAAAGTAAATTCTTATAATATTGATAAGAAAATCGAAAATACGTATATTTGCGTTTCTCAAGAGCTAATCATACAAGTTTATCAGCAGCAGCACCTGCATGACAAACATTTCCATATACGAGTACGAATATTGCTTAATATTCTAGCTGTTTCATAGAAAATCAATCATTACTTATTTACCTAAAGTAAGCAACTCCTAACTTATAAATAATTGTGTATATGATTTATTTATTATCAAACATTGGTGAAAGTGCTAAAATATTATAAAAATATGTTTTTAATCTATAACAATTGTTAAAAGCACGCCAATATATAGACCTGCCAATGAAGCACTAAGCTTACAAAAGCACTAAAATACGAAAATCCTGATGGCGATGGCCCCCTAGGTATCTGGTGCCCAGTGTGGACCTTGTCTCCTGAAGTTTTATTTTAATTTAATTCAAAATCAGTTTAAAGGCATTCCATCAGTTTAAAATTTTGCATCATAAACAAATGTTTCCTCAACATCTTTAAAAAATACATGAAAAGTGTTTTCCTAACTACTTTCAAAAATTCATGAAAGGTGTTTTCTTAACATCTTTTTGTATGTTGTATCTGTTTTGCGCACTTTTTTTTGAAATCTCCCACTCTATAAATTATTGATCATTTTACCTTTTGTGTGGTTAATGTTAAATCTTCTTTGAATATATTCTTATTATACTGCGCACCGTCTTCATTTCATCCATAAGCAATTATTGCAGTTTTTTATTTAATTTTTTTATTTCTATGTGACGTTTCGTTCCGTTCAGGACTCCTGTTTTTTTTTATTCCCATACTGTTTTTTTTGCATTATTTACACTTTTTCTTTTTTCTTGGTGGATGCTAGTTTGTCTAATATTGCTTCTTCAAACTCTAACTTTAATCCTTTTCCTTCGTTTTATATACTTATATTTTCAAAGTACTTCATTCCCATATTTCTTCTTTTCTTTTTCTTCCCGCTTTTCGAGTATTGCGGAGTGATTTTGTATTGTTCCCTTTAACTATTTATCAGTCAGAATTTATTTGGTGATTTTGCCAATGCACTGATTAAAACTCGATTTCCTCTTATGTATAGTGTACTGGCGCCTTCAATTTAAAATCGTCTAATCCACTTCAATTATTGAAGAGTGTATATTATACACTAATAACTCTATAAAAATTTTTAGAATTGTTTAATAATGCATTTTAGACTACTAGAAATAACATATGAAAGAATTAAATGGAAATAAAATATGTTTATCTGAGAAAGAAGTGTTTAGATAATACCTACTTAGCAAATTACTGTAGATTACATATTTGAGATAAACACAAATGCGTAATATTACTTTTAAAGAAGATTACATGGAAATGATTATATCAGATAATACTTAAAAATATTAATAAATTTAATAAAGTTGTTCAAATTTTTTAAAACGGCAAATAATAGAAATGGTATTCCTACTAGGTACCTACTGTAAAGAAATCCAATATTGTCTAGTAATTAATTCGATCGAAAAATAATCTACAAATATAGAGAGCTATAAAGGGCCAAGGTCAGTAGCGAAAAAGATATAACTTTGAATTATACCAATTCTTTAATGAACTAGACATTCATTAAAACACAATGACTTAGATGGGCTGAACACATAACAAATATCGTAATTGGTAAAAAGGAAGAAGCCGATGTCGACCGTGAATTGGGTGGTTGTTAGATGGAGACTTAAGGATATTAAAAATCAGAAGATGGCAACTGGTCGCCGGAAACCGAACGGATTGGCGACGAATCATGAAACAGCGAAAGATGTTTATGATGAGAAAAAAAACTAGTTAAACACTCTAATATACAAAAGAAGTTCTGAAACTATTTTTGTAGTATGATTCAGTTAAATATTATTTATATGGAATTAAATTCGCCAATTTGTTTTTTACAACATTTACAGGTTAAATCTAATAATTTCTTAATTTAAAAATTTTGAAAACGGATTGGGAACCGAGACGTCCGAGAGGTATATAAATGTACTTAGCATTTGTTCCTCGTGTTTATTTTTTTGTAATAATATCTCATTTACAATGAGTATCTTTGCAGCTGAACATAACTTAATCGTGCTAAACACATTTTACAAACTACCACCTAGACGCCTGTATACGTGGAAATCACCTAAAGAAATTATAAGAAACCAAATAGACTATATAGTTGTTAACAAAAGATATCGAAATAGTTTCAACAGTGTTAAAACCTACTCAGACGCTAATATTCAATCTGACTACAATTCTTTAGTGGGTGTGTGTAGAACCAAGTTTATGAAAACACGCGGAAAAACTGTAAAATATTCAGCAAAACAATAAATAAAAAATTCAAAGAAATTGATAATACAACGGAAAGCACAGAAGAAAAGATATAATCCCTTAATTAAACGATAGACGACATTAAAGACAATTTTATGAAGAACGAAGAAGGTAAGAATAAGACATGGATGACGATAGAGATTCTGCAGCTGATGGAAGGAGGAAGAAAAAACAAGAACAATAACTCTATGTATAAAACATTACAACGAGATACACAGAGAAAGATTAGAGAAGCCAAACAGAAAGAACTGGAGAAAAAATGCCAAGAAATCGAAATTCTACAAATTAAATACGACGACTTTAACGTGCATAAAAAGGTAAGTGAAATTAGAGACAAATGTAAAAACAGAGAGTAAGCAAACTTCTTAATGACAACGGAGAGGTAATCGTGGACAAAGAGAATATTGATAATACCTGGAAAAATTACATACGAAATTAATTTTTTGATGAGAGGGAGAAACAGTCCCCATTACTACGGAAACAGGACCACCTATACTAGTGATAGAAATAAGAGCAGCCATAATATCAGTAAAAGAATGGAGAGCTTCAGGACCAAACGGAGCACAGTCTGAATTTCACAAAGTTCTTGATAATGAATCTGTAAGAATACTATGTAAATGTTCAATAATATCTATGTCACAGACAATATTCCAAATGATTGGCTGTTTCAGTTTCAATTTATTACGTTACCAAAGAAACAGGTAGTGAAAAAGTGCGGAGAATATAGGCTAATAAGTCTAATGGCCCATACACTTAAGGTCGTTTGTTCGAACGCTAATCAAAAGTTGATTGTAATCAATATTTAATTACAAGTAAATACGTCACAGCCGCTGTCAAAATTATAAAAAATTGCTTATTATTATTATTGATTTGTAAACAAAAACATGAAATTAATATCAGAAAGAGTTTTAATTATGGTTTATTTTAAATTGACTTATTTGATTTTAATTAAATATTTGGTTATAATCAAGTTTTGATTAGTTTTCGAACAACCGGCCCAAAAACTTTTTATTAAAATTATACATCGCTCAATATACAAGCTATGCGAATAGAGAATACAAGACATACAGTTTGGATTCATGAAAGACGTAGGTACGAGAACTGCACTGTTAGTCAACAGATATTATTCCAAAGATGCAGAGATATGTCTTGCGATATCTACACCTGCTTTGTGGACTACCAAAAAGCATTTGACACAGTTCAACAACGAAAAATGATGGATGTTCCAACAAAAGCCCAGATATATGATAAATACCGGCGTATAATACAAAATTTATACTGGAACCAATCAGCCACAATAAGAACAAATCGTGGAGATGAACCGAAGGAAGCGATCCAGATTCTGAGAGGCGTTAGACAAAGATGTATACTTACACCTATATTAATCTAGCTACATTCAGAGAAATATTTAATGAAACCTTGGAAAATTGCGAACATGAAATCCTTTTAAATGGAGACCGCCTAAACAACATCCGCTATGCAGATGACACTTTTATTCTTGCAGACTGTTTAAACAGTTTACAGCAACTAATAAACAAAGTAAATGAAGTAAGTAAATGATTTGGACTACAAGTAAATATATCAAAAACTAAATTTATGGTCATCAGCAAAAATAAAATTAGAGACGTCCAACTGCTTATCAAGAATACATCAGTGAACCGAGTAAAATAGTTTACCTATCTTGGAACAATAGTAAATGAACAATGAGATCACTTACAAGAAGTAAAATGTAGAATAGAGAAAGCTAGGAGAGCATTCAGTAACATGGCCAAAGTCTTTAAAAGTCACAACCTTAATCTGTAGATAAAAGTAAAGATCCTACGATGTTATATCTACTCGCTATTATACTACGGAGTTACATCCTGGACACTCGCTGAAGTGATGGAGAAAAAACTTGAAGCCTTTGAGATGTGGCTATACAGAAGAATCCTAAGGATATCATGGACGAACAAGATAACCAACGAGACTGTACAACTAAGAATGGGGAAAGAAAGAGAAGTGATGTATACGATTAAAAGGAGAAAGTTAGAATATCTCAGACACATAATGAGAAATGGCACTAAATACAGATTACTAAAAATAATACTTCATGACAAAGTATTCGGAAAGCGAGTATTTGGGAGAAGAAGAATATCATGGTTAAAAATCTGAGAAATGGTTCTCCAAAATAACTAATATATTTAAAGCATCAGTTAATAAAATAATTATAGCCAGACTGATCGCTAATATTCGAAACTAATAGGCACCAAAAGAAGAGAACCTTCTTCACTGTTGCCTGTTTTTAGTATAGTAAAAGTCGCTATGAAAGGCATATTAGCTTGAAAACGTGAAAAATGACCTTGTCTAATTTCTTATTTGTGTCTAAATCAATTTCAGTTGTTAGGGTCCTGGATGAAGAGCATACCTACTGGTTAATATAATGTTTTTTATTTCCTTTTTTTTTGTATTTTTACAATTTATAATATTCATATACAGTGACCGGCTAAATTATGGAATATTATCATTATTTCGAAAACCGTCGAGTTTTGAGAAAATCCCGAAACAGGTCGATTTTTATTATAAAATATCTATCTTATAACGTACATGGAGTAGGGATGACGTCACCGGTGTAGGTTTAGTGACGTAATCGTTAATTTTTTTAAATAGAAATCGGTATAATGCGACACCTTATTAAATGAGGATTTAATTCTTTATTTAACGACATTATATTTTTAACTTAAATATTTGTTAAGGGTACAAACAGAATTGTTTTTAATTTAAATTCCACTAAATTACAATTAATGATTTAATTAATAATGTACCTTAAGTAACCAAACTATACATAAAAATTATTTTAAATTAAATGTTCGAAATGCCATCCATCGGTTTCTTGACAATATGCGAATCTACGGACTAATTCATCAAGTACATTGCGGATGACTTATGAAGTAATTAGACCCATTTCATGCCTAATTCTATCTTTCAAGTCCTGTAAGTTTTGGGGTCTATTGACATAGACTTTTGATTTTATGTAACCCCACAAGAAAAAGTCTAGAGGTGTTAGATCTGGCGCCCTTCTGACCACTCTATAAAACCTCGTCTTCCGATCCACCTCCTGGGAAAGCAATGATTTAAAAATTGACGTACTTCAGGTGCGTAATGCAAAGGGGCTCCATCTTGTTGAAACCAGATATTTTCACTAGGTAAATTTGGATTATGGACATTTGGATACATATTAGCAAGGACAAGTATAAGTTGATTTCTCAAAAAAGATAAATAACGTTCTTTTGTTAGATTTTCTTCAAAGAAAAAAGGGCCAATGATTCTGTAATTAATGATCCCTGCCCATACATTTACTTTCTGAGGATCTTGCGATTATGACTCAGTCATCCAATGTGGATTTTCTTCAATATCTGCAATTTTGACGATTCACGGTACCATGTATAAAATGTGGCTTCATCGGAAAAAAGGATCGGATTTGATTGATGAAATGTGGATTGCGGATACATAAATCCTGCATAATTTCAGAAAATTGAAGCCGGATCGGGATCGTCGTCGTTTAATTAATGATAAAGTTGAATTTTGTAGGGATAGCATTTTTATTTTTTTAAAATGTATTATACCGATCGTTGGGAACCTCCAGCATAGTTACACAATTGTGTTGAATTACTGTGAGGATTGTCATGTACATTTAATAAAATATCAAGTTTCACATTGCCTTCAATTTTAGGACGCCCAGCATTTTAAATATGTTTAACGTGCCTCTCTTCTTCTTATGGTGCCCTATCCAATTAGTGGATGTTGGCGACAATTCTGGAATACTCCTCGCGATCTTGTGTGGCTCTAAAAAGTGCATGAGCATCAAATTTTGTCCAATCCCTTATGTTTTTAAGCCATGAGTATTTCTTTCTTCCGATGCCTCGTTTTCCTCCTATCTTCCCTTCCATAATAAGCTTTAAGAACTGGTACTTGGAATTTCGAAATATATGCCCCAGATAAGCAGTTTTTCTTCTGTTTATTATTGGCAGCAATTCTCGTTCTGCCTAGTTTCTCCAAATTTTCGGACTATTTTACTTACTGTTGATTGGCTGATGGGTCTGTCTGGATATTTTGCGTTAAATAAATTGCATACGTCGTTCTGTGTTTTTTTTATTTCCGCATCCGCTAAGAAGTGGATCCGCTTGGATGCAGAAGTAGCCTATGTCCATTTTTGCCTAATTTGATATTTAGGGTCCATTTAATAGTAAAAGCATTATTACATTGGATGCAGAAGTATTGTATGTCCATCTTTAAAACTAGTACTCATATCGATCAAACCTCTAACTAGCCTATGTTCAGTACCGTTGTTAATTTTCATGCAGAATCAGTCTATGTAAGAGCACCGCTGTGAACCGATCGTATCTCCGTCGCTTAGCCGGACATAGACTAGTTCTGCATGAGTTTACCGAGAAGATAGACTAGTTCTGCATAAATTTACGTATAGATATTAAGGACGTAGGCTTATTCGCGATTTAAAATAGCTCCGATAACGAGGAAAATTAACCCAAAGTTGTTTTGTTGGATCAGGAACCTGATCAATAAGTCTCAATAAGAGTCACGCAAAAGAAAAAGAAACCCGATTTCCTGGAGAAGAAATATAATAAAGACATTTTGAAATAGCGGAAAGGAATACAACTCTTGGAAAAATAAACTTCAACCATCCCGAAAAATGTAAGATCCATGTCATTGTAGAATGAAATATAGCGAGAAAATTTCTGAAGAAGAAAAGCAATCTATATTTGATCGTTACTGGAATCTTGGAGACATCAACAGACAACGAGATTTCGTTTCAAAATTAGCGCAAAGAAAAAATAAAGAAAGAACAAAAATTAACGAAAGAATATAAATATTGCTCTAGAGAAAAATGAATAAACGCCTTCTCCAAACCAACAAACCAACCAAGAAGAAGATCATTCACGTTTGATTATTCTTTTATAAAGGGCAATATCAAGGTAGCTGTGTGTAAAATTTTCTTTTCAAATACTTTTTGTATAAGTACCCAGGTTGCTAAAACTGTACTTAATAAAACTTGTTCCACTGGTACGATTTCCGAAGACAGAAAAGGAAAGGCCTGCAAAAACTCCTTAGGTACTCAACGAATCTGTCAAAGAATCCGTTTGAGAACATTTAAATTCCTTTCAGACAATTGAAAGTCACTATTGCAGAAAAAACACAGCACGTTTGTATTTACCTGCATCTCTTAACATTTCCAGAACGTATTATTTATATAAGGAATACTGTTCCGATAGGAACATTACTGAAGTAGCAACGGGAAGTACATACAGGGCTGTATTTAATTCAGATTTTAATATGTCATTGTCAAAAAAAGAGCTGAGGAGAATCAACAGGTTTGTTGTGCAGTTTTAGATTTACAACTACTTCAGGTATCAAAGTGGGAAGTTGGATTAACGTATTATAAGCTAAAATTATCTATTTATAACTTTACTATTTTCAATCTGGGTAATAAGGAATGCAATTATTATATGTGGTAAGAAAACCAAAGGCAAGAGAGGCTCTTGTAAAATAGGTAGTTGCCTTTTGAATTTTATAAAGAGTATTATTGTACAAGGTACGAATTTTCGAGTTTTCACTTTTTTCTGACAATTGTGACGGATAAAATAGAAATAAATACTTATGTTCAATATAGAATTACATTTCTCAATTATATAAGTTAACAATTTGCCGTAGCATTCTGGAACGAGGACACACACAAAATGAGGGAGAATAGTGTGATTGAAAGAGCATCAGGTAATATTCCAGTCTATTCTCCTCATCAATGGTACACAATTGTCAGAACTGCAAAGAGGAACAACCCGTATAACGTCGTTGAATTAGACCAAGAAAATATATTTGATTTAAAAGAACTTCTAGGACAAACATCCATTAATTGGGACAAGGATGAATCTAATGAGAAAGTTCACTGAAACAAATTAAGAATTCTACAAACCCGGCCAAACTATCCAAATATGTGTTTTTTAAATACAATTTTAAAGACATTGAATTAAAAAAATAATATGGTCAAAAAGGGTGAAAGACACTTCAAATTAATATAGAAGATATTGAACTGAAGCCAAACTATACGAGGCAAATTCCATTAACGAAAAAGAAATACGACCATTTGCAATTTCTTTGCCAGAAAACAGTTATTTCACGTCAATATCATGTCTTTTTTTAAAACCTACCTTATGACGAAAAGAGAACAGGGGAAGATTCAGAAAATCATGTTTAAATATTCATAATTGTTTAATTTCAGTTCCTAATTTTAAGTTAAATTTATTTGTTTTATTTTCTTTTTTGTTCCATCAGTTCGATTTTTTAAGTAGTATTAATATTTTATGTCTTTTTTTTAAACACGGCCCAGTTGTTAATAATTTCAGAAACTGATTTGTTAAACCTTAAAGTAGACGATATACGATTTATGAGTAAGTACACTGTTATTGTTAAAATAATTTATACCTATACCTACGACATGATTGGATTATTAATATTATGGATTAATCAGAACTAGCCTAAGAACTTTACTATTCTATGTCCATCTTTTTTTTAGAATGTGGCTTTTATCATGAAAGCAATGAACTGTAGGGAAAATAGCTTCTAAAACATTGTTATACAATTTTCTGATAAAAGAATTTTATAATATTTTGATAAAAAAACAAAAAAATGCTCTCCTGTAAAATTAACATTTTGTAACTTAGGCTACTTCTGCATCCAAGCGACGTAATATTTCTATGCGTAGTGTTTCATTTAGGTGAGCCATAATTTCGTATTCAAAAGTAAAAATTACAATTGACAACTGAGGACAATTCACAAAACATTTACGTCAATAAATATTACAGTAACTATGCCATTATCACTTACTTGAATTAACATTTGACAAAAAGTTTCAGTGTTATGAGACAACTTTTTGTGTCCATTATTATTTATACTTATTTTTGCTTTTCTAAGTATTTACTTAAGTAAGTCCTGGCAGGAACCAATGGATGACATTTCGAACATGTAATTTAAATTAATGGTAATGCATAATTTGGTTACTTTAAAGTACATTATGAATTAAATCATTAGTTGGAATTTAGTTGAATTTAAATTTAAAAAAATTGTTTTTGTACCCTTAAAAAATATTTTAGGTAAAAATGTAATGTCTTTAATTAGAAACTTAAATTATCCTTCAGTGAGGTGTCTCATTATACCAATTTCTATTAAAAAAAATTGACGGTTAGGTATTTTATAACAAAAATCGGCTTGTTTCGGGATTTCGCTCAAAACTCGACGGTTCTCAAAATAATGATAATATTCCATAATTTAGCCGTTCACTGTATTTAAATCTGTAGCAAACAGGTATGGTATTGTTTTTTCTCTCCCTGATTGTCATTGGTTAAGCATATTTTTTGATGTGTTGTTTGGATAGCCGACGTTAAAACAGATGGTACCTTAAAGTTCAAGAAAAGTAAATACATAAAAACTAACTTTGCCCATTTTTATGGGTCAGCACAATCTTTTTTCGAATTAATCAAAAACATGATGTTACCTTAAGTACCTACTGATAAGGCGATATCTTTATATACCTTATTTGTTGTGGTTGTGACACAAATGTATTAATTTCTTCAAGTTTGTTTACCTATTCCGATAAAAGCTTTAATAAAACTTTTATCTACGTCTAAATGAGAAAAAACACTTGTCTTTGGCACTATCGTATTGACATACATAATTCGTCGATTGGTCTTGTTTTTTCTTTAGTGCGAAAAAAATTATTTGGTTAGGTACCGTTACGTAAGTCATCGAGGAATACTCCTCGAAAATCAATTGGTTGTCGATATTTCCTTATCAATAAGGGATCGGTCCAACTATAAAAACCTCGTGATCTAATTATTTTATCATTTGACACGGTGATTTTGGTGATACGTTTAAGCAGGAGGTGAGTGGTTTTTGCTACTTATAAGTGTTACAGTTATAGTGCCTTAAGTACCAATTGAACTTAGGTTACATATTTTACCTTTTTATATATACTTCCCACATGTATTTTTGAAACATATCTGCTACTAAAATTTAGTAATATTTTCTTTCTCGCCGTGTCTCGCCGGTGCAGAGTAATAGTAATTTTCTAATTTTAAATTTGTTATTGTATCCTTTATTGTAAAATATTTATTTCTTTTGTCATAATATTCTTTGTTTTTTGTTCAAGGATTTTTTTTATTTACAAAAAACCTACTTTAACCTAATAAGGTTATTAGCGGAACGATAACAATTAATTACACTTTACTTATTAAATTACAATATTTTAAAAACAAAAGTAGTTCATCAATATTGTTATTTGAGTTTAAAATGTCTTTAAGACTGTTTGGTAAATGTTATTTCATTCTATGGATATTGAACTTTTCGCACTTTTCCACTAGCACATGTTTTACTGTATGGGGTGAACCGCACTGATCACAAATTGGGCGTTCTTCTTTTTTAAACACATGTTCATTGGAAAACTGGGTATGTCCAAGTCGTAGACGGAAATGATCATTTGCTTTCGTCTAGATACATCTGGTGGTTGCCATGATCAAATTTTATTTTTAATTTTCTGAAGCTTTGATGGTGTGAATTTCCATTTATTGTCCCAGATCTCGAAAATATGTTCCATACAGTAGCTTTTTAGATTTGAGAGACATTTGGGTACTGTTATCATTTATAGCTTCTTTGGCATTTTGAGCGGCTGCTTCATTACTTGCTATTCCCAAGTGTGATGGGACCCAGAGAAACTTGATACTTATATCTTTAGTATGTAATTTATTTAGTTCTTCCTTTATTAGTAAAGCTAATGGATGCTGGGTGTATATTTTCTTAATTAGATGTAGTGATGACATAGAATTTGTCGAGATTAACATTTTGTTCACCTTATTCCCATTTGCATGTAGTACCTAATGCTTGGTAGATTGCATAAAATTCTCCTGTGAATACGGTTGCATTAGCTGGAATTCTATCGCACACCTAGTTCAATAGTGCCACAAGTCCAAAATACAATAATTTCGAGAAATGAGCAAAACGTTCTGTAGCAAACGAGTTATGCCTTGTAAATAATTTATTTTTAGAATGACTGGCTTCAAAATTACAATTTAGTTAGCAAATTATACAGTTATTCGCTGGATCTTATTACAATTTATTAAAAATAAAACGTTAATTGTATTTTGATAGTTATGGCGATATTGCATTGTGAAGAAAGTCATTTATAAAACGATAAATAGGAGATACGGCGGCAACATAATAAAAAAAAATCAACTAGTTCTTACAAAAAATATTTTTATTATTATTATTACAAGTGTGTATGAACATTTTTTTTTAATTACTATTAACCAAGTCCTTATAAAAATTGTGATGAACAGGTAATATTAAGTTTTTATTGCACAGTTCCAAAAGGTGTTACTTGGTTTTTGCGGATATCGATGGAGGCTTTATGTACGCCTTTTTTAAATCGATTACTGCTTCCACAGTTGCTGAACGCCCCCTTGTCGATGCTTTAAAATGGACCTCTTCGAACTCATCGGCATTATAATCTGTTTTATAGAAGAAAGATCCAGGATTGCTTTTGACAACTTTAATAACTTGGATATCATTCCAGACTTCCTTTTCATCTTTTGTATTCTTTGTAAAATTTCCTCCAATTTTTGAATTGAGATTTTAAAGTCATAAAAGTCTTCTGTTGACATTTCTTTTACATTGTAAGGATTTGCCTCTTTTTTTGTAGATCTTATGATGACAGGTCATTGTGCAGGAACATAAATGGGACCTGTTTTAAGTATTTTCTTCTTTTGCCTCTCAATAGTTGCGTGCATGGCGTCCCCTTCATTTTGGGTATGTCCCACTGTTAAAAATTTATGTGTGATTGATTTAACATTAATTTTTCCTATTGCATAGAGATACATGGTAACTATAAATTTATTTTTATTTTGCCCAACACAATTGTCGCTATAAAATATAACGTCTTTATCATTACAATGATTTGAAAGATAATCAAACAGACACGTAGCTATTTCGTTTGAGCCGCGGTTAGCAATAGCCTCGTGCCAAAAGTAACAGTAACCAGTCTTTTGCAATATCTGAAAAATTGTAAAGTTGAAGCAGTTCAGGCGGCATTTATAGTAGAAGCTTGAAACATCTCCACAAGGTGTAGGAAGGATCGCCTGCAAATCAAAACAAGCTACCAATACTTGAGAATCATCTTTTGCTCTTGCTAGATCTTGTGCTTTTTCTTCTCTGCTTCTAATTTTATTATGGATATGTTTATTATAAGTTTGATTAAGAGTAGCTTGGTGTTCAGCAGAAGAATTTTTATATGATTCACAAATTGCGCACTGATCTTTTTTTGGCTGAAAGAAAGTTATGTTAAACTCAGTTTTGAAAATATGCTCGTAAGTGCATTTTTTAGCCACAGGCTTTCCTTCACTCTCTTCCTGTAGTTTGTAGTAGCGATACATTTGAGCTAAAGTAAGTGAACCATCTATGTATTCCTTTGTAGTTTGTGCTCTAAGATAATGTGATTCTACGCTTTGGAAAGAATTTATGTGTTCTCTTATTTTATTTTTCACCGGTCCAGTAACTGTTTCTCGTTTCATAAAAATATACCTGCTCTATGTAATCATCTTGGCGAGGGTCTGTATGTAGATTTTCTTGATCTTCAAATGTATTTGCGGTATGATTTGATTGCACGGGTAACGCAACCAGAGTAAGCTAAAAAATTACATACATTAAGTAAAACCTCACTGTGATTTTTGTTGAAATACAAACCTCCGTCAACACAAAGGAGATGTCATTCATAACCTCAGAAACCTCTGAATTGTCTCTCAGATTCTCATCATCTTTAAGATAGCTTTGCAAAGCTAGTCCAAGCATTTTTCTTGCCCTTGACATCGTGTTTGATAATAAAGTTAATAATAATATCACTATACACCGTTTTCAGACTTTAAATCAAATAGTTGTACACTAAAAACGTGGATACCTCGTGCATAAATAATTGAGAACTGATATCGTACCACTAATCTAACAATTTTTGCAGTTGTGGCCGTATTGAATTACATCGGTTGTATTTTGGCGGAGTGTATTATCGCCACATCTTCTAGTTATGGCCATATTGCATTTCAAAACCCTACAGTGTAATACCGAAATATCTTACTTTATACTTATCCAAGACAATATTTCAGTTAAGGTTGTATTGCATTAGATGGGGTATCATATGCAACCTTTTTAAAGCCTTAACTCAAAATTGGAATTTTTGGAGTTGTGGCAGTATTGAACTAGATGTACGCTATGTTTAAGAATCTCTGTGTTTTTAATTATTGCCACCCCGACTCCATTTTCAGTTTTATACGCGTCTGTGTAGTATACTGTGTAATCGAAATGAGAGTTAACTAGATCTCTGAAGTGTTGTATGATACCATTGGGGTTAGTGCTATTTTTTGGAATTGTAATAGACTACAGATGAGTATTTGAATTTTTACAGTACAAGGTGGACATGAAGATAGATTTTGATTTTGCAGGAATATGGAAGATTCAAATTTGACGATTGATTCATTATAGATATGTTTAAAATGTTATTTATTTAAATTCTTTTATTTACATGTATGTTAGAAGCTTAGTTTAAGGTTAACAGCTGTCTACGAAGCTTTAGCGTGGGTGCACCTATTTCAGCTTGTATGCTATTTATCGGAGTTGTTCTGTATGCTCCAATTGTAATCCTTAGGGAGGTGTTATGTAACTTATCCAATCGGCAGATGCATATGCTACAGATCCGTAATCCATCTTTAAACGAATTAAGGATCTATATAATATGAGCAGTGTTTTACCATCAGCACCCAAGTTCTGTGAGCTAGGTACTTTAACAAATTAAGGCCATTTCGACATGAAAGAACTAACTACTGAATATGACTTTTCTAATGAACTGTTGATCAAATGTCATTCCTAGGAATTCTATTTCATTTGTATAGGAAAGATTTTGATTCTCAATAGTGAGGTTTGGTTTGTCCTCGACATGTTTCTTTGAAAATAGTATACATTTTGTTTTATTGGAGCAAAAAGTAAAGTCATACCTTAGAGACCAATTTACTAGTTTATTTAAGTGTTCTTGTAATAGCGCCATATTATTAACGTTCTTGCTTGATGTAAAGAATCAGGTCATCAGCATATTGTCTTGCCTGAACAGGTTTCGCAATGATTTTTATTATATCGTTTATTGCTATTAAAAATAGAGTAGGACTGATAATCGATACTTGTGGGATTCCATTTTGTTGTTCTCTAATATATGTTCTCTAATACAATATGTTCTTTGAGTTAAAAAAATGCTTATGTAGGCCAAAATATTTCCTTGATATCCCAGCTTTTTTAGAATGTTCAATATACGATGTATAAGTACTGTGTCAAATGCTTTAGTTATGTCAAAGTAAATTACCATACATTTTTGGTTATTTTTAAAAGCTTCGTGAATAAGGTTTTCCAGATCGATAATGTTGTCGTATGTAGATCTGCCTGGTCTAAATCCAGCTTGTTCCATGATAAGTTGATCATTGTTTTCTAATGTCCACAATAATCTTTTGTTAACTATTTTTTCCGTAAGTTTAAATGAGGAACATGTTAATGAGATAGGACGATATGAATCTAGGTGCATAATATTCTTTGTTTTTTTTTTGTTCAAGCATTTAGACCGCATCATCACATATAAATTTTTATCTTTTTAAGTAATTTAACACTGTTTGTCAAAATTATTTTGAGATCATCTACAAATCGTTGTAATATTCTTACTTTTTTGAAGTATGGGTAGTCAGGCAGGATACGTTTTGCTGTCGATTGAAATATTTAAAATGGATCTTTTAAAGACAAAGAATTTTAGGCAAAAGTTAGATTAATAAAATCTTCAAGTGTTCAATATGAATTTTCACTATACAATAGAAGAATTAGAGGTTATAGTTTGGTATTATCAGAGAAAAATCTGTTTCTTCCGTTAATGGAACAAAAGAGTTTGTGTTCTTGCTTAGCCTAATGAGTGTGGTATCAGTATTTTGACTGTGGATATAAGACATTAATCAAACTGAATTTAATCTATTTGGAATTTTTTTGCAAAGTAGAGAACTTTAATTCAGTTGTTATCGATATAATTGAAAATATATCGGCATGTTTAGAGTATCATGTGTTTTGTAGAAATTCAGATATTTCTGTGTATTACTATTAATGCTGGTTATGTATTTCCTACCTCGCCTTTAATTGACTCTAGAAAAAGAACAAAACTTTCCAAAGAAGTTTCATTCTATTTTTTAGTATTTTATCTTTAGTTTCATTAGTAGCGATAGGGAAACAGTTGACAGTTAATGTTTTTCTTTTTGGTTTAACGAAATATGTTATATTGTTTAAAGCTGGAACCCTCTCAGTGCGGAGTATAATGATTTTTTGTTGCCCTATGCGACCATAATTTTTTATTTAAATTAATTTCGTTGGCTGACAACTAAAATCACTAAGTGCAATTTTGAAAGAACAGAGATATTTAAGTTTTTAAAGCATATTTTATTGTAAAAAATCCATTTTTGAGTCAATTTTATAACAGAGTATAACAGAAAATACCTTCTGTTTTTACCTTTTGTTATAAAATTGGATCAAAAATGGATTTTTTACAATAAAATGCTTTAAAACTTAAATATCTCTGTTCTTTCAAAATTGCACTTAGTGAGTTTTTACTTGTCAGCCGACGATTTATAAAAATTTAGTTTACTGAGTTGTAAGGTCTTATAGGAACGTAGTTCAACTTATTTTAACTTAATTTTTTGTAATGCGCAGAGGTGTTCCCACAGCATTTTTTCAAAAAATTTCGTGAATTAAATTTTGACATTTAAATCATGAAACGTCAGTCGAGTGATTTTGTCAAAATTTTATAAAAGAAAAGGGCCAAAAGGCAACAAACTAAAGAAAATTTTGCCGGTAAATCATTTTCTCTCGAATGATATTCGACAAGACTATTTCACGAGACAATTAATGCACCATATCAACGAAAAATAATCTTTATTTATTTGTAAACAATATTAAATGTACAATTATTATAAGCTATAGTAGTTTGCCCATTCATTTCTACCAAAGCATGATTTTGTGTTAATATTGACCTGTAGCATTTGGAAATTCGAAGGTCCAGCTTCATTTGTTGTTCTCAGATTTTTGATTAACTTCTGTTGATGAAGATCGATGAGAATGGTTTGTTATTTTATTATGTTTTTTTTGTGTCTATTCCAATTTTTTCAGCTGACATTTTTGTCTACTTAGATAGTGTTGATTCCAAGTAGACAGTTTTTAAACCAAGATCCATTCTTCCAGTTGGGGTCTACCGTAAGAAAGAGTTTATCTGATAAAATCTTTGGTCCCCGTTTTTACATTAATTTCAAAAATAATCTGACTGGACATAAATTTTCGTTTAATGAATTTCTTACCATTTATTTGCTGCTTGCCAAACATTTCGAACCGCCCATTTGTTTTGAAAAAATGCTGTTGTATTCAATTCGGTCTGTAAATTCTCTCAACATCAAATTCCTTCTGGATAAAGTGAATCTTGCAGTTTAAGGCCTCATTGCCTCTCCAAACAAGTTCAAATGAGCAAAGGTCATTTTTTGTGCTTCATCTGGGCTTTTTCCTTGTCGTAGCTTTGGATGATTTTTAATAGTTCTTCGGTGGATAATGCTTTTTGGACTAAGTTTTCTTTTTTCTTGAACACTTTGAAGCTGCCTCGCTGGTATCTCTGGCCAATCTTGCACATTTGAAAGATATATCTGTAAAAGGGCCGATTTTTATGCTGTGTTTTGTAAAATATTTTTCTTATTGTTGGATTATTATTATTCTTGGATTTTTCTTGGATAAATTTTGCACAGTTCAAGGGTTTTCCATTTGTAAAAAGTTGTCTTCCACCATCACATACCGGTTGATTCTTTCCATTAGATAAATATGCGTGTGTTATTGGATCGGATTGGATCATTGCGCTCCCACACATAAAGTAGAGTTGGTCTTAGTTCCATTCCATAAGTGTTATTTTTGCTACGTCGCGTCATTTTTCTGCCTCTTTATAAAGAAGCTCTATATAAATTACATTTATATTAATGTAAAGCTCTATATATTAACGTGTAATTACATTACTCCACTACTTTACAAAAGACAGAAAATAGGGGAGGATCATCATTATCATCATTTGGCTTTACGACTCTATGTGAGCTTGGTCGCGTTTACTATTTCCCTCCATTGTTGTCGGTCCTGAGCAGCTATTTTCCATTGCTGTATTCCCATTTTGTGAAACATAGATTTGTGAAAAGTCAAAGTCAAAGACTGTCATGCCTGGGACATGTGCAGCGACAAAACAATGCAAAAACAACAAAGAAAATGGTTACAATGAAGCCCATTGAAAGACGAAAAAAAGGAAGGCCAGAACGAGATGGTTGGATGACGTGGAAGACGACCTGAAAACAATGAACATAAGACAATGGATGAAGAATGGGCACAAGAGAGATCTGAATGGAGAGGACATAGCCAGACAGGCAAAGACCCATCCAGGGTTATGATGCCAAAAGAAGAAGAAGAAGAAAGAAGTATTCCCCAGTCTTTCCCAGAATGTGGCGTTCAGGAGTCTTTCGTCACTCGATCTTAGTACGTGGCCCTCCATTCTTATTCGGTTTTCTTTGATGTAATTTAATGTAATTAGTTAATGTAATTTTCATCTTCATACACTGCCTGGAGTTCATCATCAAGTCTTCTTCTCCATTCTCCTGTTGTGTATTCTCTCCAAGGCCCATAGATAGTCCGCAATATATTTCTTTCCAGGACCAGTAAGTTTGTCGTTTCCCGCTGGTTCAGAGTCCATGTCTCGCTTCCATACGTTATTGTGAGACGAATTATTGTCTTATACACTCTTATTTTTGCTGGTATTGAGAGTATTTTTGATTTAAGTACGGTCATTAATGAGTAATATGCCCTGTTTCCTGCAATGATCCTAGCTGCTACGTCCTTTTCATATTTATTTTCTTATGTTATGATCGCTTCCAGGTACTTGAATTCTTTGACTACTTCAAAGTTGTATCCATTGATTGTTACGTTTTGTCTAACTCTTGGCCTTGGTCCTAACCACTGTGTACTTGGTCTTGTCCTCGTTGACCTTTAGACCAACTTCCTTGGCTCCATTTTGGAATAGGGTGAAAACTTCTTTTGCATCTCTGGTGGATTGTGCAATTGTGTCCACGTCATCCGCAAACGCCAATAGTATTTTTGATCCTTGGCGGCAAATCCGTTTGTCAGTTGTAGTTAAGTTTTCCTTACCGCATGTTCCAGTGCAAAATTAAATAGCAGGGGGCGAGAGGATCTCCTTGTCTAAGTCCGGTGTCAATGAGGAATTCCTCAGACGTGGTGCTGTCAATTCTGCTCCGTGCGGAAGCTTTCTCTGTGCTCACCTGTGCTAATCGTACCAGCTATCCAGGTACTCCCATTTCTACCATGGTATCCCAAGATTGGGGAGGATATTAATGTTAATCCCAACATATATGGCCCCATGGCTTACAGTATTTTTTATTTGGTCGATAGATTTTTACTATTTGTTAAATTTAAAAAAATAATAAAAAACGACAAATGTTGCAGCAAATACTGTATTGTGCTTATATCAAATCAATGTTTAAATTCAATACATTAGTTCATAAAAACTATTATTAAATGTCTATTAAAATAAAATCAACTTTCTGCAAAATATTCGTCAAATTTTGCAATCGTAGCCACTGTGCTTTTAAATTTATCTTATACAAAAATACGAGTATGTTTGCATATACCTATACGAGTATGTCCGTGAGACCCATCCTTTTTACTATTTTACACGCAAATCTTAATGCATTCGTTGAAAAAGTTCCTTGAAATCCCTGAAAATATATTGTTAGTTTGTTTTATGATATGAAATAAACTGACATATTTCTCGTATTTGATATTTGATGACAGCAATTTCAACAGGTAACTTAAATAAAGATAAGATAATTCTATCTTTCACCTCAACTCATCGTTGCTATACTGATAATTGTGTTATTTTCCATTTTACTGCGTGCGATAAAGCTTTGTAATATAATAATTTTATGGCATTAGTAAAGAATTGGGAACAATGTAGTAAATTGAGTTTTTCTGTCGGTAGTGATTGTCAGGAAACTGTAAGTAAACTTTACGTTTTATACCTTATATTTTAGACCATAAATAATTCTGTAAAATTCTCCATTAAGGAAACTTCTTTCGCAAAGGATAATTTATTTCCAATTTTATTTACTTATAATTAATTCTAAGTCTTTATAAAGCATTTTTCTACGAACTGCTATTTGTTTCGCTTTCTGATCAAATCCTGGAGTTGTATTGTTGAGATTATATACTTTCAAGGTCATTCAAATATGTTTAATTCATTGAATAATCTATGAATCATTCCTTCGTCTTTTTTTATTTAACTGTAAGATAAATAGGCTAAGGGTGGATCCTCTAAGTTCAACTTTATTTTAAATCTGGTGCTGATTTTCTGTGTTATGCCGTTGTTTTGTATTAGGTAACCTTAAATGCCGGTAAGGGGAATTATCTATTCTCTATATCAAATGTTGCTTATTTTAAGACTGATTTATTTTATACTATATCCTGTGACTACTTCTTCTCTGCAATTAAAATCTGGCAACAGAAAAGTATAAACAATATCAGAAAGTGATTTAGGGCACTCATCTTGAGTTTGTGGAAATTTGAAAGCCCTTCCAAAGTGTTTTTCAGATCATATTCCATTAAGAAATACGATTGGTGCATCATTTGTATTTGTTATTTTTCTTACAAAATTGTAGCTAATTTCTTATCGGAAAAGTTTACTGAAACCAATCATTAACTTTAAGATTATTTTTATCTTCGATAGCAGTTTATGTATATATATATATATACTATATATATATATATATATATATATATATATATTATTATATATATATATATATATACTAATTCATCATTTTCTTATTCGCAATCTAAGAGAGATACAATAACTTTAATATTCATATAAATATAAATTTCATATAAATTTACCAAAAACTTTGGATTCTGGAGTACATTTTATTGCCTTAGTTTCTTTTTATTCTTTTCTCTGTCTGTTTGCTTTTTAATTTCGTTTTCTTTTATAAGTTGCCTCTCTGCTTGGTTAATGTTAGACTAAAATTTTTTATTTTCTTCTTTGAATTAATATTGTAACTTCTGACCATTTTTGATAACAACTAAAAAAATACAGTCTCTTTCATGTGAAGAAAGAATTAGTTATCATTGGACCGACTATATCTTATGTGTAAGTTTGTTGATTGGTATTATACTGAATTGTTTCGTAAAGGTTGCACCATCGTTCAGCCTCGAATTGCGTCAACAGTCGGACGTAGATCTCCTTAAAAGGTTTCCATGTATTATCTTTTGCTGTTGTAACTCAATTCGTCTAAATTCTCTTGATTTCATTTAACCAGCATGTGGGAGGTCTGCCTTGGCTATGTTTGTCACTCATTGGCCTCCATTCCAGAATCTTCTTTTTCCATCTCCCATTTCGCAATAAACTTATTCTGCCTATCTCCATTTAAACCTTGTAATAGGTTCGATCATCATCCCTCTTTGACTTTCTTCGTATCTCTTCGTTTCTAACCCTGTCTTTAAGATTTAGGCCAAGCATTGAGTTTACATTTGTCTTGATTATTTTTTTGGAAAGGGTACGAGTTTCATCTTCGTGTGTAAGGTTGAGCAAGACACACTGGTTGAGCGCCCTTCTTTTCATGTTGATAGGCTAACTTAAAAATGTATCTTAATTAGCCATATATTCTTCTTTTTAGTAATTGTTTATATTTATTTTAAGGCTTTTGTATTTGATTATAGTTTTAAATAGTCTTACAATTGCTTTATGACCTGCAATTTAACAGTCTAAAAGGTGATAGCCAAGCCACCTATACACGTATCATGTCTATCAAATCTTATGTAGAGTATGGACAAAAGTACCAAATTTAAGATATTCAAAAAACACTTCGAAATTTGACATTTAACATTGTAATCAACGCCTGTTAAATTCATTCTGCAGTTGGGTGTGTTCGACATTTTTCTTCATTAAGTAAGATAAGAACTGCTTCTTTGATTTTTCTCTTTTTAATGTGTACTTCATGATTATTGATGCGTCTTTCCATTGTAACAAATGCTCCCAGGCATGTGTGCATATCTAAGATTTGTCGAAGTCTCTCTTCTTGATGTAGTTTCATGCTCGTTTATTCTGACACTTAGTGGTCTGGCAGTTTCTCCAACATAGAAACTGTAGCATTCACAGATTATTTTTTATATGCCATTCTTTGATCTTTCTTACGTGTTATTGAGTTTGGTTTTGGAGATTGATTTTGACATAATACATCTCAGTGTGTGGCTGTTTTGATTGTTGTTATGATGTTATTTACTGTACTTATTTCCTATCCCTTTCAATTTTTCTGATAAGCCCTTTACATATAGTGTTATTGTCATTTCCCTTCTTGTGGGTGTTTCTTATTGCTTGCGGTGTTTTTGTTGTTTCTTTTTTTAATATTGTGAAATTCCTTGTTTATAAATGACAATAGGTAGTCATTTTTGTCAAAACCCTTGTTAGCAGGTTTTTTCTTCATGAAACGCATTTTCATTTAAGCTGGTGTTTTGGGTTATATCATAACAATGATATGATAATTCCTTTTTTGATATTTATGTTGTAGTTTACTGGTAATTTAAATATCTGTTAGTGTGGGTTGGTTTTCTGGAAACTTTGGTTGCATATATATGCCCTCTTTTGCGATTAACACATCCAGAAAAGGAAATAAATTGTTGTTTTCTGTTTCCATGCTAAATTTGATTGATTTTTCTTTATTGTTGACCTACATCAGAAATTTATTCAGTGCTGCTGGACCGTGAGGCCAAATGCCGAAGTATATCCACCATATTGTAGGTTGTTTGTCTTGTTTTTGTACAAAATTTTGTTGGAAATCCTCCATGAATATATCTGCTTATTCCATATCAATATAATATCATGCTAAACGCAATATCTGCTATTCCATATACACATAATAATTAATTTGCCACCTCCCACAAGAAAACAGTTTCAGAACCTTCCCATCATGTAGTTTGTCGAAATTAGGAAGCCAACTAAAAGATAAAATAATCGAAATAAAATATGTTAAAAAGGATATTCTTATTCTTCAAGTGCCATCTCCTCCACGGAGGTCGGCACTCATCATAGGAAACTAGGTCATTATGTTAGTACCAAGCCAAAAGAAAAAAGCAGATATTATTCAAGCTAGGACTAATAATTATTTGGACTTAAAAGTTTAGGTGTTTAGTAAATTTAACGGTTATTAGAGGTAATGGATTTTGGAACAGCTATGACCTTGAACATTTCACATAAACTTGTGTACTAAATAGGCATAATGCATAGCTCTTGTCAAAATCCAATACATTAATAATATAATTACATATCTTCGATTCTAAAATATTGTAAAAGACTTTAAAGAGTATGAGTAAGAAAAGAGATATTTAGTTATATTCTTTGTGGCATTTTCAAGGTCATAGCTGTTCCCAAAATCCATTACCTATACTTACATTGAACATTCGAAATTATGTTGTACTCTTTTTTCCGATATTCCAAATTGCACAATATTATAAAATAAATATGAAAAAACCGTGATCATTGTGTAAAACTTAAATTTTTGTTATTTTTTCAGGTATTTCCAATTGACGCAAAGCTTAGAAAACAAACACTTGGATACTCTTTAGGTGGAAGGAGTAGGTCTTAGCAAATTTCAGAAAGTGCCAGATCTAACTCTTCCATGCGAAGAA
Source organism: Diabrotica balteata (assembly GCA_918026665.1). NCBI lineage: Eukaryota > Metazoa > Arthropoda > Insecta > Coleoptera > Chrysomelidae > Diabrotica > Diabrotica balteata. The sequence goes on from OU898278.1 coordinate 161,078,822, forward strand.
ATCCTAGTAACGCATCAGCCAGACAGACTTCATGGATATCTACGTTTGAATTCGATGACATTTGATGAGTTCTGTAGAGTAAGTGGAGAAGTGGTCTCTTCACTTTGTTTAGAATAGTGAGATTCAACTCCTCCAACTTAGTTTTTGAGCTCACTTCGACCGAGTTGTCATTAAGACGAAGATTGCCCTTTTCATCAATTTGGCAAATGCTTGTGGACGTTTATAAACAAATTAATTCGCAACTTTTTAGTGAAATTTTTTGTTTAATGAAGTATGTAGATCTTAAATCAGCTGTATTTAATTCATTAATTATTTTTGCATTATAAAAGCCACGATAATATTGGTTTAGGAAATATTTGCTTGCCAGATATTCTCTGCGCAATGAGAGTGGGTTTTCAGATGCTAGAACTAGGGTGGCTTCATTTGGAGTGCTTTTCATTAATCCTAACACAATTCTTAAAGCTTTAAATTGGATTCTATCAAGTTTATGTATTGGTTATGCTAGCTGGCCCATATACCAAACAGCAGTAATCTATTATAGACTTTATATAGGCTCGATAAAAGTTTAATGCAATGTTTTGATCTGCAACCCACGATTTCTTACACGCCATTTTAAGAAAATGAATACCTTTTTCGTATCGACTAATTGTATAATTAATATGTTGAGTCCAAAGCAATTTTTAGTCAAGTACGACACCAAGATATCTAAATTTCGAAACAATTGGAATATCATTGCCATGTAAGGTTGCAGCGTGATCTTTAATAGGGTAAAAGTCAAGGTATTGAAGGGATATAAAAGTGCATACTTTACCTCCCCCTGGCTCTTAGACTATAGCAACATTTATATTATTGACACTTATAAAACACTTTTTATTCCACTTGAAAAATTTTGTGATAATTTTTTTTTGTTTTATTTCACTAAAGACATTTGCATGTATATTTCCATACAATATGGGTACTAAAATTTCTTATGTCTTCTCCTCATGTGTGTACAAAAATAGTTTCGTTATTTTATTCAGGAATGGAGCTACTTTCCCATTACTTTAACGGTTAAAATGTGTTTATTTTATTGTAATTTTATTAAAAACAAATATATGTACAATATACTTTTTAATGAATATAAATTAAAACTAATCAATTACAGCATATTTCCATCAGGACCTTAATTAGGCTGTTTCTTTGGGGTTGCGCTTAAGTCGAGTTTGGTGATGAGCTGAAAAATATTTGATTGGATTAGTTAGTATAAAATAATCGTAAAAAACGTAAATATTAACTAATGTTTATTTATAAACACGATTTGAGTGGAAGAGGGCAAAGAAATATTGGAGAAGAGGGTTGGAGAAGGACTACTGAAGAAAGAAGACTTAAGGTTAGCAGGTCGGAAACGAAGTATATGTGGTTGAGAGAAACACGAATCGTTAATGAAAGTGAGGAAACAAGGCTCAGGAAAAAAAGATGGAGGTAGCTGAAATGAAACTGTTACAGTGGTAAGACTAGAACGAACAAGATCAGGACAAAGAGTTGAAGTAACTACGGTCTCAAAAAAGGACTGTTAAAGGCTTTTTCTATGAGTTTTTTATAGTAAATATATCTGTACAAGAGTTTCTGGAACAAAAACAACTCTGTTCTTCTAAAGTTTGCAGCTGTTCCTCCATCTTTGCTTAAATGGTTTTCCATACAACCTACCCACAGAAGGTGTAACGCATATTCCCCTATAATTATTGGATTTTTTTGTCTTTATTTCCAATAAATAATCATTTGTTCAATATTTGTTTTAGTTATTGTATTAAGGTCGAATGGGCGTAAATTTTAGCAGTTCTGCGGCCAGTCTATTTGTCCAGGGCCAGTTGCTTTGTTAATTTCATCCTTTTTAGCCCATTTCTTATTTCGTTTTCAGATTTGCAACTTGTGTTTGTTTTCTCTCTTTGTTTTACTAATTCATCTATTTTTATTGATTCTCTTTACCTTTTCGTAGGTATTCTGTCTGAAGTTCGTCAACATTTTTCATGCCTCCCGTACTTTTGAGCTTCCTATTAAGTTATTTATATCTTTACATATTTGTTTGCCAAAATTGGTTTTTTCTGCTCTTCTGCGATTCATGTTGTATCGATTCCTTTTTGATTTTATATTAAAGTTTGAAAAATTAAAGGCAAATATCAAGCACAATTTTAATAATCAAATCTTCAAAATAGTCAAGTTCTTCTCCATGATTCTCTCTCCTGTTGCCGACAAGAATGTAGAGCGTAGAATAATTTTTAAATAATTTTAAACTGTTTGTCCTTGTTTTAGTGTAGTGTTATGTACAATTTATGTTCAATTTCATGTTTATTACATTCTGCGCTTGCTGGATAGAGCAAATTTGACGAAATGCCCCTAATAATGTTGTAGGAAGCGAAAGTACTTGGGCACGATTTGATTATTAAAATTTTGCTCGATATTTGCCTTTAATTTTTCGAAGTTCATTTATTCGAGCATTCAACCTTATTTCGATTTATATTGAAGTTTTAAATGTGTCACAAAAATTATCAACTGTACATGTGTGTTGAATAAGTGCTCGTTTTATCTACCTTTATTAATATATTTAATAATGGAAGTTATTATGCAGGATATTTTCTGTAAATGTTCACATTTCTGGTTCTTTTTGTAGATTTTAATAAATTTTAATAATAATTCGAGCACACTTACCATTTCTGCCTTCCAAACCAAAATTAACTAAAAAGAAAAATTATATTTGATTCAACTATCAACAAAATTCTTATTACATAGTACACTTATTTCACAGTAATTTTAGCGTACTTATTATAAATAGTGAAATACAGTACGGGTTGTTCGGATAATCGCATCGTTCGCATGACCTATGGCTTTTTTACTGGGAGTAGAAAAACTGCAAAAACACAATAAAAATAACTGAAAATGCTTCATATATATTAATAAAATATTATATTATACAAATATATAGCCAATGTATCTAATAAATACATATTATCTATACAAGTTTCAATGGAAACAGTAAAAAAATCTGTAATTTTTTTCTGGACGCCAGCCTCGACGTGCTGATCAAACGCTCTGTCTCTTCTACGCCTCAGCATCATGATCTTCTCGCTGCTGTTGAGGTTGTATTCTGCCCAACTGATGGCCGTATTCAGGGCTTTAACATTTTGAGCAGCAAAATTTTTTAAAGCAAGTAGTTCATCATCGACATCCTCCCCTTTCGTTTTCTTCATTTTGAATGGCGCTTACAATTTCTTCATTCGTGAACATGTCTTGGGTGTAAATTTCTTTGTCACAGCCACTTGATGCCCATTCTCGAACCTTAGATTCAGTCATTATTGTCGTGTTTTCTTGAGCCAGCTAAGAGAAAAAGGGGCTTAAGATGATGCATTTTTCGTTGGATGAAGAGTCGTCAACAGCCACTAAGTTTGGGCTTAAGATTTTTCAAGAAAGTTGAATCATACGTTGTGAAATGAATGACCAAACGACATCCTTGAGATTAACTTCTTCTTTTCTTTAGCCCAGTTTTGTGTTCTGGATGACATTTTGCTCCATTGGTTGAATCATAGCTATCGTGTTGGGTGGTAAGAAGATGGCAAACATTTTACCATCTTTACTACCAAATTCATCAGCGGATGGATGACCAGGACAGTTGTCCAGCAGCAACACTGCCTCCTGAGGGAGGTTAACACATGCGAGATGACGACGAACATCAGGGACGAATTCAAATTTGAACCAATCCAAGAACAAATCTTTTGTTACCCATGCACTTTTTTCCCTGGTACCAAACTGGAAGATCCACAGATTTGAATGCATGAGGCTTGTTAGCTGTCTCCACAACAGGCAAATGAAGTTTGTGAGTCCCTGAAGCATTTACACAAGGCATAAAGGTGATTCTTTCTTTCATAATTTTTCTACAAGGAGCGTTTTTTTCTTAAGATAACACCAATGTGAGGTAATAATAATAAAATAACCCACTTTCATCTGCATTGTAAATTTGCTGGTGTCAAATTGTTTTTAATGACAAATTTTCAAATGCAGTTTGGAAGGGTTCGATATCGTTGGCATTACTCGAAAGTTTCTCACCAGTAATTTTGAGATGTTTAACTAAGTCACGTCGTTTAAAGTTGTTCAACTAACCCTTACATGCCCTAAAAGCTTGGTGATTTGGTAACATTTCATAATGTAAATGACGGGCTTTTTCACACAATATTTCACCACTCACCGGAACATGCTTTCTCAGCTGTTGTAGGAACCACATGAACAACGCACTTTTTACCTTCGGATATTCGGGGGGTTTGATGGTTTTCCTCTTTCTTGGACCGTTTTTAGTTTACTCATCAGCTATAACTCTATAACTATTTACTTAAATGTTGAAAATAATATCCACCAACGTCCATACAATTATGAAGTCGCTGATCGAAATTTCGAAGAATATTTTGGAGCATTTTAGAGGTTACTACACTACATTCATGTACTATTCGTTATCTTAGTCCTTCCAATAAAGCTGGAGTGGTATTATAAATCTTACTTTTTAAATAACCCCATATGAAGAAGTCCAGGAGAGTTTAATTTGTGATCTTGTTCTCCGTTCAATAAGTCACCGATTGACCTCTCCTGGACTTCTTCATATGGGTATATTTAAAAAAGAAAGGTTTATATTACTATTCCAGCTTCATTGAAAATATTTACATAACGAATAGTGCATGAATGTAGTTTAGTATTATTAGTAGTTAGTAGTAGATAATGTTGAAGTATTTTAAAGAGTTTAAATTTTAAATTTTAGAAATATTTTAAACAGATTTTATACCTTATAACAATCTTGTTTTCCTTTACACGTCTTAGACCACCACCCCTTTTTTCCTAAAGGACTTCACCATAAAAGGTATAGGTGTAGAGTATATTTTGTATTCTATAAGTTATTAACTCCTAGAATATGACAAAAAGGCCGTTCACAAACTTGAACATCTTTACTTTCACGAAATGTTCTAATGATAAATCTGTATTTCTTTTTCTTTTCGGTTTTTCCCCTTGTTTACGTCATGATGGCAACTGAGTAAAATCACCAACGTGTGTTTCATAATAAACTTATTCTGATTACTTTACTTGTTTTCAAATGCAGTTTGAAAAAAAAAGGATTCTCGAAATTTGAGACAGTTTGGTATGTTAGTAGAGATTGTGATTGTTTGTTATAGTTGTGTTGAATATTACCTATTTTATTTTTTAGACATACAAGTGTTTTTAGACAAGTGTTTAGTTTGTACCTGACTTTATTTTATTTCATAATAGAACATTTTTTATATAAATTAAAATTACGTACCGTCAAGGTTTCCTCTCAGTCCAAAAAGATTGGGTACACCGCCAGCAAATGTATCTGCTAAATTTTGGGGAGGACTTGATTTTGCTGCTTCTAATAACAACAAAAATTATATAAAGTTAAAAAATTTTTCCTACAAAAATATACATTCGCTCATAATGCTCAGTGGTTGATGCAATTAGTTAAAAAATAAACATTAAAAAATATACATTTCATTCTACCTATTTAAATCTCAACTCATCCAATGGTGAAAGAGCTGACGAAAGGTTAGATTCAGTAGCTCTTTTTTTCCTCATTGTCTGTTTCAAGATAATATAAAGAAGGAGGATAATGTCATAGTAAAGCTAGCTCCGTGAATAATTGTAGACCGGTAAATGGAATCTAAGCCAAGTTAAACGAGCAAATGACTGCGATTAGAGACGAATCGAATGAAGAACGAAAGAACAAACAGGTTACAGATATAGTTCAGAATATGAAGGAAACACACTTAGAAGCAGATAAATTAATCAAGAATAAATCATGAATAACAGATGAGATCCTGAAGCTGATGAACTAAAGAAGAAAAGCCAAACTTGACCCCAAATAGATACAAAGTAATAAATATATCAATAAGAAGGAAAATCAAAGAAACTGTATGATAGTCTGTACATAGGAAAGTTAAAAAACAGATGCACTATGATGAGGATAGAAAGGAAATTTATCTGATTCTCACGAAAACACCATCTTGGAAAACAAAGTAAAATAAGAACGTTTATATTTAAGAAACTGTTTGAAGACAAAAGAGATAACACCTTTGAAGTAGAAGAGTAGGTAAATTATGGATCAAGAATATTGTGACAACATGATTATTCTACAATAACAGCTAAAGGATGGTAAAGCAGCAGGCTCCAATGATATACAAGAAGAACTCTTAAAAATAATAGACAACGAATCACAAAGATACGCAACAACATATACAAATCTTGAGTTTATAGAGAATACATGAGTTTATTGCACTTTCAAAAAAATCAGTGGTCAAGAGATACGAAAAATACGTATATACGATAAAAATATTATAGTCTACAAATTGTGGGTAGTGAACAATTTTTATCTTGAATCAATTGTCAATAAAAACATTGATTTAACAATATCGTATAAATATTGTTGAGAAAACTTACCCGCGCTTGGTGATGGTGTTTTAGTCTCGGTTGTTTCTGAAAAATAAATTATTAGACTCTATTAAAGACTCTATCAAATAAAAATCTATTTATTTGTATTCCGGTTTTCAAAAATTTAAACACCTTTCCATTGGAATTGGTGAATGAGCAACAACGAATTTGATGGTCCCATCTTTTAATGTACTACGATTTTACTGTTATGATTACTAAAAACTTGTAGCAGAATGAACTGAACCCGAATATTCAGCTCCGAACTAAGTGAAGAGGTCGAAATCATCTGCGAAAGTTGTAATATAAATTATTTCAGATTTAAATCAATTTTTAGTACTTTATCACCTTTAAATTGATGAAATAATAACAAAGTAATATTTTTAGAAACTTTTATACCAGCTGGACGAAAAAGTCGCGAGAAAATATATGGATTGCAAAAGAAAAACTATCTATTACCATTCCCAATAATCTGCTCATACTAGCGGTGTTGTAAAAACAAAATTACTCAATCTATCTTCTGATACTTCCATATATTCCTAAACTTCGACAAATATCCACATCGAAATAATTTTTAATCAAATAAAGCAAATTTTGCAGTCTTAGATGACGTTTTACTGAATTTTCGGAAAATTTTCGCAGGGAAAAATATTGCTGAGTTTTCCTATATAAAAATATAAGAAACAATAAACTCATTTTTTTAACATAAAATCATTTAACATAAAAAAGTTATTTATTTCCGTCAATTTTTTAACCAGCCCGTTGAAAAAAAAATGTACATATATTTACCTGTTAATGGTGATGAACCATCATGCTCGGTGATTTCTGTAAAATAAATACGTATGGTCATATTAAGAATTACATATAGTCAAAATCTTATTTTAAAACAATTAAAAAAGTATTTGATGCAATTGATTAAAACATTATTCATCCCTCATTGATGGGATAAATATCTTATCGATAGTTCTACCTCCTGATACTTCTATCTGTTCCCAAACCTCGAAAAATATCCACGTAGAAAGTATTTTTGATTAAATAAAGCAATTTTTGCAATTGATTTGATTGAATTTTCTGAAATTTTCCTCGGGGATGAGATAAATAAATTGAAGAAACTCTGTAAAAAGTGCGTTTAACCTAATATAAATATAGGGAAGAATAGGGGAATTTTTTTATAACATAAAATCGTTTTTCATTTCCGTCAACTTTTTAACAAGCCCCTTAAAAAAATTATATATTTGCCTGGTATTGGCGATGAATCATCATGCTCGGTGGTTTCTGTAAAATAAATACACATAGTCATAATAAGAATTGCATATGACATTTTTCATATAAAAATGCTTGCACGTCACAATTTATATAAAGTGACGTCACTTATATTTAAAATTTCCAGAACGTCAACCTTAGAGTTCAAATTTTCCTAACACAGCTAATAATACGAAACCCATACCTAACTATCTTTCATAAGCGTCAACCGGGTGTAATAATCAGAAAAATTTAATCATCATTATATTGGAAATTTTAGAATTATATTGATTAAATAACCAAAAACACTTGTTATTATTAATAATATAAATTTGATGAAATAACTCTTAAGTCTAATATTCCTCAAAAAATTAATTTTAATTAAATAGATTAGACAATTGTACGCAACTGATACGGGAAAACTTCAAATTTTATTAACAGGTCAGCGTGTGGCAAAAGTGTTACCGCTTTTTTAGAGTAAGAATTTTGTTTATGTTTTGATTTCTTACACAATTTGATCATAATATAGTATATATTAATAAATTATATTTATAAATAAATATTAAATTTATATTAGCTTTAAAACTAATTATTGTTGTGTATTATGATTGTGCTATGCCAAAACAAATAAATAGCCTGTAGAAAGCTAATAAGCTTTCATATAAAATAAACTATTTTGAACAAGAAATAATGGCGGGGCGTTTTTACTATTAAAGCCCTAAAAGAGGTAAGTTTAAAATTTAGAATATATCATTTTGTATTAAAATGTTTTCTTATGTATCTTAGTGTGTTGCAGTAGTCTTAAAACTAAGTGTATTTACTGTTAATATAGTAGTCTGAAAAATAGTTGACATTTTAAAAATTCCTCACTCACTAGATATTCTGATGTTTTGGCAAGGCTGTGTTCTGATGTCGTAAATCTTGAATGACGTGCAAGCATTTTTATATGAAAAATGTATATAGTCAAAATATTAGTTTAAAAGTATAAAAAGTATTTGACCGCAATTTAATAAAACGTTATTTATTCTTTATTGATGGGATAAATATCTTATCGATAGATCTACCTTCTGAGATGCTTCCATTTATTACCAAACCTCGAAGAATATCAATGTAGAAAGTATTTTTGATCAAATAAAGCAATGTTTGAAGTCTTAGATAGGATTTTATTGAATTTTCGGGAAAATTGCCTTAGGGGAGAATCACGGCAAAAAGTGCAATTAACTTAATAAAAATATAGGGAAGGATGAAGTCTTTTTATCATAAAAATGTTTTTCACTTTCGTCGAATTTTGAACCAGCCCGTTAAGCAAGAATAATTGAATATTTACCTGTTGCTGCTGGTGATGAACCATCATGCTCCTCAGTGGTTTCTGTAAAATATATACTTTTATATTTTATTTTAAACATTAAAAAATTAATTGACTGTAAAAAAGTATTTGACGCAATTAATTAAAACAATATTAATCCCTCAGATATTTGTAGATCTCATATATCACACAAGAATAAAAGGCTAACCGCAAACTACTTAATAACCTGATAACCTGATAATTCACTGAAAGATGGCACTGTAGTCATTACAAGGGACATAGAAGATCTTTAGGTACCATCTGCAAAGCTGCACTTCAGCGATCAAATATTAAATTCTTTTCTTTTCTATGGTCGTAAAATAACCAAAACATCTAATCTCGCGGAATTCATAGCAACCAACGAATGGTCCAAAACTCAAAGGCTTCGATCCTATTTAACGTGTCAGCTTTTAGTGACCAAGCTTTAACTCCATACACCACAATAGATCACACATAACATTTGAGAACACAAATTCTAGTACTTAATGTAAATAATTGTGAGAAGAATCTTAATTTAAAAAAAATGAGTAGAGATGTGATAAAAAGTCTTTGAGATATGGACAAATTGTAAAGATCTTGACAAAGCATTGTAAAGATCGCAAAGATGGATTACGTTAAGCAAGTTGAAGGAAAAGAAGACGAGAAGAAATAAAATAAATGTAACTGCAATATCTCTGATATATATATATATATATATATATATATATATATATATATATATATATATATTATATATATATATATAATATATATATATATATATATAATGCGTGGAGACTAATACAGCCTCTTGGAGACCATAATATAAAATAAGTTGCAGAAGAAATTATTTAAAAATATCATGATTAGGTTAAAATAAAGGCAGGGTATGACTGCAGTTCAAAACAATAACTCTTTTTTTAAATAAAGTTGTAATAATATATTTACCTGTATTTGTTGATGATTTCTCAGTTGCACTTGATTCTACAAAAGAAAACAAGTAAGAGTATACACTAAAGAAAAAGTGTCAAACAGTAAAAATGTACGGTTTGAGAAATAATTTAAAAATAATACTCATATATAGATGACCATAGAGGGGTGGCCAAACTTCTTGATTGTCCGAGTCATTTTTCAAAATTTGAAATTAACGTATTAAAAATGTATGCAAAAAAGGTATTAGTTACAATGATCAGATCAAATACATTAATGAAATACGTTGTAGCTAGATATCAATCTAACAATGCAAAAGATATTAATTTCATGTGGAAGTTCTTCGTCCTTTAATTCCTCAAGGAAATTTTATTAAGAGGAATATCAAAAGTATTTAATATGGAATCTAATTCATTTTTATTATTGATACCACAGATTGGCTCTTGAAGTGGCACTAAATCTAATAATTCTTCTTTATTAACCAAACCAAGTGAAATAAAACGTAAAAAAACTTCCAATTTCGGAAGATCTTTGATACTGTCGGTTTGTCAATGGCTAACTAAGTTGAATGCAAAACCATTGTTTAAATCCTTTTTAAATCATCTTCAAGAGTTGAAGACATATAATTGTACTTAAGCGTTGTTCGGTTGTGTGTCTCGAAATCGGGATCTGCGAAACAACTTTGTGCAATGTTGCATTTTTTGGATACATTATTAGCTTGATTGCCAATGGTCATCAAAATTTACATACTAAAACAATTTTTAATTGAAGGCGATTAATTGTTAACATCGCCATAAACCATTTTCCAGGCGTACCAAAATAATATTTTAATTATTTATTTAAATACATAAGTAATTACGTAAAAATTAAATAAAAGACCGATATAATTATTAAATTATCATGTATGCTTTGACAGGTATCTTATAATTGTCTAATAAAATAAAGTAAAATTTTATTGTTATTATTGAGCCTAATGTAGTACTTCAAAAAACAGAAAACTTTGCAAAATACTTATTTTTTCGTTGGACTAAACAATATGAAATTTTAACCTACAAACTCGTCAAACTTCATTCTCTATTTATAGAATTGCTATGTGCTGTATACGTTATATTTGTTTTTTCTTTAACTTGATTTGAAAGATTCTTTGTGTTCATTTGGTTTGTATTTCATATTAATTAAAATAAGATAAGCTAAACTATTATTATGTGAATGCGTGTATTTAGTAGTGCATTTTGTTTGTTTATTAAATTTTTTGTTTATTTTAGTAAATTCTCGAAATGTGAAATAAAGAAGCCACTAACTACTAAAGACTTAATGGCTTTGGTAGACGAAGACTCAGATTGTGAAAATGCTGACTAACTTAATGTGGTTTATGTGCCACCGGAATCAGATCAAGTTTTCGATGTAGAAGACATTAATGATAATATTATTTGTTAAGAAGGAATAAAATCACGAAAATGAAAAGGAACTCGGGTACATTTATCGAGGGCCTCAAATAATTCTTTGAAATGTGGCTCGCGAGCCATAATTTGGCCACCCCTGTAGAAATAGATGTACACTATTAAAAATTATTTTAAATTTAATTATTTTTCAAAAAATATACTCAAAATTATTAAGTATTATTAAGTATTCTTACCCGTACTTGCGGCTTCAGTAGCTGTTGATTGATTAAGAGCATTTCCTGTAAAGTTTAAATGAAAGTATTAAAAATCCTTTAATTTCAAGGTTTGGTTAAGTAAAATGAGAAAAGGCAGGAAATATTTGATTTCACGCAAACAAATCCTATGTATCTCTTGATACGTATTTCGACCTAATAGGTCTTGTCAGAAGAGCTATTCATAGGGGTTCTCAACGTGAAAAACCAATATTTTCTGCCTTTTAAGAAGCAACAATAACATGGCTTTAATACGGACGCACTAGCGACATCTAATTAAACAATCGTAAAATAGTTTCGAAACACAATTCAGATTTCTGCTTTATAATCTGAGCCTTCTAAGAATTGTAAGGCAAACAGACGTTGATAAAAGATGGGGGACATGGGGAATCTAAAATTTGCATTCCACGACATGTCTTTTACAACTAAGCAGAAATCCTTAGCGAATTGTGCTTCTAGTACTCACACAGAGTAAATCCGAATAAAATGAGAAAAGGCAGCAAATATTTGATTTCACGCAAACAAATCCTATGGATCTCTTGATACGTATTTCGACCTAATAGGTCTTATCAGAAGAGCTATTCATAGGGGTTCTCAACGTGCAAAAACCAATATTGTGTATATTTGTGTATGTGTTTCTAAATTGTGTTTCGAAACTATTTTACGATTGTTTGGTTAAGTCTTTACAAATATTTATATATTAACCGCAGGATTATCATCCTAACCATAATAACAGGCTTCCTTAATAGACATCGGACATAGACATAGACATACAGACTTAAGACTCTCAGTCAAGGAACAATGAAAGTGGATAGAGAGATCTATCCACTAACAATAGATCTCAAATATGTAAACACGCATAAGAAAATGAATATAAAGTTCGATAGAAATATTCATGTATAGTCCTAAACAAACATGTGTCGCAAATTTCACGACAGAATGCAGTAAAATCTGGTTCCCCATATTAAAAGAGACAATCAATAGAAAGAAAATACCGATATTAGTAAGTTAATAACATATCGAGGATCTTCTTCTTCTTCTTGTAATTCCTTCTCATATTTTTTCCATTTCGTAGCCAGAAAATTCTTCGTCTTCTCGCTTATAACTAATTTATCAGTTTCTGTGTCTAACAAGATTGCGACTCCATAGCGATGAGCCGGATCGTTGTTTCCAGCATAATACATCATGCCGTTTTTGGTTATAAGTTTGCCGGGGTCTGTCCATTGTACGTCACTTATGCCCAGTATATTTATTTCCATTATGGTCATTTCTTTTATTAAATTGTCTAATTTTCCTGGCTGGTACAAGCTTCTTACATTCCATGTTGCAAATCTTATTTGTCTACATTTATGTATTCTTAGACGTGTAATTTTATTATCAAACGAGGATTTTGCTTGCTATCGACCTGGAAGGCCTCGTCTTTTATATGATCTTTTCCTTTCCTGTAGAATCTGGGTTTCCGGATTCCATGATAAGTAACGGAAAATATTGACTTTTTGCGTATTTGCCATGATGAATGACTAGGGAAGTTCTGTTGAACCTTTAATTCAGTGGTTTCCCCTTGAATTCTGCATTATTTTGCCGTTGACCAATTTTTCGGTTCTTCCGCTTTTGGAGTCGATTTCTATGCTCTATGACAAAATATTCTCCTATATCGAGGATATTTTGGTACAACTGGTCATTTAGGTCAAGTGGTCAAAAACCGTTTTGCGTCAATTTTCTCTGTCGTACTGGGAGAACAAATCTGTATTACAGCCAATTTGTATTATATTTCCATGCGAAAACCGCCATTTTGGCAATTTTAGGTTAGGATATCTCAAAAACTAAAGCCAAATTTTTAATTTGAAACTCAGATTCGGATTCAGCGCACAAAAAACCTTCTGAAAAGTATATTTTGATCTATAGGTCCGGATTATTTGGGATATTTTGATATTGGTCAAATTTTACAACCACAGAAACTGAAATATGTTTCTCTACGTTGAAACTGATCAAAAGACTTCTAAAACTTTAGTTGGAAAAACTTCTGCCCTCAACGAAAAGGATAAAAACAGAAAGATAGAGTTTTCACTTTAGGAAATAGGTTTTTAGTAAGTACCTATTTATTTTTGTATTCTCCAATTAGCCTTGAACAAAATTATCACCAGCCGCCACTGCTCTACTCGTATATATAATTAACACCAATATTACTTACCTTGTGGAATTATGTTTCCAAAGTTCTTTTGTATATTTTCAACTATTCCACTTATGGGGTTACCACCCTGGGGATTTCCAAAATTTTTAATAACATCACCAAATCCATTTGAAAATATTTGTTGAAAACTACTAGCGTTTAAAAATTTGGAAAGATTATTATCGCTTCCAAATGCTGAAGAAAGTTGCTTCGCTATTTGTCCAAAAATTGGAATGTGTGACAGAGCTGATTGGAAGTTGGAAGTATTAGAGAATAATTCTGTGAAGTTTCTCCCTTGTAAAAGGTTTTGCAGACTGGTACCATTGGCGTTGGTAAATTGAGATATATTGAACCCAGGCACGAGTTGAGATATTATTGAAGGATTTTGGTTACTGAAAGCTTCTGTTACAAATTTGAAAAATGCAGGAATGCCTTGAGATGGAGAAAAATTGGAGATTATGTGAAAAATGCTTCTAATTTTATCGAGAGGATTAGGTGAGAGAAACAGTTTTATCAAATCAAGAATACGTATATTTTTGATTGCTAAGGTGCCGTGGTCCAGTTCTCGTAAGTATGTTAGCAATCTTTTTATACCTTCATTGTGAGGATAATTCCGTTCATGAGCTTCAGCTGCTTCTATAGCTTTATGAATAACTTCTCCCACCGTTATTTCATTTATTGAAGTCGAATTAAGCTTAACTACAGAACTAATAACACTATCGACAGATCCTTGGCCGTGTATAAGTTCTATTACATTAACTAAAACAGTTATTAAACCATCCAAACCTTCATGAGATCCAGCGCTAATGTTCTTTAAAACTCCCAAAGCTATTTCTCGCGAACTAGTAATATTGTTAATGAATGTACCAAGATCATTATTTCTGCCTAATCGGGACAATAAATTAATTAAGACTTCTATTCCGCTACTTCTCGAAAAAATTCCTCTACAATCTGAGTTTAAAGGTGTTATGTCAAGACCAAAATTTCTGAAATATGCCAAGCTTTGGGTAACTTTCAAAAACCACTCAAAATTATTTGGAAGAGTAAACGATACATCTTGATGGAATAAAGATGCTAAAACACCACTTACATTTTTGGAAAACGTTAACAGGTAATTTAAGAACTGTCGGGGTGGGGAAGAAACTCCAAACGATTTTAAAAACGATTGCAACTCTGTGCTAGCTGCTCCTGCCAAATTATCTATATCTAATTTCTGGCCGTTGGTTGTAGCAGCTTTTAATATATCTGGAGCGGAAAATTTTTGTAAGTAATCCTGGAAATTTAACGCAGATGAATTCCAGTTCAAGTCAGAATGTTGCAATTGGAAGAATGATCCTGCTTGGAGATCAGAAACGAAGGAGGTTTCTTGGGAACCACTCAGCAAAGTAGCTATGGACGCTTTGTAGTCCAGAATAAGAGCATACTTCGATGTCTTGCTAAGGAGTGCAAACAACGATTTGGAGCTTTTCAATGTAACTTCAAGACCAGTCTCGATAGGATTATCTAAAACAAAAAAAACAGTTTAGAATACATTACAGACTGGGTACAATGAAAACATTTTGGCGTTTATCGTTCATAACGTATGTATTAATGTATTAATAGTCCGACACCTGGGTACCTTACTGTAAACATAAAAGGGTAGGTAGATAAAAACTATTCTATCTTATATAAAATGTTTCTCTAAATACGAATATGTACGTCTCCCATCTCAAAAAGTAGTACCAATTTTTAAAAAAACATTTTTATAAATAAGTTTTACAATAGAAGGTGTTAAAAGCAAAAGGGTACAAGTGCATATTTGCCATAAAATCAATTATGTGCAGATTTGGGTAGTTAACATACCAAATTACATAGTGGCATGAGGATCCAAATAAATTTAATACCTGTAGTACCATCTATAGGCTACTGAAAATTACATAGAATTAAAAATGTAGACACATTTACCGACAAACCGGTACAAGCACACTTGGACCGTTTTAGCTCTAAACGTTCGAGATAAACTCTTTAATGGTAAAAATATTATATTGTAGGTTATGTACTTTTGTTTTTGTTTTATATTGCTAATACCGGTTCTCGTGTAAATTTAATTTTGTCGACTTTAAAATGTGCTAAAAGTAAAACAATAATAATTTATTATACATTTATTTCAATCATTCATTAAAATAAATTTTCAGTTAATTTTTGCAAACATTAACCCATACAATGTTTTTATATTATGCAGAATTGCAAGTCTATAAACCTGATAAATATAATTCTGATAGTGAGTCGGATCCATTCTCATTCAACTGATGAGGACAGTGAATATTATGAACCAACTTCAGACTCTTTATCCTAGGAGGAAGGTGGCTATAATCTCAATCCTGACAAATTGGTGTCAAATAGTGGCTTTGAAGTGACGTCAGCTCCGGCTCATGGTAAAGTTTTTATATTGAATAATTCACGTGCACAAAATAACACAGATTTTTTAGTTACAGAGGCAAAAGAATGAAGGCAAAGACAGCAAGAACAAATGAAAAAGAATAATTCCAATGACAAAAATTGAGCGAATATATTGAAACCAAATTGAAGAATATTTGAAGGCATTGATAAATGCCTACAAATTATTAATAAATAATGTATCTTTATAAGACACATTTTATTCAAATCTTCTTACACACCTCCAAAATTTTACTACAATACGTTGTACGTGGCAACACAAAACAATTGATTTATTGCATTTATCGCTTTTTGCATACAAAAAATTGAGTAGTGTCTGCTAGATAATTTTATTGATAATTATGATTATAAATACAACTTACGTGGTTCATTGCAAACCCAGGAGCATTGGCTATTTAATTTCGATCGATAAGCTTTAGAAAAAGTGGGCCCATGGTGATGATGACTTCTGGCAGCAGCTTGGTGATGATGGTGTTCTGAAGAATGGCTTCGACTTTTGGAAGATTTGTGGTGAGTTTTTTCGTGTAGATGATGGTTGTGTTGTCTTAGATGATGGTGTTTCTCGTGCAGATGGTGATTTTTTTCCTTTTCATGGTGTACGTGAGATTTTGCTTTAATATGCCGTTGTTTGTCGTCTGAAATGTATTTAATATTTTTCTTTCAAAATACTTTCAATAAAAATTTAAAATTATAATATAAAACCTCTCGAGGTATCTGCTGACGTCGATCTATTATCACCAACACTGTTTAATGGTTGGTTGATTTTTATCTCATGAAGGACGGGATAAAAATTAACAACGAAATAATAAATTACTTAAAAAAATTGTAGAAATTGGAGATTAATATAGCATTTTTTTATTTAAAAAACACCTAAGAGGTACATTGGATAGTTACAAATAGCCACAAAAGATTGGACTAACGAGCAAAATTTTCTCTATTAACAATGTTAAAACTAGTGCTTAAGTTCTCCCTAATGCTCAATTTTTTACCCGGCTTAAACATGGCACTTAACATGCACAGGACTTTTAGACATAAACTATTTGCACTAACTCAAAAGGTTTTACACTAATAGGTAAAGAAATAATAAATAAGACTTACTCACAATCAATTTAATTTAAATATCAGACGACCGGTTTCGCTTTCTACAATATGCAAAGCATCTTCAGGTCTCGATACAAAGTTAAACAAATGATGCCGGTACTCTATTAATATATGGATGGTAGAACATGTTTGAAACTACTGTATATTGTTGAATGGAGAACTCAATACTATTATTGCAGTTGTTTGACAGTAAACGGGAAGTTCTTGAGGAGGTAGATTTGATCCAATGAATTTGAGATATGTGTGAGATTGTTTGTTAAATGTAAGTGGTGTAATATATTATTCTGTTATTAAAAGTTATTTATACTTATTCCAGAGATATATTTTTGAAATGTGTGTTATTTATTGAGTAATTGTTTTATGAAGGTGACATTTATGACAATGAATAAGTGTAGATGTAAAATTGTGTGGGTGTGCAATTATTTCCAAACTTGTAGTTATCAAATTACTTTGATAAAGTTCTATTGGGAATGAGTTAATTATTGGAATGGTCAAGTGAATAAAATAGTAAAATACAAACACTTAAGGATAATTTAAACACACTAAAAACAGAAAACACTTAGAAGGTACGAAACAAACATTGAATTTAAAAGGGGAAGGACTTTAAAGCACTACATCATAGTCTTGGGCACAATGAGTTTTTTATTGTTGTATCTATTAGATTTTAGTGGAGTATAGTGTATCCTATATGCAGAGGACTAGATGTAGACTCAGATCACTTTATAGTCTGAATAAAAATGAAATGCTTATACCAGTTCTCAGAAATAAACGGAAAAAAGTTTTAAAATACTAAACCTTATACACTACTGTCAGAAGAAGAGGAAAGTAAATATGAAATAATAGTTAACAGAGAATTAGATAATATTGCAAAAAATTGATGTATTGAGAAACATGGACACAAATAAAAGTATACATGACCAAAGCGGCATAGGCCAGTAATAGAAATATAAAATATTAATACAACGAATACAGTAAAAAACGAAAGATAGAGAGAAAATATTACGAGCAAAGTAAAAAATTAATAATAAATAATTTAATAATAGTGAGTAAATAATAAAAAGTTGGAAAGAATACTTCGAAGAGGTTTTAAATGAAATACAAACAACAGAATATGAAGAAGAAAAATCCAAGGGACATACTGTATATTATCCAAATAATAGAGAAACTAAAGAACAATAAGGGCCTAGCAATTAATGAAGTGGCATTTGAAATGTTCAAATATGCAGGACCAATACTAATCAACCATCTGGAAAAGTTGCTAAATGAAATATGGGAACAAGAACGTAATACCACAAGAATGGACCAGAGTGATACCGTTACAAATTCACAAATATTGCTACAAAAGTTTATGCCACAAGTACACAGGAATAGCGGTACTAAATACTTAAAATAAATACTTATAAAAATCTCTCAATCTAAACTATCTCAAAAAATAGATAATGAAATTGGAGAATATTAATGCGAATCCAGAATAAGATGCAACACGGTAGATTAAATTTTTCTACTGTGCGAAATACAAGCAGAAAACCACGAATATGAAAAAACTAGAGTGCCCTATTCATCAACTTTAAGCAAGCTTTTGACAGAGTAAAACGAAAAGAAATATAAAAAGGATTACTTGAACTTGGAAAAAAACAAAAAATTAATAAGAATGGTAAAATTGATACTCCGATAACAGAGAATAGGGTCAACATAAATGGAAAAGAAACAGACATATCGGCACGATCCATAGGAACAAATAGAGTACTTTATTCTCCATTGTGGTTGACAAATAACATCACTAATGTAGTACACAATACAAAACAAGCATGTTAAAAGTAGCTGCAAACAAATGAGTCAGATGATAGATGAACCTACGCAAGATCAAACAGAGAAGTAAAAAGTCTAGTGACTAAAGCAAAAAATGTTTCCTGGGAAAGTAAATACAAAGAGCTTAATAAATATATAGGGTCACAAGATCAAGAGAATCATGAAAAACAGTAAAAAACCTAAGAATAAACAGAAAAGATGCTAATAAAATAGATTTAATATAAGAAAGGTCTTCTGGATCGAACATTACTCACAATTTCTGACTGAAACAAGACCACAATTCAAAACACCATTACAACATATGAAGTTTAATACGATAAAGACGATGAAATAAGAGTACAGGAAGTCGAAGATGCAATACGAAATTTAAAAAATCGAGAAGCATGCGGACTACAAAGGTATACCGAACAAATTACTTAAACACAGCTCACAAGTATTGCTGGAATTACTAGCGTATGTTTTAACGTTATTCTGCAAAAACATGACTTATCACCGATGTGAACTAAACAGCAAAAAAATAATAAATCAAGCAATGGAGAACTAATGTATATAGGATATAGGAAAGACATGCTTCAGATAGTATGTCAAAGAATCGCTTTGATACCTAATGATCGCATAAGAACGTGGCAATAAAGAATGATGTCAGGTAGGCGAAGAAGACATTGAAATGACTGACAAAAGTAGAGAAAGGCCATCTACGTGCTGGAGAGATAATCTAGAAAGAGTTAGGATAGATACATAGATCCAAGAAGCTCAGAACGAAAAGAATAGCTACGTTTGATGGAGGTTTATGTTTAACATTAAACGCAACAGGCTCAGTTATGATAATGATTGTGATTAAGAACACACTTGAATAAAGTAAATACAGAATAAGCATATATTTTACCAATATAAGGCATCAAAATGAAGGATATAACTCAATACAAATATGTTAAAAACTAAAATCTACTCACTCTGGTTCTCGGAAGTTGATATAACCAACGATATACCGAAACAAATTATCAGCGCCCCGATAAAGAGTTTCATAGTGTCGATTTGCAATAAAACATTTCTTGGGTACATTTATACCTTCGTTTCAATTCGAAGCATTTACGGAATTTGGACATTTGTTTTTACTTTAAACATAAATATGTTAAATATCATATTTAAACGATGACGACAATAATTTATTCCAAGTCTATCGGAATATTATTTTCTTTTAAAGTTTTAAAAAATAACTGTTTTATAATTTACACATTTAAAAGGGAATAATCTAAGATGTAGAATGAAAGTAAAATAAGTGACAAATATTCGTTAATATCTCGATCTTATGTTTGTATAGAAATATCGTAAGATCACAAAAACGAAGGTAGAATCTGATAACAAGGAAGTCAAGGACTGATCATCAAGGACAACCACTTACCAGATGGGCAGATGATCTAAAAAGGATAACAAGAAACTGTATTTCAGCTGTGTGAACACAAGTCCAACCAAGGTGCTGTTTGAAATCTCTTTTTGGTAGGATTATCGTAAAGCTGTAACTAAGTATAAGAAACTAAAAAGATTGAAAAAAGAATCATGAAGGAGGCATTTCGAGGAGATAGAAGAGACTGTAGAAATGTCAAGGCTCCACAAAAAGAACTCTCAAATAAATATTCCCTCACTCCAAAATGAGTCAGATGAAAATGTATTATCAAGCAATCCCAAAGCCGATTCAACTAAAATAAATAGACGAAATAAGCTGCAAAAGGATAGAATGCATGCTGAGGAGCCATGTGATATATGCAACGTTAAGAATGGATACAGTGTAAGCACAAATGGCAAGAGGATATCCGTGGGGGAAGTCTTATCTCCACTCTTGTAGAATCTGGTCGTGGATGGGCTAATAAATAGAATCAGCAACGACAGGCATCATGTCCTGAGCTATGCGGATGACTACATAAATATTCGATCATCTTAGCTTACGGCAAATTAAATATTGATCATAAGCTCCAAGAAGTTTCAAGTCAAGAAGTTCAAAATCATGAAAGGACTCCGAAACTATCCTTATGGAATACCACTCAGTGCACAGATTAAAAAAGTCAATGGGAACTAGGTCTGAAAAACTATTATTCTGAAACTACAGCCTTCTGAAGTTAATGGATTCAGGTGCTCAGTGTACGTCAAGCGCAGTAATTCACAGTCAAGTGAACGAAAATATTTATTGTTGAAAGAACAGAGACATATTTACTTTCTTTCTTTCTTAATGCATATTTGCAGGCTAAATATGAATCCGTGATCAAAAATAGTTGCATCGTATATTAGTTTTCGAAACGACTTCAAAAAACTGAAGAACACGATAGAAAATGTGTTGCTAGAGCGACATAAGAATTATCATATTTTCACAAATGTTGCACACTTATCCAATACCAGCATAGCTGCAGTTCCACCTTATCTTTAAAAACTATTGAAGCTCCTTCAAAAAACTGAGGAACAACCACAAGTGCTGCTAGAGCTTCACAGGAATACATACCTGACCTTAGCATACCAACAGCACCATTTGATTTTCAAGAAAACGCTGAATCATTACTGAGAAAATGAAGAATCGAGGCAGTGACACTTGCTGCATCGGTAATACCTTAAAATATCGCCTTAGAGAATTTTAGAAATAAATTCATCAGTTAAGGCCAGTTAAGGCAAGAACGTTCTCAGATCTACCAGTTAAGATTATGCTATGCTAGATTTCAATCGTTTATGACAAATTGGAATTTAAGTCAACCTCAACTATCTGTATGTTAAGATTCTGCTAATTTTGGTTAGATGCATCATAAGCCGTGTTATTTACAAATATTTTGAAACAATTTTGCGCAAGATGTGATTGATGCTTGACAAAAAACACAGGCAGGTGTTAAATCAATAGTGGATGCGAAGAATCCTCCAGTTTGGCGTAAAATTAAAAATAAAAATTTTAATATAGAACTGGTTGAATTCTAACAGAGAGTAAATTGATCACGATAGAAAATCTCATAACATCTTTTAATAAAAAATATAGTCACCAACTTGTACATAGTAATAATTACTGGAAATATAAATAATATGCGCGCATAGTTTTTTAATGACTGCGGTATAAGTTTGTAGAATTCTTTAGATAAAAAACCTATAATTAAAACTTCCCTATATTGTACTTATTACTTATGTTTACTAGTTTCTGTGAACACAAATTTGATAAGAGTTAAGTAAAATATCTGAGGTATACAATTACGCAAATGTCATTTTAATAAACCATTGCGTCTTTTTTGTTTTTTCTTCTTTCGTATCTATCATTTAATCATCATCATTTTTGGCTCTACAACCCTGGGTGGGTCTTGGCCTGTTCAAGAATTAGACTCATATTAGTTTCATATATTAGTATCTTGTTTTTTCTGCTAATTATATCTATCATTTAATAGACTATTTAATTATCTACTTATATACTATGGTTTGTTTTTTAACCAGGAGTAAACCAAAAAAAACAGATTCACACTCAAGAAAGTTACTAAAAAAGTCACCAAATACATCTTCTTTTTTTGGTTGATTATCTCGGCCTTGCGTTAATCCAGTAATCAGTATGGGACAACTAAAATAGGAATGTAATACCTATAATATTTAATATTTCCTATTTTTCTCATTTTTATAACATAATATTCCCTATTTTTCGACTTCTCTTCAAGTATATACAAGATAATAAAATGTACATTTGAATAAAGCTCTTCATCTCCTAAATGATTGCCTAACTCAGACACAATTTGAAGATTTTTTACTTTTTACGTTTTACTTGCTATATAGTTATTTATGGCTAACTCATATTTACTTACTTAAAATTGATTTGTTTCAAGAATTTATATAGTAATGAACGACACATATTTGGAAGATTTGGGTGATTGTTAATTTCACTAAAAATTTTATTTAAAGTGGGCATTTCATTCTTGAAAATAAGCTGTGTACTATCGATCGTACAGATGTTTTAACTCTTTCATCGTCTGTTGCAAGGATAGAAGGTCGACCGCTAATATTTTTAGGACATCTTACTGTTTCACTCTGCTTATATTCCTTAATTGTTCTGTAAATAGTTGAATTCCCAACGTCTAAAATTCATTATTTATTTTCATTACAGGATGACTTGTTCAAAGTTCGATCTTTAACTGAGACTAAGGTTTACTGAGTGCTACGTATGGTCAGTGCTGTTTATTTAATAAAATCTGTTCTTTTTAGAACAAAATTAGTGTGTTTTATTTCAAAAATGTCACGTAAGAATTTAAATAATCGTTGTGAAGAGATGGTAATACTTTTGCAATAATTATGTGATCTATTTGATATAAAATGAACTCAGGATTTTTTTATACTTTGGCAACTATGTCAACTTCGAATGGCAAATGACGAATGATGGCAAAAAAAGACAAGGTATGGTATAAGTTTTCTAGATAATGCCATGCGTACAGGAGGGGATAGTCCAGAATGCTTAGATTTTTTTTAATATATCTTTAACTTGGTTTCTTATTTTTTTCCGTATATTTGTTTGTCCCTTTAATATGTATGTTCAATAAACTACATTTTCGAAGATTATTTTTAC
This sequence comes from Diabrotica balteata, assembly GCA_918026665.1. Classification (NCBI taxonomy): domain Eukaryota; kingdom Metazoa; phylum Arthropoda; class Insecta; order Coleoptera; family Chrysomelidae; genus Diabrotica; species Diabrotica balteata. The sequence goes on from OU898278.1 coordinate 161,102,508, forward strand.
GTTCTATTATCGCGCACATTTATCCGACGTATGCGCACCATTAGCCGAATAGGTCGGGTAATTGTGCGCTTTACAGTAATGGGAAATTGCGCCTCTAACTGTTCTACTGTTCAACCATTCATTGAATGCAGTGCCTACCAATATACCTAGACCTTTGAAGTATATCTTCTAAAAAGTTGGAAACTGAAATGTTTTTTTGCAATATCTTGAATTAGCCTTAGGTGCGCAACAATAGTGACACAACAACTCCCCCCTTAGTGAACTTGTTAATCATAATGAAGAGGAAATCGGTAAACAAAGAGAGTATTGATGATATCCGGATACCAAATTAGTAGGGGTGTATTATACGAGCAACTAAGAAGACGGGCCCCATAAAATACACGTAAAATACACTATTAAAAATGTAAAATTATCCAATTTTAAAGAAATTATATTAAATATTAAAAATTATGTAAATTAGCGGTATAAAGAAAAGTGGTCAGCTATTACTAATAAAACAAAAAACGATGCATATCATTTTTTGCTTTAATCATTTGCAATATTTTTTGTTTAATCAATCATCTTCTATGCGTAGAATATCATTTATTTGATCATCTTTCTCAGTAACTATCAGTAAGGGTCCGATGTATTAAAATAAAGCATTTTTTAATTGATGCATTTTTTTAATATACTAAAAATATTTAAAATATTATTTGTATAAATACAAAAATAACAAAGATTATTTTTATAGTAGCTTTAATTTTGAAGACGGCCCTGTCCTGGTAAAGTTTAACTTGCCATCTATTGAACACATACCCAACTTTTATAATGGCTTACAGCTTCCTAGAATAAACGGTAAATATAATAATTTAGACAAACATTTTTTTTCATATTTTTATTTAAATTGGAATAACTAAAAATATATTTATAAGTAAATTGTTATTTCCATTAGAGACGTAATTTTATTGTATCATTATTTTACGATAAAAAATTTGTATTTCAATTGTATGGTTTAATTAAAAATTAAAAAAAATTTAAAAACTGATTGCTTAATGGATAAAAATATTATATTTCATACACTTTGTATTAATCAGTTTAGATTTGTTTATTAACAAGTTTTTATTGGTAAATATTTCGTTGACTAGAAAAATAGCATTTCTATCAGTATTTACCATCTGATTCAATCTGATGACAGATGTCAAAACTGTCATACTAATAAATTATTTTTTATCTTTATTGTTTCTTATATAGTGGCCACACATTTCTTTGGATATACTGTTCTTGCTGAATTTGATTTACATCATTATTATAAATGACATCAAAGCTAACGAGCAACCCTAAATTTGTTTAACATCTGTCAACCGTCAAAATGCGATAAATGGAGATGTCTCGTTTACTAATTGTGTTAATTTCGCACATTTTCAACTCAAAAGTTATGGATTAGCTACTGAAATATGGTAATACGTTAGTTATTATTTGAAAAATATAGTTATCCTGTAATAGGCAAATATCTATCTACGTCTTAACATTTTTTATGATGTAAGTATACTTCTTAAGTTGATGTAACTTATGAATTTATTTTTTAGGGTGCAAATATTTCCCAATTGGAACGAGATATTGGTTCAGAACAGTTTCCTTGCAACGAGCATTACTTTGGTTTAGTTAATGTGAGTAATTTGATCGTTATATTTGTAAAAATTCTTGGTTCAGTTTCATAATATTTACTGCCGACTTTTAGCTTTTGAACATCTCTGCAAATTAGTTTACAAAGTGGCTGAATGGTTAGGTGTAATAATTAATCGAATAAACATAATTTCATGGATTATCCAGTAACGTACAAAAAATTTGTCATACATTACTCATATTTTTTGTTTCAGTTTGGAAATACATGCTACAGCAATTCGGTGCTTCAGGCTTTGTACTTTTGTAAGCCATTTAGGGATAAGGTTTTAGAATATAAAGCTAAAAACAAAAGGACTAAAGAGACATTACTTACATGCCTTGCAGACCTATTTCACAGTATAGCCACCCAAAAAAAGAAAGTAGGCTCTATAGCACCAAAAAAATTTATAGCAAGGCTACGAAAAGAAAAAGGTATGTACTTGTAAATTTATTATGTTACTTTTGATGAAAGCTCTTAAATTTGCTACTAAAATGTAGATGTTTTGCATTATATTGAAGTGAAGGAGTTATGGCAACTGAAGAGGACTAGGTTATATTTTGTATCATATTTAATTTCCATTCATTTGAATGAGAATTAAATTAAAATTGTATCTATTTGTTGTTACAAACATTTCTTACAAAGTATGTTTGTAATAAACCCATATCAAATAAACAGAAGGCTAAAATTTGTTTGTAAACTGTAATTAATATGATAAATAATATAAAGTATAATGGGCAGTTAGATTATATAGGTCCAGAGTGAAAGTCATTCCAATTTTAATTCCATAAAAATTTAAAGAAAGTTTAGGTCAAAAAAATCAAAATAGGAAACATCAGATCCAGACATAAGTATATTCCAACAGAAGTGTTACAGCTGCTTGAAATTTGTTTATTTTAAAGAGATTTTTTAATCATTTGTGCAAAGAAAAAGGTAGCTCAAGAGAAGAGGAAGATGGAAGCATTGTATTATATTGTATAAAAGCTCATTTTATATATTTAATGTAAATGACTGTTTCCCAAATGGCTTTTAATACTCATGAAGCACAAGAAAAAATTATGGACTAAATGTGTAGATGAAAATATAGTTGCCTTATAGATATTAGTAAGCATAATACCATCAAAATTGATAGCAATAAAGTGACAGAACCTAGTGGGGCCAGTTCAATTAAATTAAAGGTCAGATAATGTAGTGAAGATTCAGTACAGGATAAAGTACTGTATTGATTTAACTGTACTTCTAGTCTCCTTTTAACCATAGCTATTAATAAGGTCAAAACCAGTGAGAGTAACTAACTTTGAAAAGATTTAACAATTTTTGTTGTTACACACCTCCTTAATATGTTGAAAACTACATATATTTGTCAAATTAAAAGAAATATGCCAAAACTATTAAAATGATCAAAAGTGAAAGACATTTGAGGATGAATGCATGAGGAAAACATGTCATAGAATGATTCAATTGGTTTATAAACACCAGAAACTGTGTGACTGAGTGTGTAATTTGCTTTTGAAGAATATCTTTGTTTGACTGTTGCATGAAATATAAAGTGATCTTGGAATTTTTCTGTTTCAAAAATTATCTTCATGCACTGAGGAAAATCAGCTCAACATTTAAGTGAGCAGTGATGGATTTCTTAATCATGATAATGTGTCACTATTGGTATATAACCTTGTACAACAATTCTTGGTAGAATAGAAAGGTGACACACCTCTACCAATCTCTCTGACATAGCACCCTGTGACTTCATCTTTAGAAAATTGAAAATAGGATTCTGGTGTCTTTTTTGCCTTTGCATTACTATTGTGGTATTTGTTTTCTTGACATTTATTTTCGATTTCATCTTTTCTGTTACTTATACCTACTTATTATATATTAGTTCTTACAGTATTATTAATTATGATTTATAACTGGGAATAAGCCACAATTAAAGATAAAAATACGTTTATTGACGTTTCAATTTCCAATTCGGAAATCGTTCTCAAAATTTCCGAATTGGAAATTGAAACGTCAATAAACGTATTTTTATCTTTAATTGTGGCTTATTCCCAGTTATAAATCATAATTAATTTACAATGCCACAAGAAAATAGCTTCAGAACAATATACAGTATTATTATATTACATTATTAAGTATTTGCTGTTATTACTGGATGATCTAGATTTATATAATATTCCCTCTAATCTTCTGTTCTACAATTTCCAATTACTCCTACTGTAGTTTGTAGATGCCTTGATCTTCTTTTTACATTGTTTATTATTCTATCATCTCTAATATAAATCATACTGGTCTGAAAATAACATCTTCTTAATTCCATGGATTGTTCTTCTTGTTTATTTCAGTGATTGGGCATTTCTTCACTGTTTTAAATCAAACTTACTTCCTTTCTACTTTCCTTTGGAACATAAATGCCAATAATTTGGCAATTTTGTTTATTTGTGCGCACTTTCCCGAATCTCTATTTACCTTTCTTTCCAGAGGTTTGTATATTTCCCATTATTGACCATAATATTTTTTTTTAGAGACACAGAATATTAAACACAAGAAGCTGTGAATACCCTTCTTTCCTTTCTAAAAGTATGTCTGTCTTTGTTCAAATGACTTGTTTTGGTCTAATTGGACCCAATAGTAGTTTTAAATAGCTACTGCATATAATTGATATTTCATTAAAAAAATAAATTTTTATAGTACCATGTAAGTTTCAATTAAACCAGGAATTATTACAAAATAGATGTCTAGGGGCTTATAAACTAGGGGGGCTTTTTCTTCTTTACATTCTATCTCTGTTTCAAAGTTTAGCTATGATCATTGCTATTTGGATTTTAGATATTATTATGGAAAAGTTGTTTGGGACTACAACCAAACTACTCCCTTAAATCTTACAGTCAAATCCCATTTCTCCCTATACTCCATTTTCTTACAATTTTTTCCTGAAGTATGTGTCATAGAAATTGTTATTTGCTTCCTCAGATAACATTTCCAAAATATTGTAGGTTTCAACTCTTGATGGTCAATAGTGATTCTTTTTCTGTTCTCATTCTTCTGAGTACCTAAGCTTTTATTGTTTGATCAGTCCAGGGTATTTTCAATAATCTTCTGTAAATGCATAGTTCAACTATTTCTATTTTGTTGCAGCAGTACTTATTCATGGTCCATGTCTCAACACTATATAGATGGATAAAATAAATATAACATTTTCTAGACATATTTTTAGTTGTAAGCTTTAGTTCTTATTGTGATTTTCTTCGTGTAATCATTGTTTTTGTGCATATATGTCAATCATCATCATCAAAGATGTTACAACTCTTCATTAGTCTTTGCCACATTTACTATTGCCTTAAATGTCTATTGGTCCTGTGCCACTATTTCCCATCACTACCATTTTCTCAATATCCTCATTGACTGCATCTTTCCTTTGTTTTCTAGGCTGTCCTACAGACCTTCTCCCTTCTGGTCTTTCCTAAAACACATTGTTTATAAAGGGATTGTTGTTATTGCATTTCACATGTCCTGTCTTAGTCCTGCATATTATGTTCCCAGATAGTTATGTTTTTCTTTGATACAATTATAAATTTAGTTTTCTTTTTGTTGAGTGTTAGGTTAGCTTATTACTTCTATTTTCAATTTCTAATGTAACTGAGCCTCCACTGTTATTCTGAGTGCATGTAAAGCTGTCGCTCCCGGCTACGAAAGATGTCGTTAAGTCATGTTAGGGACGTTTGCACAACCTGAAAATGCTAAGCCTAAACCAGAAAGTTACATAAACTTTTTTGAACAAAAGTTGTGTTTCTTTGTAAATATGAGTTAAGACAGTGTACCCGCAGATTGAAACCCTAACCAGTTCATTGCAGTTTCCAAAGCATCCTGAGCATCCGCATTTGAAAGACAAGCATCTCCTTGGTCAATCATTTTTTCGTCATTATCATCTCCCGCGTTATTGGCTTTGGTTACAATGTCCTTGTCCTCAAGTTATTGATTCACGATTTAATCATAATTCAGATGTTGATAACCGAGGTTAATAGTATCGCCATTTTCAAATCCCTTATTTGCATAAATGTTTATCACATCATTCAAATCCTCGCAATGTTTGGAATAGGCTTCATTTTTGGTAGCAGTGTTGTTTTTCTTTGTAGTTTCATTGCTGGTTTCTTCTTATCGTTCATCTGAAGTTAGAGAAGTCCGCCATAATTTTTTTCCACACATGTTTCGAGTTGTTTTCATTAAGAGCCTCCCATGCATCAGATATAAGTCTTTCAGATGTAGGTTTTTTACAAATTGCACTATACTTTCTTCATCACTTTCATCAAAATATATGCAAAAAAAAATAAAATATTTTGTGCCAACCATGATCTGGATTTTTGATGTCCGAATTATGGATGCTATACTGTATATGTTCTAAATCTACTATACTAGAGTAAAATTTAACTTGTGTTTATTTTTATTTGCAGAGGAATTTGACAATTACATGCAGCAAGATGCACATGAGTTTTTAAATTTTCTCATCAACCATATTAGTGAAATTATATTAGGTAAGTTGTTAATTAAGTCATTAAACTAACGTTTTTACTGTTGCAATATGAGCATACTAATTAGAATATATACATTTTAACACAAGTTAATTTGATTACTAAGGAAAGTGCACATATTTCACTCTTATCAAATTAAAATTTATCGCTATGAAAGAAAAATTGTTTTGAATATTTTCATAAAGTTAGTTTTTATGTTTAGAAGGATATCTATTATTTATTTAATTTAAAATGTTATTATGGAATAGTCCTGAATAATACATCCGCCATCGCACTAATGCAGGTGCCATTTTTGTGCTGTAATATACTTGTTCAATATGCTTTATTAATTTTTATAAATTATTATTAGCAGACATTAAAACATTTGAATTGAATGTAATAAAGTGACACTTATAGACAGTTATAGAGACACCTATAAGATGAGGATTATGACAAGAATGTGTATTTGTATGTGACATTTTTTTAAATTATTGGTCACAATGGCACTCTAATGTCATCTATCACTATTTTGTCACCTGTTACAACTAGTTAAGAAGCCTTCATCCATTTATTTCTTCCCTCCAAATTTCACTTTTATAAGTATAGCCGTTCAAATGATAAGAGGGGGAGGGGACTTTTGGCTAGGACCTTCTTATTGTAGTTCCTTCTCCTATCGGAGGTTGGCTATCATCACAGCTATCAGTAACTTATTGGCGGCTGCTCTGAACAGATCTACTTGATTTTACCTTGCATTGTGAGCCTTAATATCTCATATTTTGCACCTCTGGTAATGTGACCTAAATATTTCAGCTTTCTTGTTTTAATGTGCTTTATGACTTCGCAAACCTTTTGTAACCTTCTTAACAATTCTGCATTTATAATTCGTTAAGTCCATGGTATTTTCAAAACTCTTCTATAACACCACATCTCAAATGATTCCAACTTCTTTATATTATCCACTATTAGTATCCAGCTTTCCATTCCATACAGCAAAGTCGAGAACATGTAGCATCTTAAGGCTCTTATCCTCAGCTCCAGAGGAAGGTCTCGATTAACAAACATTGTTTTCATTTTTATAAATGCTTGTCTTACAATTTCAATGCGTGTCCTTATTTCTCTACCTTGGTCATTGTTTTCATTTACCCAGGTTCGAAGATATTTGTAGCTATTCACACTTTCTACTTGTTTTCCCCGATATCTCATCATCATCATCTTGGTGCTACAGCCCTTAGAGGGCCTCGACCTTCTCAAGCTTTCTACGCCATTCTGTTCTGTCCCTTGCTTGCATTTTCCAGTTGCCGACTCCGATCTTCTCCGCATCTTGTGTTACCCCATCCATCCACCTCAGCTTTGGTCTACCCCGTCTTCTCATTCCCACGGGTTGCGCTGTTAGAATCTTTTTTATCATGTTCGATTCAGGGGCTACACGGGCTACATGTCCTGCCCACTGCAGGCGGTTTCACTTAATTCTAGTGGTAATGTCTTTACCACCAAACGTATACTTGTAGATATGCTGCAGTTCAAAGTTATATCTACGCCCCCATATTCCGTTCTCACAGACTGCTCCGAATATCTTGCGTAGCACCTTTGTTTCAAAAATCGATAGAGCGGATTCATCTGTTTTAGTTAGCGTCCATGTCTCTGATCCATATGTGAGAACTGGGACTACCAGTGTTCTATACAGCCTTATACGAGTTTTTTAAGACAGACGTTTGTTAACTAAGTACTTTGATAGACCGTGACAACACCTGTTTGCAATTATTATTCGCCATTTTATTTCCTCAGATATGTTATTATTGGGGTTAACCCATGTTCCTAGATATATGAACTCTTTGACTGCTTCGAAGTTTTGCTCATTGATGATTAAATTTGCGTCAACATTTCCAGCTCTTGTGGTTGTGTTAGTCGCCATGAATATCGAACCCCCCCCCCCCCCCCCACCTTCGACATTGTACCGACATTGTCGATTGTAACCTTTGCTTTTTATTCCAGTACAGATTGAAATAATCCATATAACAGTTTTACGAGTTTCTGATGTACTCTATCAAAAGCCTTTTGATGATCTATAAAGCAGACATAGAGATCCTGGTTTATATCTAGTCGTCTTTGCGCGATAACGTTAAAAGTGAACAGAGCCTCTCTCGTTTCTAGTCTTCCTCTGAATCCAAACGGGGTATCATCTATATCTTTTTGTATTATTTTGTATAGTCTTCCATCTATTGTTTTGAGAAATTTCTTAAGTGTGTGGCTTATTAAGGAAATTGTTCTGTACTTTTATTCTACTTTGTAGTTCTTGCTATTTTGGCTCATTTGTCCTTTTGGCTTTTCTCCTCTCTTTTATTAATGCTAGAATTTCTGAAATGGTCCACTTCTGTCTTTTATCTTATTTTTTTCATGCTTTAAATTTTCTTCTCCAGCCTTTGGTAATGCCTTCTGAATGTTGCTCTACTTTTAATTGACATCTTCTGATGTTAAGATTTCTTCTCCTACTTCTGTTAGATTTAAGTGGACTTGTTGGACCACTTTTTGATGTATTTCTCTCTTTTTCTTAATTTTGTATAGTCAAACGTTGGTTTGTTTTTAGGTATTATAGGGTAGTACCTAGGACAGTACAAATACAAGGATCTGTTTAGAAAATATATTTTTTTACATAAACTGAATTTATTTTAATAGCTAATCGTAACGTTCAAGAATAAAATTCATAAAATTAAATGAATTGAAAAAGAGTACAGAATGAGATCAATATCAATCAATAAAATGTACGATTTATCCCACATCAAAGATTCTCCTTTTAACATGGCGCTTATCCTATAATGTAAATGGATTACTTTCAAGCATCAAAAGCAGTGCGGTTTTACATTGAAACATTGTTCCGCCAATTTAGCATACTATAATGGTCATTTGTTAATTCTTTAAATATCATCTACCTCATTAAAAAATGGTTTTCCCAACGTTCTACTTCCTTTCATTTGAATATTTCCGAAATATTTTAAAAACTGTATAAATTAGTATCTCCAGTTAAATTACGTTAGCCAATGTAAATTTAAATTATACTTTTCCTCGTAAACATTTATATACGTATTCTTTATGTATATAACTGATTAAAATATGGGTTAGCGAAATAAAAAAATGCGCTGATAAGAAACGCTTATGTAATTTTAATGAGGAAACACGTTCTAATCTTCTTGTATCATCTTGAATCAACATAATACTGAAAATATGTTTGTTATAATTGGCTTCGATAATATTTACGTCATTTTCTGTAGTAAAATAATATTATCATTAAATAGTTGAACTACTGACATAATTTTCTTAAAATATTTTAATGATGTATCAAAATTGGATAAAGCAATAAAAATAATGAGAATGCACGATAGTCCTTTTCTCCATATTTCGGAGATTTCTCTTTACTTATTCCATTTCATTTGTTTCTTTTGGTTTATTTATTTATTCACGGAAAAAATCCATTTTAACAGTATGATAAAAATTTATCAATAAGTTCATAGGGGCGTTCAAGTATGAAGCAACGCAATTTGGGAACAGGGGTCTTCATCGACGAAGAGAAATAGAAAATACGTAATGGAAAAAACCAAAATATAATGACGGGAACCTATACAACGTGGAATACAGCATTTCTTTTTAATATTTGTGGTTTACGATCCCTGCGATAGGGTAAAACTGTCTATTTATGACCGGCTCGTGATATCCCGTTGTTTGTTGGTAAATCGACCCGGTTCAAAAGAATTGAAAGCTGATGCACCGCATGTCCAACACAGGTTGCGGCTACTAGAGGTATGATCAGTGTCTTGGTAATTTTACTATGGAGTGATCTAAAGAAGTTGTGTTGGAGTTTTTATAATTGTATAAATTACCCAACTTAATAAAAATTGTACCGCCAACACTGATGGCGTACAACATACTTACCCTTCAATGCTCACCATCGGAATGGTCCGATTACATTTTCGGGGTAGGTCGAGTGCATTTATCAAAAAGCAAATATTAACTAATTTCGCAGTAACGTGGGATGCCAACCGTTGTCTCTTTTCTGATCGTAAAATCGATTTTTTTTTTCTTTTTGCCGGCGTAAACTAGCCTAGAGCGCCATTCCACGAGCTGTCTGATTTCGGCTTAAAATGTTAGCGTTGCTAAGTTTTAGGAGTTTTGGAGCGGGAAGGGGATTCGAACAACGCGTTACGCAAGATAGTCTTTTTGCTTAAATAAAAAAACTATGGAATTAGAATCTCCCAAGTTGGCAATCCTTTTCGTTTGCTGAAGTGTGTTTTTATAGCAATTCCGAAGAAACAGCGGGCAAAAAGATGCGACAAAGACAGGTTAATTCATCTGATGAGTACACATTGAAATTTTTTATTCGCATTATTCATGTAAGAAAAAAAAAAGTCATTGCGAAAGAGACCTAGATGAAACTCAGTGTGGATTTAGAAATGCACTGGGTACCCGTGAGGCACTTTTTGGATTAAATATACTTCTCCAAAAATTCCGCTGCCAACGTAAAGATATTTATATGACTTTCATCGATTATGAAAAGGCTTTCGGTAGGAACACTTTTGAACATATTAAGAACCAAAGCCATTGATGGTTGTTTTTGTAAAACGTATTGAAATTACTGGTTTAATAATTAGAATACTTAATAACAAAAAATGAAATGTATGATTGTGAATAAAATTAGTAATTGATTGAAAATCAGAGAAATACCTGACGTAACTCATTAAATGTTATCAATTCGTGAAAAAAGTCATTTACCTTTTGTATATGGTGTATGGTACATAGCATGGCTCTGTGGCACCACGCGAGAAGAAATTATCGTGAACGCGAAACTGGAGCTCTGACCGTCTCTAATACTTGTGAGCTTCTCGTGCCTGGCTCTCGACTTAGGGATGAAGAGCAACGTTATTACATAGATGGCCGAGGGATATTTTCGGACGGAAGACGGTAATAAACTAGATTATAACGATGTAACTCGAGCCTTTTGTGTACAATAGGATATGCATCCCATTATTGAGAAATACAATAAATTAGATAAGATCTCAAAAAGTTGGTATTTTGAAAATGTTTTATTTCAAGTGTTCGGGATTAAAATGAATGATTTATCAAACACGTGTGGTTATTTAGGCAAGTGGCTTTCTCACGACAAACAATATGAATTATACAGTTTTACTGTCTGAATTTGAAGAAGATAAATTAGATATATAATAAGAATAAGTAATTAAAATATATAACTGAATGAGTAAGCAAACAATGGTAGATTGTGTCATACAAACTTATTGGAAACAGTCGTACTAGTCGATGGGGGATTAACCATCTAATGTTACCTTCTCTCCCCGTTATTATTTAATATGTACTCGGATACAATTTTCAAAGAGATTTTCCAAATGAATACTTTGGGATGAAAATCAATGGTGGACTGATTAATAATTTTAGATACGCTGACGACCTGTTATTTTATGGGATAGTCTCCAGGACATTTGAGAGTTGTTGCATTGCATAAACACAATGACGGGACTAAAAATGAATGTTTTTAAGACAAAATTTATTTAGTCACTAATCTCACCACAATGCTTCCCTACAGATAAGTCAACAAAACATTAAGAGAGTTACTCACGTTAAAGATCTGGGATGCTACATTACAAACCAAGTAGACCCAAGTAAAGAGATCAAGTGCAGAATTGGAGCAGCTCCCACAACGTTTCTAAAAATGAAATCATTCTCGCGTGGCCACATCTTATACCTAAAATTGCGCCAAAGAATGTATTTTTGACACTGGGCTTTTGACTATCTGGGAAATTTTTTTCGCCATATCCAATTGCTACTTCTGCATAATATTGTTTGAAGCACAAGTCCCTTTTCTTTTTATATTAATCCAGCTGATAGTAATTCTGAAATATTTTGCCTTTCTTCATGTGAAACATTATTGCCGCTCTTACTTCTACAAGTTAATGAACAAAGATCTCTTAAAGATTTTAATTTTATTAAGAGACACGCTTGGTACTGCGTTTACTACTCTACGTAGTGTGTGATCGCGCGATCTGTCGTTACAGTCGGTTCAGTCATTCGTCTTTTATTTTATCATACCTCTGCGTGATAAGCTATGCTTCCAATATGTTTCTCTCCGCCATTGGTAATTTGATTCACAGTTTTATCTTACTTCAGTGGTTTTCGTGGAAATTGGCCAAAAAGGATGAATCAGGCAATACTATTGCTTCTATTGTTTTTTATTTCTAATAATATTTCCTTGTTTTAGCTGAAAGACAACAGAATTCAACTACAAATAATGTGAAATCAAAAGCATCAGGCGAAAATGGGACAGCCCATAGTCCGCCTGAGCCTACGTGGGTACATGAAATTTTCCAGGTAAGTTTTTTAAATACGTTTTTAGATCAAATATACAAGATCTATCTTCAAAGAATCTGACATTCTATCATAACTTCGCAATGTTTTCTGCATTTTCAGTCTTGCAAACACTAGTATCACGGAGTTGTGTTACTCAACTCATTAACTGCGTTTTAAATATTTTTTAGGGTATACTGACCAGTGAAACGAGGTGTTTAAATTGCGAGAACGTTAGCAGTAAAGACGAAGATTTTTTCGACCTTCAAGTAGACATCGAACAGAATACGAGCATAACGCACTGTCTAAGGTGTTTTAGTAACACCGAAACGTTATGTAGCGACAACAAATTCAAATGTGATAACTGCAGCAGTTACCAAGAGGCGCAGAAGTGTATGCGCGTCAAAAAATTACCTATGATACTAGCGTTACACCTCAAAAGGTTTAAATACATGGAGCAGTACAATAGGCATATTAAAGTTTCTCACAGAGTGGTCTTTCCTTTAGAACTTAGGTTATTTAATACGGTAAGTTTTATTTACTAAAGCTTTGTTTTACAAGTTTTTAAAAGGCTGTTCTTGAGATTACACAAATCTTCTTAAAATTTAAACAAATGTAAAAATTTTCAGATTTGTTCCTTATGCTTTATAGACAGTGTAACAAAAGTCTGTTGTGAAATGATTATATGGATATATTGGTAAAATATTTTGGCCGGTACAATCTTGTCTCCTTGCCAAGTGAATGAGTTCTGTTGAATTGAGCAACCATTTTCTAAGATTAATTTTTCATAATTAAATATAATCACTAGTATAATAATAAATAATACAAAATAAAATAATATAAAACAAAAATATGATCAAAAAAAGGTGATACCCAACATGTTTGTGGGAAATCTAGAGTTCTCGTATTGCTAGCCATGTGCTATAAGCTATTCAGCAGAATATTAATAAAAAAAATGGTCCGAATGTTAAAAAACAATATTGGAGGAATAGTCACAATTTAATTTGGGAATAGTAAATAAATAACGGATCAAACTTTTGCACTAAAAGAAGTTCAAACAACCGAGAGTACAAGAAACGTTTATCTTATTTTTATTGACAACATATAGCAATATAAATTGAAAAAAACGTAGCATACTTTCGCATTATGACACGTTTAAATAACATGGAATGTGCTGAAATTCGAGACTTCTCAGTGAGATCGAAAACTCCATTATCAGCCCCAAAAATCCAGGAAACTCCGCGGAAAAGACTTCTTAGGACTACCCCGACGAGCACTTAAGGGCACTTCAATCACATATTCGGATTCTACAGGCAGAGTGAACAAGCTCCGTTTGGCAAGGACATTGGCTTAATTATTCGACTTTACACCTGAATGTCCCGGTCCCATGTCAAATTAACCTTGTTGATCAACGCAACGGAAGCTTGTGCATTCCAAGTTGGAGGTAACTCTGGGTGCTTTAAGGGCGTTTAGAGCTGCCTGTCATTGGTTTTCCAAGACAGGCTCATTCAACCATCTCCTGAGCACAGAGTAAGCTTCCTAAGATATTAGTATGTAAGACTGATGCATAGATTCCGAAATCTGGGCTCTATCCTACGTTCTATTCTGCGCCTGTATTCTCTCAGTCGTCCATCTTGGACCCATCTGTCAACCAGTCAACAGTGTTGGTTCTTCATTACACACAGAAAAATAATCGAGCAGAATAGTGAATTAAAGATGAGGGACCATGCTATCTTGCACTATGAAAAGCGACTAGATAGTCCTCGGCGACATACCCCAAATGTCACAATGACCAGTCCGACCGGTTCCTCCTAGCCATTGCAAAGAACAGTGGGCCGGGGACGCCCATCATTGGCTGCCAGCTCTACAATAAGATGTATAAATGGTAGACCCAACAAAACCTCAATAGCCGCTGTGGAGGTGGAACTCATAGCTCTTGAATTGTTAATACCCGCCAATTTCCAGTTCTTCACCTTGGTGTTTCTTTCACGACAGTTTAGAATCCAGAATCCTCGATATTTAACTGAGTTAGGAGTTGTCTCCCATAGAAGACAAGCTCCCTAGTAGAAGTTTCTCCGGATAAAGAAGACCACAAAGTTTTTCAGTAATTAAGGCCTATAGGGCTATGGGCCTTTCTTCAGGAAAACACAGAATTGAACTCTTTATTGTTCTCTGTCATTCTACCAATTTTTTCTACGATATTACGTTTTTTACGTTGGTACAACACTTTTTAGTGAAGTGTTGACACAGCTGAGAAAGATTTGTGCCACTAAATCAACTATGTTTTGGTAAAGTCTAGTGAATTTTAAAGCAATGGCTAGTCGTAAAGCTATTTTAGATAACGGTGTGTCACAAGGTGCCGAAAAGAAAATTATTCAGAAAGGCCATTGAATAGAAAATGTGGCAAAATTTAAGAGACAGAGTGGACAGGAGTATGACTGTGTCAAAATTACGGGAAAAACTGTACAGAGTAAGGTATTTTTTGTTGTCCGTAAGTGTTGTGTAGATAAAAATATCTTCGCAAGATCAAAAACGTTTATTTGACTCTTTTTATGATAATAATTCAAAAAATAACAAGAAACTCTTCTAGCAGGTTATGTGACATTAGGGGAGCCTCCAGAATGGTATAGAAAGATAGAAAATCATAAAATTAGCAGACAGTATCAACGGAAATACAAGCTTAAAACTTCTGGCTGTGATGTGTCCGTGTGCCGTTCCTTTTTTTGTTGACTTATATCAAGTAGGAGTAAAGCGTGTAAGAATATTACAGAAAAAAATTGTTGAGAAAACTACACTTGATAAAAAACGTGGTAAACACGGACACCAAAGAAAAATTTCAGATGATGTTTATTCTATGGCTTTAGAACATTTAAAATCTATTCCACATAAACCAAGTCATTACACACATGGAACAAGATGCAGATTGTACGTCGACAACCCAGACCTAACGATTAAGAACATTTTTTAGCAGTTTCAAAAGCTGTTTAAAGACACTACTGGGAATAATCTAACCATGAAATACAAGACCTATTTTAAGTTTTTTAGAGAAACTAATTTTACGTTCAAAAAACCGAAGACTGGCACATGTGATTATTGTCGTGAGTGTGAAATCAAACTAGAAAAGAACCGGAATGACGAATGCCGTGTTGATTACAATCTCATAAAAAGTGAGTCGAGGCATATTCCAAGCTAAAAAATGATTACTCGACAGCAACAGATGATAATGGCATTCTTGTCCTGGAATTTGATTACGCACAAAATCTACCATTGCCAAAGCTCAGCATAACAAAACAGTTCTATGACAGACTTTTATGGATGTATGTATTCAATATTCTTCTTCTTCTGGTTCCTATTCGTTTCGGATGTTGGAAATCATATTGGCAATCATAACCTTGCTCGCTGCGGCTCGAAACAGCTCCGTTGAGGTTTTCTTAAACCATGTTCTTAAATTCCGCAGCCATGATATTCTCCTTCTACCGGGTCCTCGCTTACCTTTGACTTTACCTTGCAATATAGACTGTAGCAGGGAGTAACGGTGCTGATTTCTCATAACGTGTCCCAGATATTGCAATTTTATGCGTTTGATCGTAAACACAATCTCTGGTTCCTTCTTCATTTTTCCTAGAACTTCCTTGTTCGTGATCCTTGCTGTCCATGATATTCTCAGCATTCTTCTATAAAGCCACATCTCAAATGCTTCAAGTTTTTTATAGTGGCGTCTGTAAGCGTCCATGCCTCCGCCCCGGACAAAAACACAGAGAAAACATAGCATCTCAAATGTCTCATTTTTGTATCAAGGGATATGTTGTGACTTTTGAATATGGCGCTCATTTTTGTTAAAGACCGTTTCTTGCCTTTCCTATGCGGCACTTTATTTCCTGTAAATTGCTCCACTGTTCGTTAATAATAGTTCCCAGGTAACAATACTGTTTTACTCGCTCTATCTGCGTCCCATTAATATATAGATGAGCCCCGTTTATATTCTCCTTGCTGATAATCATTTGTTTCGTTTTGTGGGTATTAATGTTTAGTCCGTACTGTTGACTGTACTCGTTTATTCTGTCCATTAGCCTCTGAAGTCCTTCTAAACTATCTGCTATCACCATGGTGTCGTCGGCATATCTAACATTGTTTACTCTTTCACCATTTAGGAGGATGCCTTCGTCTATTCCGTAAAGAGCATTCAATATACACGTGCATAATGATGGATCATATTATGTATATTCCTTCATAGAATTTCAATGTAAAAAAGGGAGCAAGTAGTGTTGCTTAATTCGTCTTTGACTGGATTCACATAAAGTAGCAGATTATCCTAATACCAAGCATATTGTTCTTCCATGAGATGCAGCTGGAGGCCAAAGTGAAAATCAGACTTTGTTACGGTTTTGTTCTTTGATATGAAAACTATACAGACTTACAGAGTCAAAGTGACACATATTTATCCTGTTAGTGGACAATCCTTTAGTCAGTGTTATAAGACAGGCATTAAAAAGAGTTCAAGTTGTCGAGGAACCAAAGTCTACCTATAAGAAAATCGTACATTGCAGACAAACTCCTTCCCCTTTCCGCCTCAAACATGACTCCTCTATAATATATGACTGAGATGCAGCATTTCTTCCTTAGTTTTTGAAGAAGCCTGTGAATAAGCCGGAAATAAAATGATTTATTTCCGTATATCCGAGCTTCCTCCTTCATTTTACTTCAAAAATGTAAGTCAAAAACAGCTGTTGTCGTTGCTGTATGTGGTAACCATGTTTTATAAAAAAATATTTTGTTGTGAATTATATATATGTATAAGGGTTAGACCCAAGATCTGTGGCCTAGAGCCCGATCTTGTTTTTTAATATGTCGTTTGTCCACAATTTTCCTTCTATGAGTATTTATTGCCTAATTGACGAAAGCTCTGATGATGACATTTATTATGTCGAAAGTATACTTAGCTTAATTAATAAATTATTTTACACACTATCAATTTTATTGAAAACATACCAAACCTGCTTACCAGTTAGACCTATTTAGAAGTGTGTACAAGTCTTACAGTCTTTTTCAATTCAATACTATAATATATAACTGTAGTACACTATACAACAGTAAAAAGTTATAGGCCTTTCTGCAGAAGAAGTTTTAATCTGCCAAATGTGTTCTCTAGAAGAAGGGCTTACGTAAACTTGTTTTAATACTCTTCATTTGAAAAGAGAAAAAAAAACGTATTTTATAAAGGTGTTCTCTATCATTTTATCAATTCTTAAAACTAAAACACTTAAACAATGCAAGTGTTGGTTCGCCTTAGGCATGTTTCAATGCAATTTCATTTAAAAATTTGTGTTCTTGTCTGAAAGAATAATTTTTACATTTTTATCAAAACAGCAATGATTTATATAATTTTTTACATTATTTATTTCAGTCGGATGATGCACTGAATCCAGATAGACTTTATGATCTTGTAGCTGTTGTGATACACTGTGGTAGCGGACCTAATAGAGGACATTATATAAGCATTGTCAAAAGCCACGGATTTTGGCTTCTTTTTGACGATGATCAAGTCGATGTAAGTAGTCATATAATTATTTTTATAAGTGGATTGTGACTCTCCTTCCTTTTTTTGAGAACAAATAATATATTTGTAATAACAAGCCTTATAAGTAAGGGATTTCGCAGCCATGATTAAGGTTTTTTAGTGATTCTTATTCATATTTTCTGTATTCTTTTGTTTTTTAGAAAATTGACGCTTCTACAATAGAAGACTTCTACGGCCTGACTGCAGACACCCAAAAATCGTCTGAAACCGGCTACATATTGTTCTACCAAAGCCGAGAAAGCTTATGAACTCTAGTGCAACTCGCCTTATCGGAAGGGGAGGGCGTTTCCTCTCTCTCGAAGTACAAATAGCCCCCTCCCTCTCTTTCACAGAGTAACCCAGTTCAGGCCAGTTCCCAGAGTATATTTTTTTTACTAACAATGCAAAATTGTTAATTCACCAAAGCGACTATATGTATCTGTGCCGATGGAGATTGAGTAAAAGAATGTGAGCTTTTATTTAAAAATTGGTAAAGAGGAGACTCAAAATTACTTTACATTTTAGAAATCAATAAGCAGGATGAATAAAAAATGGTTTAGTAGATTACTTACACAGTATTTACTATCTGTATATTGTATCCTCTTTTTATGAAACCACTTTTAACATTTACAATTAACGTTTTATATTTTTCTATATAACTATTTTTCTTCTATGTAAAGTCCTGTTTCAAAAGATTTAGTTACATCACTATTTACACAGATTTTTAAACTACAATTCCCATTAACGGTAACTTAAAATGATTAGTGTTCGTTATAGGTGCTGATCACAAGCTATAGTAGAGGAGTGTATCCGAATTTCGGATATTCTTGTTAACTCAGCCGATGTTATAGAACGTGTATAATTTTTTCAACAACTTTTTTACTCAAAAATTCTTATTATGCTTCAATTTATTATCAGAACAATTTATTTGGATCTAAAAATGAACTCATTGCATTTATATGTCAATAATGTGACTCTGCTAGGAGAGTGGAGAATTTCACAGACGTTTGACAGCTGTGGTGCTACTATCTATGGGAGAGTAGTTGTATTACCTCTTTTGACATGCGTATGTTTCAAATTACAGATAGTTTTCTAAATACTTTATATCAAGATTGTCCGAAATGTGGCTACTTTCCTCTATTACGATATATGAGAATTTAGTTTTGACAAATCTGTTGTTGCGTTCAAATTTTCTGCAGAGATCATAAATGAACTAAAGACCCCATCCTATTTAATAGCAAGTTGTAAACTTCTTGTGGGATCAAATTTTCTATTATACTCAGAGTAACCCCTCAACCAAAACTTAAACGTACTATTACCTGTTTATCGCAACCTTTATGAAAATTAAGAGATTTCTTCGAAAGTGACGAAGCACTGCCATTGTTTACTCTCTGCCCATTTGTACAGTTAACGGCGGTATAATTAATAGTTTTTGCATTTTGCGGACCTCTAGGAAATGACCTATTATCGTTATGCCTATAACGTGTCAGTCAAGAATTTTTAGAATATCGAAACGTTGTCGACGAATCAGTGGAATTGAGATCGCCATAGTTTTATTTAACGTGTATCACCAAAAGTTTTAATATTCTTATAAAGGTGAGATTTTTTTATGTTTCGGTCTAAAAAGTGGTTAAAAATTTAATTAACTACAGTTTGCCACTATAAAACAAATATATATAATAACTATATTTTTTGACTTGATACATGTTTTAATTTCTATAAAAAAATTTGGCTTAGCGGCAAAAGTCTAGCTGCCTGGAGAATTATAAAAATATTAGTTTTACCTTTTTTTCAAGGATTTTTTCATGATTTGTTTCGGCAACCGTGAAAATTACAGATAATTTAAAAATAATAAAATGTTTGGAAATTACAATAGAAGGTGTCATGAAAATATAAAACTGCATACAAAATCATGTCAGATCTATTTAAATTGTATAAATACCAATATTTTTGCGTTAAACCATGAAAAAATAAAAAATTACAAATTACAAAAAATATCCCTCATATCTACGTACTAATTGAAATTTTTTGTACACGTACAATGTTGCCATATAAATAATTGCTTTTTACGGAGGGAAAATGTTCAATTTATATTTAAAATTATAATTTGAATAAAAAATTTTAAATCATAGTATATAACAGAAGATATTTATGTTACTACTTACGAAAAAGTGTGTTTTTTGTAAACCGGAAATTGAAGTGACGTGATACCTTTTCAATACTCTTGATATCTTAATGAGTAAAACAATATCTGAGAAAACCTAACCCTTCTTCTTGCAGTTCCTTCTCCTATCGGAGGTTGGCTATCATCACAGCTATCCATACCTTATTCGCGGCTGTTCTGAAAAGATCTACTGAACTGCAACTATACCACTCTCTTAGGTTTCTTAGCCACGAAATTCTTCGTCTTTCTATGGATCTTTACCCTTAATTTTACCTTGCATTATGAGCCTTAATATCTCATATTTCGCACCTCTGGTAATATGGCCTAAATATTCCAGCTTTATTGTTTTAATGTGCGTTATTACCTCGCAACCCTTTTGTATCCTTCTTAGCGCTTCTGCATTTGTAACTCGTTGGGTCCATGGTATTTTCAAAATTCTTCTGTAGCACCACATCTCAAAGGAATCCACCTTCTTTAGATTATCCACTTTAAGTGTCCAGCTTTCCATTCCATACAACAAAGTCGAGAACACGTAGCATCTTAAAGCTCTTATTCTCAGCTCCAGAGGAAGGTCCCAATTAACAAACATTGTTTTCATTTTTATAAATGCTTGTCTTGCAATTTCAATGCGTGTTCTTATTTTTCTACCTTGGTCAATGTTTTCATTTAACCAGGTTCCCAGATATTTGTAGTTATTCACTTTTTCTACTAGATATTTTTTCATTATCATCTTTGAGTATCCCATAGTGTACTCGCTTTTTGGTATTTGTTAGTTCTTTTATTTTTTATGCATATTAAAGCTGTCGTATTTTCTGTCATATGTTTCTATTTTGTAGTTCTTGACATTTTGGCTCATTTCTCCCTTTGACTTTTCTCCTCTCTTCCATTAATGCTAGAATTTCTGAATTCATCCACTTCTGTTGTTGATTTATCTTTTCAGGCTTTCAATTTTCTTCTGCAGCCTTTAGTAATGCCTTCTGAATATTGCTCCACTTTTCATTGACATCTTCTGATGCTAAGATTTCTTCTCCTACTTCTGTTAGATTTGAGTTGACTTGTTGGATCACTTTTGATGTATTTGTCTTTTTCTTGTACCGAACCCAATGTAATCTAAATTAATATAAATAAGTTGTAACTGACGAAAAACAAAATATTTAAGTTAGTAAGAATTACTAATGTTGAAAGAAATAATATTTTTTAAAAACAATGCAACATTTGTTGAAAGGGGACATCACAATCAACATGGACGACATATTTGAAAATTGGTGACAAAAAAAAATTTTAACTGAGAATTATAGAAAAAATATGCGTCGAAATATTATAATAGCGAATGTTTCAACTGAAAACCTCAATTATTGGGCCAGTAAGGGCGTACCTCCAGTTTTGTTATTGAACACTTCCGATAGGTCAGTAACAGAAATATCTTCCTCTGATTGATTGGTTTGAACTAACTTTCTACTAGAAGAACTACTATTGTACCTTAAGAGTAGATGAATATAATTTCTAAGAAGTATAAACAAATTTAAATAATTGGCGGTAACTTACAATAAAAATAATTTGTGTAATTATATTTAATTTAAAATTGAATTTTAAACTTTTGGTGATACGCTGTTAAATCTATAACCTATTCTAAACACAGCTAAAGTTTCGGTATTGTACAAATTTACCCCCAAAAATTGAGCGGTAAAAAATTGTATATAGATGGCAGAAAAGATCGGGAAGTTATTTATTATGTTTTTATTATATTTATTTTTTTAAAAAAGAAGCCGTACTCCGTGTTGAATTTTAGAATTATTTGTAAAAGTTGCACACGAGCTAATATTAGGTGATGTATATTTTGTACATTTTTGTTGATAGCTAGTACGTACTACTAAAATATGATTTTGTGGGGAAAATATTTCAGGTTTTTTTAAATGGTTTTATTTTTAATCTTTAGCACTGCCTTCGTTTTATTTTCTATTTGAATATACAAAATAAGTCATTAAACAAAATATATATATTTAAAATGAGTATGAGTATAAATAGTTATCTTGGTTTTAAAACAATTTTATTATTATATTTTTTTATAGTTTTAAATTTTATTCTTATAAATGTAGTATTGAGCCTAATTAGCCGTAAGACCATTTTTCGAACTCGATTCATACACGAATTCAAATTCGAAGCCCCAGACCCGTTTTGAATTTTATATTGCGTGTAAAAAATGTGTGATTGAACAAAACCTTACAGATCGCCGTCTTGAACTATCTTAAAGATATTAAGAGTAGATTAGCTCTGAGGTTTCTGGCTCAAATTCAGTTATTTTTCTATAAGAAAATCTGAGGTCCATTCTTCACATCTTACGACCTTGTGGAACACCTCAGACACCTTTATATCATCTGTTCTCCTTTTATCCAATACCATATTCAAATTATCTCTTATATACTGCGCCATATGAAATCCCATTTGCAAATTTCTTATCTTGTCTTTCCATTCAGCTTCTCGATTAATTTTTTTTTTAATATTTTGCTCATATCCTAAATTATTATTCAAATTATATATCACATCATCTCCATTCTCTCCTATTCTTCGCCTTGGCTTTCCAGTTTCGTACTCCCAACATTCTCAAGTCTTCCTCCACCTGATCCTTAAATCGTGCTCTGGGTCTGCCTCTCCTTCTCACTCCATCTAATATTTAATTATAAATATCTTTGTTAATAGATAAGTTTTGGTGCCTCCATCTCATTCATTCTCTCTGTGACCTAACCACCACAGCCGGTTTATTTTGATGATCAAATTATATATATACACCGGTATATGCGGCCTTCCGAAAAGGATCTATGGAGGACTATCCGCAAGCCCTTATCTCTTGTGTACTGCTCCACTATAGACCGATCACACACCAGCATATTCTAGTCTAAGTTACAGATTCATATAGAATTTTAAACTACTTCGTCACTCTTTTTATTTTTCTGTACACCGGATCAGGATCCAAACCCACTACAGCATTTCGCTTTAGCGAAATAGTCCACTGCCTTCCTCGCTTGCTTATCTGGCCGGCTGATACAGTGCGTTAAGTTTTTGATTAGGTATTGCACACTATACGGAGCGCTAAAATCGGCAACGTTGCAAATGTTCGTTCTCCGACCCGAAAATCTACACCGACAGAAAATCATTTATTTTAGTTTAGTAACTCACAACAACGTTAGGGATGTACTTCTTTGTCGTCCGATCTCATGTTTCATTACGTAAAGCCGATTTTAATAGTAGGAAATTCGATAAAAATGCACTGAACTAATCGGTGCATTGTTATCGATTTTTATTAATGTGAAAATTTTTTTGTGGTTGAATTAAAAATAAAAGCGTATTTCTTTAAAAAGATAAAATAAAAAATATACTCTTATTGAAAATTAAAATATTATTCCTAATAAAATAAAAAATAATTCTTTATGACCTACAGAAATGGTTCAAATAGTTGACCTTCTACGGCTGAACAGTACCCCAATCTGTCATAAAAACTTCTGCGAACAGATGAAAGAGTTTCTGCTGTAACAGAATTGGAGACTTCTCTTATTCGATTTTTTAATTCATCCAATTTTGGGCTCTAGCCTCAGGATGAGCGTAAATAATGCTTTTTAAATGTCCCCAAAAAAAGAAGTCCATGGGTGTAAAATCTGGAGATCGCGCAGGCCACTTAATATCGCCTGTTCCACTGATAACTCGATTCGGGAAAGTATTGTTTAAATACTTCCTAATAATTCGAGCGTTGTGAACTGAACAGTCGTCTTGATGAAACCAAATATTCTCCAGATTTACATCAGGAAGAGTGAGAATAGCGGGAAGAACATAATTCTGTAACAAATCGAGGTATACTCTACTATTCTAGTTGCCCTCAATAAAAAATGGACCTATTATGTGGTCTCCTAAAATGCCAGTCCAGACGTTAACTTTTTGAGGACGTTGAGTTCGGTAAACAACACTTCTGTGCTGGTTTTCCGGCGCCCAATAAATCGTAATGGAAGGATTGTGTCTCCCTACTAACGAAACAGAAGATTCATCAGTAAATAAAATGTTTTTAATAAAATTTGGTTCACTATTAGCCTTCGTTATTAGAGTTTCACAAAACTCCATTCTTCGAAAGTAATCGTCTGGATAAAGCTGCTGCGTTTTCGAATATTTAAAATTCTTGTAACCGTGCTTTTTCCATACTTTCGTTACAGTAACATTGCTAACATCTAACTCTCTAGCAACGCTTCTACTTGAACGTGTTGAATCTACCTCGATTGTTGCACAAATTTGTGTATCCCGGTATTCTCTTTCCTCAACTTTTTCTGGTAACACTTCTCGAGCGTGACATTTTCTGCAATTTTTGAGGCAATAACAACTCTCAAAATTTTTAACAATATAAATTGACTGTACACAAGGAATTGGTCTTCCCTCAAAAAACACAGAAAATAAATCTACACACTGTTGCGCAGAATTGCCACTATAAAACCATTTTATTATTTGAGCTTTTTCCGTGGCCATATAAACAGACATGTTTACAAAAAATAAATTAAAACTCTACGCTGTTATACCTTTAAACAACCACGGTATAATGACAATATGACAAATTTGCCGACCGGCGACGTGCAACGACGAGTCAACGAAGCAGATATGTAGTGAAAGTCGAAGACGCGCAGTGTTGTCATTTATAGATTGTATACCTAATCCAAAACTTAACGCACTGTATAAATGAGACAACAGATGAGATATGGGGGATGTATAATAAGCTGAAATCGAGCACAACACCTAGGTCTTTTATCTGAGATACGTAGTCTAAAGGGCAACCATTAATAGTATAGATATGATTTTTATGAGTTTTATTCCGACCAAAAGCCACTAAATAACACTTTTTAACATTAAGTTCCATTCCGTTGCTGTCACACCAATAGCTCAACTAATCCAAATCAGACTGTAGCTTTTGATAATCACCATCATTCTCAATTTTCAAATATAATTTTAAATCGTAAGCAAACATTAGGAAAGAAGCAAAGAGGAAACAGGACCAACATAGTTATTGAAAACCCTGAACATACTATTTGTATTCTTTCAGTTAGATTGGATAACAACCATTCTAAAAATTCACTCTGGATACCCAGCCTCCTCAACTTATTGATTAATATCTTGTGATTTACCCGGTCAGTGGAGCGGCTTGAGAGAAATGCAAATTGCCTTTTAAAGTTGCTGACAAATAGTCACAGACAAGGCTCTCAAAAACTTTGGGAATACTACACACTAGAATGCTAATAGGCCGATAATTGTTCACTTGGAAATTATCTCCAGATTTTAGTATTGGATTAATAAAGCTAGTTTTTCAGTATACCGGGAACATCATTGTCTTTAATGGCAGGTTAAAAATGTGAAAAAGAGGTCTAGAAAGTAAAAAAGCTAAAGTGTTTAAGAAAAGAAGCTGGAAAACCATCTGGATCTGGCCCTTGTTGCTATCCGAAATGGAAAGTTTTTCAAATAGGTAAAAGAAATAATAAATTAGACTTACACACAATCAGTTTAATTTAACTATCTAGACGACCTGTTTCGCTTTCTACAATATGCAAAGCATCTTCAGGTCTGTCGATACAAAGTTACACATTGTGATAGGTTGATGTCTCCTGTTAAAAAAGTTTCATCCTGCAAATAACAATCTTTATCACTATTCTTCTTCTTGCGGTGCCTATCTGTTCCGGGTGTTGGCGATCAACATGGCTATCCTAATTTTGCTTCCTACTATTCTGAATAGTCCAGTTGTCGATGTATTAAACCACTTTCTTAGGTTTTGAAGCCAAGATATTCTTCTTCTCCTTGGTCCTCTCTTTCCAAATACCTTGCCCTGAAGAATGAGTTGCAACAAGCCGTATCTCTGTTCATTCTTCATAACATGGCCAAGATATTCTAGTTTGCGCTCTTTGATGGTGTTAATAATCTCGCATTCCTTGCCTATTCTACGTAGGACCTCAACATTAGTCATACGATCCACCCATGAAATCAATACAAGTTTTGGAAAAGTATTCAGCAAATATATTGACAATATATTTGCACATATTTTGAAAACAGATGAATATTATTCCTGTTTTTTTTTACTATTAAATTTCCAGAAATTTTAAACATTATCTTTCAGAGAGGATTCAATTTTGAGCAACATAATCAAGATAGCATTGTTCTTTCAGTTGTTTACAGTTAACTTGTAATAAAGAAAACTCATAGTCAGTTTTACTGAATACTTTGTCAGGAGAACAAAAATATCAATTTCAAGGTAAATAACATCATAAAACATGTTGATCATATCATCATGACTTTTATCTCTATACTAATCATCCCAGTTAAATTGTAAAAGAAACTTTATTACTTCCCGTACACTCATTGAGCGAATAAAAGCCATCTCCAATCAATCCTGGCTCATTGAAATATTGAGATTCACATTTAACCCCAAATGAGAGTGGAGGATATTGCCTCACGTACCCTCCGAAGCACTCTGGCGGCTCAGTTCAATCAGAAATTAAAACATTTTTTTTTGCTGTGCCGGGATCGAACCTGTTCTTAGTAAGCCACTTTTAGACGAATTGTTCGGGAATTAGATATACCAATTCGTTGACTATCTGAATAAACAAATCATCTCTAGGCCTTTAGGCTCAATACTTACTGTGCCATATTATATTCTCTAACTTTTCCAGCAGGCTCAATGATAATTGCTCCAAAGAGTAACTCTTTATTATATTATATTTCTTGAAGATAAGTTCCGATGCTCTTATAGGGTATAAGAAATACTAGAATAAGATAATTCCGTTTTCTGCAGTTTTAGACACCATGAAATTATCGGTAAATTCACGTAACAGTTTCAATTCATTTTATTAATATAAACTCACACTCAGTATAGAGTATACTAGTCACCGAGGAAAGCAGCGAAATGATTTATCTGCATTTTTATTAGAAGCAGTTCGTTCATTTTCAAATTGAAGATATTTCCTCGTTAAAAACAATCTTTTACATTTTATACATGTTTTATATTATGACGGTTTTGTGGTTTAATTGATAATGTGGAATATAGTATAAATATTTGCTGCGTAAATTTGTTATTATTATTTATTTATGCTTCAATTTCGTAGTGTATGACATTATAAGTTTAGATATTTAGTATAAGACATTTAAAGTTTAACAGTTTGTTTGGTGCGTTTATGCAATATAAATATGAAATCATTCTTTTGTATCAATACAATATTTAGTATTCTTTGTAAACTATGTTTCATTGTCTTTGCTCTGTACAAGGGATACTCCAGTAAGAAGTTGGGAACACTGAACATTACCTAACTAACTCTTACTCCATCTCCTCGATGGCCCTCCGTGCATTTTCAACTGACTGTGCCTCTAGCACAATTCTTGATGGTCTGTCTTAATCTGTACATCGCACATGATTATATTATTTTCGTCTTGTTCCACTGATCAATTCATCTTTTCATGTGTCTTGTTCAAACGTCATCTATGAAAGGCCTCTGTCAAACGTCATCCATCAAAGGCCTCTGTCAAACGTCATCCATCAAAGGCATCTGTCAAACGTCATCCATCAAATGTCAACTGTCAGATAAGTTACAAAAAAAATAATTAAGACCAAACAGAAAGGAGCAAATATTTTAAAAATATGAATATTGTTTAGAAATATTTTAGTAATAACGACTTTATACAAAACTGTCATAAAATATTTTATTTTTATGTTCTCTGGCCAATTCGTATTTGATATAATACTCAAAAAACTGAATTATCTTTGCACAATAATTATTATTGGCAACCGCCTCAAAAACTATATAAATTGTACTTTTTATCTAGCAGAAAAACATTTTATAGTTTTCATGTAACCCCAAAGATGTTTTAATCTTAGGTGCAACTTTTACAACATGTTCATTTAATTGTCGCTCTTTAAATATTATACCACAGGAGTCCTATCAGCGTGTGTAAAAATAAATGGTTGGTGTAGTATATTAAACTATTGAATTGAAAATATATAAATTTTATTGACGTGATGTTTTAAATGTAGAAATGTTGTTCAGTAAGTAACTACTGCAATTTAAGTTGTCTTTTGGTTCGCTACAAATTGTTTTCATCCCCTCTGTGGCTCAGTGGTAAGAGCGCCTACCTTTAAACCTAAAGGTCGTGAGTTCGAATCCCATCTGGGTAGAGAAATTTTCGTTTATTAAAAATTAATGAATGAAAATAATTTCTATCCATGTGCGATCGGTACTCACCGGAGGGACCGCAGACGTTCGGATACAATTAGCGTCTCTTAGCAAAGACAATGATGTCGACTTTGCTAAGTATCAAGACAATTACTCTACACATACACACACACTACACTAGGTACCTGACTGTACCATGCCAATGATCATAGTTGTCGAGGCATTAACTCAATAAAAAAAATTGTTTTCAGTGTCGAATAATAGAGCCCTAGTATTTAAGCAAACTTTTTAATGCAAAAATGATTGTATGCAGAGATCACAGAATTTGTTAAGTTAATAGTGAAAAATCTAGTTTTCTTTCTGTAATGTATATTCCGTATTGCATCTATCTCTATTAAATCAGTTGAATAGCTTCTCGTTCCTCATAGCCTGGCGTAAATATTCTAGGAAGAGGTATTTCAATGAATTTGAAAATATACATTTTCTACCCAATCTTTTCAGAATATTTTGGAAGTATAGGAAGGATCGCGCTACCACGCAGTACGTGGAGTAGTAAACGCAGTCATGTGCGTGTTTCATAATAAAATAAATAAAATTAAAAACCATCGCTCCGTGCGTAAACGATAAGAAAGCTATTCTTCTCCTCTTCGGTTACTCCCCCGTCTAAAACACAAATAACCGTATAAATAATGAGTATTTTCGTCACGTTTTTTGAAGGAATTGTCTAGCAAAGGTCGAAGTTAAAGTAGAGGCAAATCCTCCATAAGATACACTTACTATATGTCTTAACCATAGGTGTTTTCCTGTCAGAATGTGCGAAAATGCCTGATTGTACAGAGCAATAAAGGAACATTGGAAAAACCAACTCACGTGTTTAAGATGTAGTCATGTCACAATATCTGTAACAGCTAAACTGCTAAAAGAAAGCACCACCATCTCAAAGGCCTCCAGTCTTTTAATTTTTTGATACAAGGGTGAGAATTCAAGCATAAATTCCGTACAATAAAATTTAAAATACGCACTGCTTGTCACGTACAACCCAGCCTTTGAATAGTTCTATAGATAAACTACTGTGTATTTTACTTATTCACATTTAGATCCTCATTCAAAAATCCGCTTTGATTTGCTTCAAAAATTAATTGTAGATTTGATAGATTATCACTATCAATAGAAATATTTTGTAAGAACTAAAAATGGATACCAAATGGGAGAAAAACAACTTAAAATAATCTGCTATGCAGACGACGCAATACTATTTTACAGGCAGAATTTACAAAATAGTCATCAGACCAATAATGACATACGCGGCAAAAACAAGACCTGACATAGAGAGGACAAAAAGGATGTTAGAAACAGCAGAGATGGAAACATTTAGAAAAATTGATGGTAAGACACTATGGGACAGAGCTAGAAGTACAAATATACAACACAGATGCAAGGTGGAGAACATCAAAAACTGGGTAAGAAATAGAAGAGTAGAATGGAACGATCATATAAGGAAAAGGATCATAAAACCAAGGAATGACAACTGACTGGAGGCACATTGAAAAACAGACAGTCATGTCTATGTAAAAAGAAGAAGAATAAAAACATTTTAAATAGCTCTCGTCGCGTGTCTAAGAAAACATGGGATAGACGGCTTATTACACGATATTTAGTTAAGATCTTGAGGAAGGTCTCCAAAAAAAATAGATTTCAATGTAGCCGATAGACTTAAAAGATCTTGTGTGTATACCCTACACCGTTGTTTATGTATTTCGGATATGTTTTCGGGACCGTTAATGAGTGTTTTTGGGTCAAGGCCCTTTTTCTCTCTACGGTACCCATATTTACTCGCTGACCCTTGTTCGATCATTATTGAACTTTGCGATGAATCGCGATGTTCCTGACTATTTTTCAGCAATCAGTGCTCTTCATGCTTGTTGGAGGTATAGCCTCTAACTTGGTTTAGTTCTGTAGTTTCAGGAGGACTGAGGCTGCATTTTTCTCTTCCTTGTTTGCTTATGATCGTTGGTTCCATGTCTACTCGTGTCGACTAGATAGAGAATGTATGTTCACTCATAGCAGAGCCTGGCATGCCGATAGAAAGCTAATAAATGAAACCTGGGTGTCGCTTGATGTCCAAAGCCTTCATAATGGGCAACTTATATACTTGGTAGCGACTAAGCAATCTTATCTATACACTGTAGTTTCCATCCACTTATCGACCTCAAGAATAGTCAGTTACTTTTATCCCAGTTATCTTGATGTAGTTATCTATCCATCCACAACACTTACTTTCCACGCTATCATTTCTGTTATTTAACATAAACCAAAGCTTCTTTTGCCAGCGTCAAAGGGACCTGAGTCTCTGTCCGACAATACTTACAGGAACAGGTTTGGTAGATTACCACCAATAATTAAATAATGCAACATGCTTTATGTAACACTCTCTTTAGAAGAGAGAAAGTTTACAGAAAGCTTAATCTTGAAGAAGAGTTTCCAATATGATGGTTGCATAGAATTAAAATCATTATTGCTGATCATTCCCTGAAGCTAACCCATTAAACGAGGCAGAAAGAACATTGCCACAAATCGTCAAGCATATCAAATCATTTTTAAAGACAAAAATTGAAAAAAACAAAATAGCTTATAAATAAAAATGGTCCAGAATTGAAATGTATTTTAATATTTTGAATTTATCAATATGCGGAATGTGAAGAAGACATTATTAAAGATAAAATTGACTGCTAACTTAAAATTGACAATACTTAGTAGTAATGAGAAAAATATTTGTATGTTTAAGATGTTTTTAATAGTAATGTTCAAAGTACGTGGAAATAACAGACCTACAAATATTTTTTTAATAACGATGTAACTAAACACAATATTGATGATTTACTAATTTATGAGTGACTGTCAAAGATATCTACATTTAACAAAAGCAATAATCCGAGACTGAATAATGAAGATATATAAATTTAACAAATTGACAATCAGAAGAGTAAAATTTTGAAATAATATCAAGAGGCGATGATGAAATAAAGATTACTGATTCCAAAGAATATGTGGAAATTACTGAAATTATGCTCCTTTCCCACAGAGGGCTCTGTTACATTTTGGCGCAAAGTTTAGAACGAAAGTCTTCTGAAGTATCTTTTGTATCCAAATTATGGCTGACATGGCTTATAGTAATCAACATATCGAGAAAATATTTACTCACCATTTCATTAGCAGTTTTTTTAACAAATTCTATCTGGTCTTCTGGTAGTATTCCCACTGGGGTAATTTATTATGTTATAATGCATATTTTTAGTTTTCGTGCATTTTTGGAAAAGAACTAATGGACATGTAAATTTGCTGTAGTTAAATATTGAATTAACTTCGAAAACAATTCTATAAACAGAGGATCTAACAGTTTTAAAGCGTTACATAAGAACCTGTTAGATTGCACTAAAGTAGTACTTCTCGTTAAATATGGCCTAATCTAAAAATTTATTTATTTCCATATACTAATAAATAGGAAGTTCAATATGTGACTCATTATTTCTCATTCTATTGAACGTAGTGACTTCTATCTATATAAAAAGTTTTCTATGTTCGATTTATACAAGATTCTCAAAAAATTCCAAATTGAATGTATGGACCAGAAATATGTCGCTGAAAATTAGCTGGTATAAAACAAACTGTAGTAGGCTGAATTATTATTTAACCTTCATCGGACGGGCCTCAAAATATTACACAAAAGACGGACCCCATTCTTAAATGGGTGATCTATGCTTATACGAAAAAAAAACTGTACCAGTAACACATTATTTTTATAGTATTGAACATTTATTAGAATAAAGCATACACATTACTACAAAATATATTCTACTGCTGACGCTAACAGACTAAATAACAACTACATACTATTTGTACAATGTACACAAACTATCTCTGATTTTGCGTATTCTAGACGTACAAAACTGTTGCATTTTACACATATTTTACTAGTTTTTCTGTCTTTGCCTCTACAACACACGTGGCACCGCTCACTTGTATTTTTTGTTTGTTCTATTCTGAGCTTAGTAATATTCAAAAGTTCTGGGAATACATCTGCCATATGACTCTTTTTATTCTTTTCGATGTGCTTATTGTTATAACGTCTGAAAACATATTCCTTTATAAGTTCCTTGCCAAGTGCCAAAATATACATTTTACGCTAACTCATATTGTGCTTTTTCCAATCAGGATATTTTAGTAGCCACAATTTATACTGCGACATCAATAAGATGAGAGAATGTAGCCATCGGCCAACGGTTTGTTTTTCTTATCGGTTGCATCGACGGCTCCTTTCGTTTTGTTGTAATGTAGAATAATTTCAGGTTTATAGGAGTGTTCTTCATCAGTTACTCGTCAACATGCTCACTTGAAAGTAAGATGACTGCAGTTCTTGGTTTTGGAACATGAGACTAACGTTTGATGTTTTCTAAAAGCAAACATACTTGAATAATCTCTTGTATATGACGCAGGTAGAAGCTCCTTGGAATAAACGTTATATTTTTCCGAAGAGTTCCACATAGAGTTATATTCTTCTCCCATAATTTGTCCTCAAGTTATAAACTCATAAAAAAATTGTCATTTGTTATTCGAAACCCTCCTTCCAAATGGTCTATCAAGTCTAGGACAACTCTTTGACCTTGAGCATTTTTCGCCTTAGGACCTTGTTTTCCTAAAAATTAATAGATTTAAAAATTTGCTTGTTTTCTTATTGGCAATTCAAAAACTTCAAATAAATTTGCATTTTTACAAGAAATGAAGTAGTGCAGTTCACAAGGGCCCATATCTTTAATCCTCATTTGTCAGGTTTGCTCTTCATATAAACTCGGAATAGTGCTTTACCTCTAAAAGGCACGAGCTGCTCATGGAACACACATATGGTTGTCTGGATTAAGTGATTTCTTACAATTATAAATAAAAATATCACACACATCTCTTATTGGGGTACGTCATTTTCTTCTTCTACCTCTGTTATATTGTCTTCATCTTCTAAATCACTTTGTATCCTCATTGATTTCAAGCTCTGTATCATAACATTCAAGTAAACGTAATAGTTCATCTTCACTCAGTTACTTTCGGCTAGATATCAATGAAACATAACTCATGTTCAGAGTTTTATGCACTATTCACAAATACGACAAGAAACCAACTGACATTGGAACTTGCAACTCAATATTCATATTATTTTATATTATTTCATTAAATTTTATCGCAGCTCGGGGAATTCCCCATTTAAACATGTAAAATCCTTACATAAAACGATAGTACACTGATAGTCAATACTAATCCGTAAAATTTATGGGATTACCACATTATTACACCTTTATTAGAATTAATTTTATGTGAAAAAAGGCTGGCCGGGGTATTAAGAGACCCCAGCGTATAAAATTAAAGTTTAAATTTAATCTAACCGTTAAATGTTCATGTAGGCATATTTTTTTATCAATACAATATATAAACTATAGGTGGATGGAAGACATGAAGACAAAATAGACCCCGGCTAGTCCGATGAAGGTTAAGCGATGAAGGTAATAAACCACTTCGAAGTGTATCTCTAGTCCGTTGATCCATCTTTTAAATAATTTAATTGACAGCAGTGGCAGTATCAATTTATATATATACCCCTAATGCAAGTCGTTAAAAGTATATAAATTATCAGACAAAATGATAAGTAAAAGAGATGTGCAATAGTTTTATTTAGAGCATACTATACATAGCAGTCAAACATATAGGCAAAATTATATAAACAACATTTTTATTTCGTTGTTTTTGGTGCATAGTTTATTTAGTCAATCATAAATTTCCTCTTTAAAATTCCAATTTTATAAATATAAAGAGTTAATGCTTAAAAATGTATTTAAAGGTTGACTCGTTTCATCTTCATAATTTAGTATAGAGAAATCATCTAGAGAGGAAAACATACTACAACGCCAAGCCTCCTCGGCTAACTTCTCAAACACTGGAATTGACAGCAAACCAATAAAAACGTATATTTTTTTCTCTATAAGATTTCTGTCTAGCGTATCGTGTCAATTAAGAGACTCCTGTGTGAATATATTCAGAGTTGACTTTAAATGTAACACTTGTATAGAGCTAATATTGAACAACTGAAAGTGTTCAATGGTAGAATGGATTTGAGTTTTTCGTTATTATTCTTCGAGCCAAATTGTAGAGTACTACAAATGTTTAGCAATAATTCTTCCCAGATGCGTTTTTTTTTTTGTAACAACGTAATATTTAATGAATTGTATTTATTAAACTTTCCTAAAAATGTTAAATATGTTGTAAATTGTTGTTATAAAAAAGCGCGTTCGCGAAAAGTGTTCAAACTACATTGTTCGAAAATGTTTGACGATCACTTATTTACAGAGCACTCATTTTGATTATACAACTATACAAATCTGGTTAATGTAATCGTTTTACAGAGTAACTCTAAATAGAATTGCAGTTTAACAGCCATTTGTTGAACATTAATGTGGCTTAACACCATCTGAATTGTGAAAGTGTCAGAAAAAAATATGTTTTGGATTTACTGGTATTTTTGTTTTATTGTGAACTCTATGATCTTCCAGTCCCTCCTGAAATCAATCTAATTTACGATATGTTCACGTTCTGATTATGTTTTTTTTTAGTTATTCGTAAATTTCAAGTTGAAAGTCATATATTTTGTATTATTATTAAAATATGTCCTTATTTTGTCTTATCTGTCTTTAAATTTTGTAAAATTCACGAATTAGTTTGAAAATTAACATTTATGCTATGAAAGGTGGAAATTATTTTAAAGTCCTTAATTACTACACTTCTTACTAAAAAAAAAAAAAACTAAAGGAAAAAAGCCAGAATGGATACTGTCGTCAATAGACATACTCAATGATTTCTAATATCATCTCCCTATTTTATTCAGTTAGATATCAGGTTCTCTCATGAGTATTTTCTGAACACTTCGAAATTTATTGGTTATCGAGTATATTAGATCTTCCAACATAATCTTCCAAAAAAATTTGCCATTACATAGTACTTTCTTAGAATGGTCTTAAATAACTTTTATCATTCCACATGACAGAAAAATGTAAATTTAACTGTGGGCTATAATATCTATAAATGTTTGCGATGTAAATAATTTTGGTTCTTCAGTCATTT
The DNA here is from genome assembly GCA_918026665.1 of Diabrotica balteata. NCBI lineage: Eukaryota > Metazoa > Arthropoda > Insecta > Coleoptera > Chrysomelidae > Diabrotica > Diabrotica balteata. Next base: position 161,138,059 of record OU898278.1, read on the forward strand.
AGAACAGTGTATGTTTGTTGAAAAGCTAAATTCTTTCTACCCAATATATTAATTTTCGAATTGTAAAAATTGTTTTCATAAATGATGTCAAAAATAACTAGTGCATTAATATCGAAATATACTGCTAAGCAGATTTTATTTTTGTTCTGTAAATATTATCGTTAGTTATAATAAATAAATTAATTATTTTACTGAGTTTTATTTTGCTTCGAGATATTATCATATTTCTTCACTACTTTTCATCAGAATAGTAGAATATTTGAAAACAGGATAAAAATAATCGAGTATGCATTTCAGGAGAAAGAATATATATATAAAGGATCATGAAAATTTCCGGGATCAAATGAAACTAATCAAATATACTACATCTTAATACAAGATAAGTTCTCCAATTTAAACCCCTTACACACTCTCTGCTTGATCGTATTCACGAGGTAGGAGAGGAAATGGGCATTAAAATAAACTCAAACAAAACCAAATGTTTAGTGTTTAGTCATGACCCACATCCCAATGCAAAGCTTCAATTGAACGGAGTTCAAGTTGAGAAAGTTCACAAAATGACTTATTTGGGAACTGTGATAACGGACCAACTAGATTCCAGATATAGAAATAAAACGTAGAATAGCAATGACTAAAACTACTTTTATGAAAATGAAGTCATTTCTTTGCAATAACCATCTCAGTTTAGAACTAAGGCAAAGAATGGTTAAGTGTTATGTTTGGTATGTACTTTTGTATAGTGCAGAAGTGTGGACGCTAAAAGTATCGATCATGAACAAAATTGAAGCATTGGAAATGTGGGTTCATAGATGAATGCTGAAAATACCTTGGACAGCAAGAAAAACTAAAGAAGAAGTACTAAGGAGCGTCAACAAAGACAGAGAACTGCTAAAGACTGTTAAACATCGAAAAATGTCTTATCTGGGACATATAGTAAGGGGAAGTCGATATAAAATTTTACAACTGATCCTTAAAGGCAAAATAGAGGGCCGTAGAGGTGTAGAAACAAAACAAGTTTCTTGGTTAAAAAACATTCGTGAATTGACTCAGATACCAAATGCAGGACAATTATTCCATATTGCAGAAGATCGAGAAGCCTTCGTAATGGTGATCGCCAACGTCGGATAGTTCTGCTATGGCACGCGAAGAAGAAGAAGACACACTTTCCGACAAGACCATTCCACTGTCGTCAGTGACAACGTTGAGCCTGAAGTAAAGCTATTAAAGAAAATTACAAGAAAAACGAAATAAAAAATGTCTACAAAGAGGTAAAATATGTTAAAACTGGGTAGCACGGAAGAATGATGAATGTATGAGCAAGGAAACCTGACAGCGGACGAAAACCAAATATGTGAAATTTATTATAAAACCTTATAAAATCGAAACAAATAACAAGACATATAAGGATACAGGTCTATAAAACAATCATACAACCCGTTGTGATGTATGGAAGCGAAACGTGGACAAAAACAAAGGCATACGAAGAGGGACTATGTGTTTGGGAAAGAAAAATCCTAAGGAAGATCTTTGGTCCTGTGCTGGATGAAGCATCAGGACAATATAGGATAAGAACTAACAAAGAGCTCGAAAAACTTATGTCTTAGGAGGTCACTACTCTGTACTCCCTAATTCATCAAATTGAACACTTTACAATAAAACTGGTATAGAACCTATGAATGAGAGACTCAATAATTTGTTTAAATATTTCTCTATTGACGAAAAAAACATGCAATTGATTAAGCCTCATGTTATGAAGATACACTCATGAAAACACTTACCATAGATATCCAGAGAGAATTTTATTTGATGAAATCCTTTACATATCAAGACAATAAGCAACTTTCTTTTATTGTCTCTCCTTTCATTATTTTAACTTAATAGTTTGACAATATTGTAATAACCACTCCTTTTTTTAATTATGGTATTAAAACTGTAAGCTGGCTGAAAGACTTTGGGCCATGGTCTTTTGGTACATAGTATCAATAAAGTATATAGCTCTCTCTCTCTCCTTGCTGGACTTTTATATCATCATCATCTTTGGCTCGACAATCCTCTGTGGATCTTGGCCTGCTCTAAGATTCGTCGCCATTCTGTTCGGTTTTTGGCAACATGTTGCCATCTTCTGATTTTTAATATTCGTTCGCCGGTTTCAACTCCATCTAACCACCTAATTCGCGGTCGGCCTTTGCTTCTTTTTCCTACAGGTGTTCCTGTGGTTAGCTTTTTAGCAATCGTATTTTCTGGCATTCGTATTATATGTCTGATGGACTTTTATATAGTCTGATTAATTTTTGTATTCCACTGACTTTCTTTTTGCTCCTTCATTAAATTTTCTGTTTTTTTTTTCACAACTCTTTCTGTATTACTTGAGTTATCTGTAGAGCACAGTGTTTAACGAATTATAATATAAAAGTAACTGTTAACATGTCCTCATGCATACTCGTCAGCCTGGCAAAAAAGATTGCAGGAAAGGAAGACAGCTAATGTTCAGATGACATTGATGATGAGAATGTGAATCAGAAGGTAGACTACAGTAATGAATGAGCTAAGTTTATAGATGGGCCTTTTTAAGAGATGCAAGTACCAACAAGATTAATGACCAATCAATCCTTGTTTAATAGATTTCACAAGTAATCTGATATAAATAGTAACCTGTTAGAAGAGAAACGATACAATTTTACTATTACATCTTTGAGTGACAATATTGATTAATGTCATTTCTTGTATTTCAATTTGTGAATTTACTACAAATCCAGGTATGACACATATACTCAGCATTGTGTACAATATTTAACGGCTTTTTATGATTTTCTGGATTCTGTTGCTAAACAACTTTGAATATATTTTTTGCACTGGAATTTATAGTTTATTCCCATGTGCACAGCATGACACTATAGCCTGTGCGTACCAATTTAGTCCACAGTATTATTGTTTAAATATGGACACAGTGTATTTGATCTGAGACAAAATGAATGTCAATGTTTAGACAGATAGATGATATCTAATAGATAGTTACTGTTTATACTTTTACAATCCAATTACTTTTTGTTCTCTGTCTGTTTGAAAGCCAGATAAATTTACTCATTATGTGTAACTTCTCTTTAATAAAACATTATCTCTTCCAAAATGTCAGTAGCTACTAAGGTAAACTCCAAAAAAATTTTAAAAGTGATCTTCATTGCTTTATTCTTATTTAGTCTACTTGTAGAAGTTGATAGTTAATAATATTGTATCTGATTTGGTAAAAACTATAAAAATACAATAGATTTTATTAGTTACATTTTTTATATATCTAGTATACATATATTTTGTAATGTTTTGATACCTAAAATTGATTTATTTGTTTAAACTATAATTTAAAATAAACAAAACACTACAAGACTAGGCTATTATATTTTCCAAGAGGTTGATTAAATTTTTTAAAGGGATGATTTAAATAAAAAATCATAACTATTATATAAAGGATTTTATTTTAAAATAAACAAACCTAAGCAATGAATTCATATGGGATAGGAGCAAGCACCTGTGCTGGAACCTTTCCGCTAACAATATGTGCTGGCCTAGGTTGGGCAGGTTGTCTCCTAAGTTCTACTTTAATGTTCTTTTCTTTAGCTTCTTTACGGAGCTTTTCATTGGATTTTACTCTTTGCAAGAAGTCTTGACGACACTTGGAGTGGTTTACATGCTCAATACGGAGATTGATTCTTTTGGGGATGATTCTTCCTCGAACCCTTTTGTTTACAATTACACCTAATGCATGTGCAGTCACGTTGAAAACACGTCCTGTTTTACCATGGTATACTTTGTGGGGCATACCCTTCTGAACTGCACCATTACCTTTGATATCTACAATATCTCCGACTTTGTAGACTCTCAAATATGTGGATAGTGGAATTACACCATGTTTTTTAAACTTGCGGGCAAATAGATCCCTGGTTCCTCGGCGGTAACCTTTAGAGTTGGTCATTTTTGTACCTAAAAGATAAACAAAATTTATGTACTTATTGTATAAATATTTGAAGGTTAGAAAACCACATGGTTAATGAAAATATATGCCTAATACTTTTAAAATGTGTTATTTAAAATAATTTATATGCAATATTAGCAATAAATAAATCACAGAAATGTAAAAAATGATTTTGAAGTAAAAAGACACTTCTTTTTTCTTGATTTTAATATATTTTTTGGAAACTTACCTTCTAAATGCTAAGAAACACGGTAAAAGGAAATGGCGGAGGAAATGTTGCTGTCAACGTCAACAACTCTTTTTTGGATGCGCCATCTATTCGAGAACGAATAGATGGGTACCTTATTGACGTTGAAAATTTACCGATATGAAAAATTGCCTCACATCCACAGTAAATACCACAAATAGTAGTGGAAGTGGAATAGGACATGTGAGGAGAATGAATTGCACAGGCCCAGCCGTTCCTAATGGCGACGGCGCTGTTAGTCACGTTAGGTTGAGGCTAGAATGTCGTAAACTAAAATTCTATAAATATATAACACTACACTAATCAAGAACAAACAGTTTAAAATTATTTAAAAATAGGTGAAGCTACATTCATGTCGGCAACAGAAGACCATTCTCTATCCTGATGCCGACCAGAATGTAGCTTCGCCTATTTTTAAATAATTTTAAACTGTTTGTCTTTGTTTAGTATACTGTTATCTTTGCTGTTATGTACAATTTTATGTTTATGACATTCTGGGATTGTTGGATAGCCCAAAATTGAAATGTCCCTGAAGATGCTCTAGGAAGCGAAAGTACTATGGACAAAATTTAATCAATAAACCTATGCTCAATATCTGCCTTTCATTTTATTAAAGTTCATTTGTTCGAGCCATGGACATGATTCGAGCATTCAACCATATATCAATCTTATAATTACATTCCTAAAAGTTGCATTATTTTATAAAAAAGTCATACATTCTTAATTTTAATTTCATTATTATAGATTTTCATGGGCCTTCTACTTCTGAGCAATAGTTACATACTAATTTGTGATTATCCTGGAGAGCAAGATCGCAGAAATGCTAAAGTTTACACTTTATAATCTACAGATGGTCCTTTAAGGAAGAGTATTTCAGAAAGTATGGAACTTATAACAAATTAGTACTAATGAAAATGAAAATAGAGAGACCTATATTTGTTTATCAATAGGAAGACCTCCAACACGGCGGGAAATTTTGCCGCCTAAAATTTAGAGCATATTTTTGAATTTGTCGCCTAAAATTCAGAAGTAACGTTTTAAATTTGCCGCCAATAAAATTAGTTTTGGCCCGTCCGCATTTGGCGCTAAAAGCTCTGTCCCAAAATATATCTATAGGACTTAACCTTACATGACACCTCACATGTCACAGATGACAGATGACACCAGGTGATAGCACCAGACAGTTTGTTTACCATTTGAGGTTATTATTTGACACAAATACGTTTTAAAGACGTTTTAATAACAATTAAATTTTATATAGGTATATCTTTATTAAAAATGAATTCAAACAAATTTAGAACAATGGAAGATGAAATGAGCAGGTAAATTTTAAATATATAATATAAAATCCATAATTGTATATAATTTACTGTATTTTAAGGTTTGAAGCAGAGATCTCTGCTGCTCCAATGCTCAACGCGTATGGCCCTGCATACATACCAGGTTTTGGAGCAATACCTCCACCACCAGCACCTCCTATGTTAATACCACATCAAGTTAATAAGGGTGTCAAAAGATATGATCCTATATTTTTAACACCTACTTCTACTCAGTCAGCAGTGGTTTCTGCAAAACCTACTTTATATGCTCCTCCTAAGGCAAATACTCAGTCAATGTCTCAGGCAGCCCCAACACAGTCAGTAGATTTTATTGCTCTTCAAAATGAGGTAGAGAAAAAATTAAAGAAGTTGAAGAATGAGAAAGTTAGTGCAGAATTGGCTATTTCTCAAGGTAGGATAAAACTATTACTGTAGAATTTCTTTTGCTATAAAGTTTATATATTCTCACAAAGATACATTAAATACACTTATATTGAAATCATTCTCCACAATCAATCCAAATAATCCAATCCAATTAAATGGGATTTGAGGTGATGTAAATCTTTTACTAACAATTTTAGTGTAGCAATAAAAATTAACTAGGGTAGAACAATGGTTGGCCTAGGAACAGATACTAATATAAAACTATAGCTAAATAGAGATGGGAAATAGAAGTGCAAGATCGTAGAGGATGAAGGGCGATAGTGGATGCGGAGAAGACTCACTCCGAGTTGTAAAGTCAGTGAAGAAGAAGAAGCTAAATAGAGATACATCAAAATCATCAGTACAAAGTAAATGCTTTTATATAAGTAAAAAAATATGAAGTATCATCATTTGTGAGCTGTGAAGCTTTTAGCTGCAGATACAGCATTCATTGCACATATATTAAATTCCTATATATTGATAAGATATAAGAATTTCTAATGGCATCTTAGATCTAGATCAAGATTTATCTAGGGCCTCGCTCCCTAATTGAGTTTACCAGATAGTTCCTTCTTGTAGATTGATAATTTAAAATCATTCAAAATATATAATGTTACTTTTATTTTATGATTTTAGGTAAAGCTAGCAGTGCACTACAATCTTTTGGTCCTGATGATTATAAAAGAAAAAGTACCAAAAACAGAAAGCTGATGAGAACAGCTGGTGGTCAAACTTGGGAAGATTCATCATTGTCTGATTGGCCAGATGATGATTTCAGGTACAATAATAAAATAGAATTGTTTTCTTTATAAATATGTATTGTTTGATTTTAGGATTTTTTGTGGAGATCTTGGAAATGATGTTACTGATGAGCTGTTGACTAGAACTTTCAATAAATTTCCTTCATTTCAAAGAGCAAAGGTTATCAGAGATAAAAGAACTAATAAAAGTAAAGGCTATGGTTTTGTAAGCTTTAAAGATCCTGCAGATTTTACTAAGGCCATGAAGGAAATGAATGGTAATGATTTACTTTTTTGTTTTTGGTAAATTTTATGATTAACTAGCACCAGGGTCTAGGGGGGACAGAATGAATAGGAGGCGAAATGAAGCATTAAAAAATGAACATCTCTTGATAAAAGTTGTGTGCTTTTGTCAATCAAGTTTCTTTCACAGTGTCTACCTATACTTTTTCACAAATATCTGCTCTACATTGAACTCGTAAGAAGACAACTTATAGTTTTCCATGTCCAAAAACTGTGTTTGAGTTCAATGTCCAAGGCTCAAATTCCAAAAAAAGTCAAAGTGAACTTTGTTAATTGTAACACAAACTTAATTATTTATAATAATTAGCTTATATAATAGGATAAGGGTAAAGATCTATAATATAAAGCAAATCTCAATTCTTTAACATCTGTTTATGTTAGAGAGGTTTGACGATTCTTAAAAGCAAAAAATTTTGTGTTTTTTTCTTATTTGTATGTCCTAGTTTATAAAAATTGTAATGCACAAATGCAAAATAAAAAATTTAACAAAAAGGGTAATGTACAGAGAACTTTGTGTACAATTTGTACTTATTTTTTTTATATTTTCAGGACGTTATGTGGGTAGTAGACCCATAAAGCTGAGAAAAAGTACATGGCGCAATAGGTGTATAGATATTGTAAAGAAGAAAGAGAAAGAAAAAGTAGCCCTTTTGAATTTATTGACTTCTGGAAGTAGATGAATCTTTTTATTTTTTACAATATATGTTATAAATGAATGAGTTACATGAGTGTGTATTAATTGATTGTATACTGTATTTCTAAGCTAACTATGTCAAATAAAGAATTGAATAAGTTTTTTTGTTTTTGAATTCTCTGTCAACCTTATTGGAAGCTATTACATTAGAAACAGCAGGAATAAAAGTGAATTGGTTTTTAATTAATATTAAGAGCTGATAACACTATAATAATAGCTGATAACTTACAAGCCCTAGAAAGAATCAGTTCAAGAAAATGCTCCCTTTTGTGTGTTTTAACACAATCTTTCTTTTTCCAAATTATTATATGGTCCTTACCAATTATAAATCTAGTTCTAGAATCACTAATTTTGAGGTCCTCTAAGACCTGTAGCACCACAATGGAGATAATCCGAAAAGAGCAAAAGCAAAAATAGCATAGTGCTATGGATTCTAGGTAAGAATGGCGGTTCAGGCCATAAAAGGTTTAATAAAAAATATAATCAATCATGTAGGCGTGGTGCACAAACGCGCAGCCCGTGGGTACCAGAATGGTGATGAGTTAGATTAAACCTAAGGTATATAAACGAGATCACGCAAGATGCTGAGAGTATCTGTGGTCCCGACTGGAAAACCGAAGTATGTAGCAGGAAACTTAAGAAGCTAGAGGAAGGCGTAAAAGCTGTAACATCACTATGAATATGATCCGAAACGAGCAAATAGGATAAATTAAAAGCAAAAATAAGATAATGAATTCTAGGTGAGGATGATGGTTAAACTCCTAAACAAGGTAAAAAATATTTAATATATGGAGCCCAAATAATATATGAATGAACTGTAAGCTAACAAAAAGAGAAAAACATTATTAAACTGTTAGCTGAATAAATATTATTGCATGACGAGATACAAAAACGAAATTTGTATGCACCTCTGTTCTTTCATTGTTTAAAACACAATTGATAGCTTAGTTATAACTAGGTTTAGATTTTTAAATTATTGTTATAACTGCAAATGTATTCCGAAATTATTTTTGGTCTTTCAACTTCGCGATTAGAAATTCGAAACCCAAAAATTGCCTAACTTTTTTCAACCACTAAATTACTGTCACTTACTGTTTCACAGAATAATATTTTTCTGTGACTGTTTTATGAAAAAAAATTTGTAAAATTATTTTTTTAATAAAAATAAATTATTGAAAAACATCATCACTAATACTTTAAAGTTTATCAATAACGTATTAGTTTCTTTAGAAACAAGATTATTTCGTATTATGTGGTTCTGTATAGTATAAATTATTTATTTATAATATAAATTAATTAACAATAATAATAGAAAAGGAAAAAATATAATTTTTGGTCCTATGTGAGTTATATAACAATATTATTATATTTTTTATTGGGATTCTTTAAGTTCATTTTGACGTTTTGATTTTCACTTCGAAAATTTATGCAAACCATGCAACTTATGAAGTCTCTAGTTGTCAGTGTCATTACACTGTCATTAGCTGTCATTAGTGTCATTTTGTAGTGGATCCATATCAGCAGGATCCTCTTGAATATAAATATTTTTAGTTTTCTTATCTTGAAAAACAATTTTGATAACTATTAATAAACAGTTGAAGAAGTATATTTACAAGTGATGGACCACATTAAAACTCCGAAGGTAATTAACTGCTTTTAATGCTAATGTTATCTTCAGAAATTTCGGCAGGTTGTAATTATATTTCTTTTATAATAATTATTTTTTTAGATTGAAAATGTTCGTATGCTAGATAGGTATTCTAAAACACCCTCTCATGGAACGTTATATGTTACTGCCACTCATTTAATTTTCGTTGATCCAGATGCAAAGAAGGAAACCTGGGTAAGTTTTGTCCAGTTTTGGGAATATATTTCAAGATTAGTAGGCAAAACTCTGAGAACTTGTTTTAATATTGTTTTACTTTTATGATCATTTTTTATGTAAAATTTTATGGATGTTAATAACATTGGTTTTACATATTTGTTACTTTAGGTTCTTGTTATGAAAAAGTGACATTCAGTTTATAGTAATTATATATATATAGTATTATAAATATAATTACTTAAACAACTACAATAGTTTGGAAGATATAATTGGATATTATCAGTAGTTAGTTATAGTATTTATAATAAACAAAAATAAACATACTATTATTTACATTAAAGTAATACTATAATTTCATATTGTAAACATTTAATTATTCATGTTCAATATTAAACATTGAGTTAAATATTTTTTTATATAAGTTTATGTGAATTATAAAAAAAAATTAGTAATATAATCTGGTTTATGAGGCTTTAAATGGAAAGTTCCACAGTGTTGACCTCCTTATTTTACTGCTAAAGACTAATAATTGCACTTTGGTCTTAGCTGAAGATTAGTACAATCAAATAAACAAGAGTTTATAATTTTATTCAAGACTTGGTCCTTTGTCTAATATTTAGATTAAGCTGATACAATAAAAATGTTATCAGTATAATAAGGTTACTGACACAAACATTGCTTTTGGCAAATAATTAAGTAAATTAAGAATTCAATGATATTATTGATAACATGTTAAACATATATTTAAAAATTCTATAAGTAGTTGGTTGTAATAAGGAAGTTTAATGTGAATGTTTCATTATATAGTTTTTTAGTTGATTTTATCCACTTTGATCACCTTACTTTGTAGCTGTTGCTTGAATAAGAAGTTGTCTCTGCCATACCTAAAAACAATAAAAAATAGCTGTAAAGTTTTACAGAATTACTGGAGGCATATATTTAAAAATTCAGATAAATATTTACATAATATATGTTATTGTTATTTATATTTTGATATTGGCCACTAAATTAATGCACATAATTTTTAGCTTCATCATAGTAAAATCATACTTCTATAGCTTATATCAATTAGCTAAAACGAATGCACATTCATTATTGTGAAATCTTACTTTTATAGTATTAGCTGTCATGCATACTTTTGTTAAACAATTTATATTACCTAATGTTTCCATCTGCAAAATTGATTTTTAGAAGTGATAGTGATTTTAATGCTACTCTCTCTCTCTCTCTCTCTCTCTCTCTCTCTCTCACTCTCTTTCCTCTCTCCTCTCTCTCTCCTCTCTCTCTCCTCTCTCTCTCTCTCTCACACCCTCCCTCCCACCGAGCATACATCCCTCCCGCTCCTACCCACCATATCTCTATCTATCTGTAACTTCACAACACTTCGTGGGTTTTCACTGCCTGTACAACTTGTCTCCACCTACTTCAGTCAATCATATCTTCTCGGCAGTTGTGTATTCCCGTTCTTTTGGAACAAAATAAATCTTTTGATGATTGAATGGTTCGATGAGCCATTCTTTATTGGCTCTATGCATATGTCCTGTTTACCGCAATCTCTGTGCTTTTATCTCATAGATGTTGTTTGTTTTTGTTGTACAAGGTTTCCAGTTCTTTATTTGTTCTATTTAGATAGTTTCCTGTTATCTTATAAACTGTAAGGCCATAATATTTTTATGCTAATGATATTACTAAAGGAGGTGGTTCTCTTATAGTAATCAATAATGATTGCAATGTAACTAAATTAAAATTGGATGTAAATAATGTTTTTCCACTCATTGATATTGAATAAAAATAAGACTTTAGCACATTTATTGATTGTGAAGCTTTGTATGTATGTGCTTTGATTTCACAATGTATCTTCTTTTGTATTTAGTACATATGACAGATTCTGTTTAGGGTCAACCCATACGAAGTGGTCCAGTACAAATTAAGTTGGTTGCTTGACTATTTTTAATATTTCTTAATTTTCTACCAATAGTTTATTTTGTTTAGTTTATAGAGTATACAAAATTGCATTAATTTTATTTTTAAAAAATTTATTTTGCCGATGGCGGCCATTTTTGTTTCATCATGTTGATCATTTTCACGAAAAACATGACTTCATTCTTTAGCCAATATTTCCACTTAGATTTGTCCTAGAACAATAGATCAAAAACCAAACTCTTTGTAAAAGTATGCTCTAAAAAAGTGGTCCATAGCATTATTTAATTACAAATTACCCTTAAGACCCTAAATGGACCTCAAAGTTTGAAAAGGTAAACTGATAAAATTCCTTTTCAGCATTTTTTTGAACAACATAAGGCAAGCTGATAACTGTTTGTAATTTTTTTCTGGAAAAGACATACATACATACTTTAAACGAAAAAAGTTTGAGCTTTGAGACTTGAGTCATTTTTTTCAAAAAAAATCTAAAACATGTAAAAATTTGAAAAATTTCAAAGTTTGAGCACTTATATCTCTTATGGGCAAGCAAGTAAAAATTTGAAATTTGGCTGAATGTTAGTTTCTAATGAGTAGAATAAGGGGTAAAAATTTGAAGTTGTAGACTTAAGGCATATAGAAGTTACAGGCCTGAGAATATGGCAAAAAATCATTAATTTGAGCATTTGTGGTAGAGTAATTAAAATTCAAATAAACTGTCTAATGAAATAAAAATTAATCTATTTTCACCAAATTTCACAATAAATACAAATTTATAAGTACTACATTATAGAAATATTAACCTTCATTTAGAATTTTGACAGAAGTTGGGATATTTCAATTACATAAATCTTGATTGAGATATGTTATGATTGCATCCAGTTGCTGTTGTTTTGAGGGTGTGATTTTCTTCAAGATTTTATGAAAAGGCACCCAAGCTTCATCACTTAAATCACAACTTAAATGATGTTCTGGGTCCAGAAGGTTAAAAAAAGTGCACATGGAAGTCATGATGTTCAATGCTGACAGTTTTTATTACCCCTAGCCACCACTTTCGATCATACACACAGGCTATTACATCATTTTCACTTAGGGAAATGGAGATAGCACTTGTTGTGAAAAATTCTAAATATTTAGTTGCCTGGGATGTTTTGACATTTGACTTTATTTTCTGAGATTGGTAATATTGGATGAAAAGAACCCATGCCAGAAATTTTCAAATAAGTTTTAAATCTTTCTTCAAATTGTGATTCATGTTGTAGGATTTCTTCACTTTTAACATAATAATACTGAATACCTTTTAAATTCTGTGAACAGAAATCAAACATATCTTTTGCAGTTAAAATTTGATTCTTACAAGTTTATTGTAAACTGGTTTTAGTAACTTCTCTTTTTGTTGTGCTGCTGATACTAGCGCATGCATTTTTCCCGGGGGCTGTTGAAAAAAAGTGCCATTCCGCCTGTAGACCAAAATCTTGATCATGATGACAGATATTCAGGAAATTTTTTTATTTTCATATTAGCTATTGGCACCATCAGTAAAATAAATTACTCTTTTACATAACATATCTCAAATATCCCACTTTCTGAACTGTCAAAATTTTAAATGAAGGTTAATATTTCTATAATGTAGAATAAATTTGTTTCCTTTAAAATCTCTTTAAAGGAAACTAACTTTTAGAGACACAAGACAGTCCAGAAGAAATGTGTAAAGCATTGAGAAATGCCATAGAAACCTCAGTAGAAAGAAACAGAATAGGAAAGTCATCACTCATTTAATCAGTTAAGTGTTGTAGTAAAAATATTTCTAAATTTAAAACACTTTCATTCTGTAAGAAACAGAAACTCTTATAATTTTATATCTTTTAATTTTAATGTATGGCCTCCTTTGGATTAGGATTTTTTATTGCAACAGTACAAAGATACTCAATGTATATGTTAGAATCAAGGGTTTAATGGTCAGCTATTATGAGTAACCAAGTATTAGTTTATGTAAATAAATGTATGCAATAAAGTAAATATTTAAAGTATTTAATATTTTGTAAAAGTGCAAAAATTGTTAAATGTTATGTAGTAGGTACTATATCTTTTTCAAGTTAACAATATCTTCAATGATACTATATTTAGTATCATTTAAGATGTGTGTGGTTTTGTTTTTGATATAAAACCACAGCTAATATCATATAATACATATTAATTTTTAAGATAATTTCAATTAAGCATTTTATTTGTAATATAATAACCTAATTCTTAGTTTTACTATTGTAATATTACAGGCAAACATTTAATTTATTTGTGCAATATAGCTTGAATTTAAATCAAACTACCCACTAAGTTTACATCATCGTTATATTATATCCCATATAATTCCTGAGCTGGTTCTACAATCTGAGTAATAATCTATCTAACCATTCCCAATAAAAAACAGTAAGCTGCCATTTAAATCAATTCGCCCAAATTTGATTATCTTAGAACATTGTTAAAATGCTAGGACAGATTAAACAGGTCAAATAAAAAAAATAAGTCAGGCAACATTGAACTTTCCCTCTTCTGTTGAAGTTACTATTTCCACTAATGCATTTTCGACGATATAAAGGGCGGACCTAATATACCTCTCTCTTTTTAAACAGGTATTTCTCACTCCATCTCACTGAAGGTCCATACTGAAATTCGCCCTTTATATCGTCGAAAATACATTAGTGGAAATAGTAACTTCAACATAAGAGGGAAAGTTCAATGTTGCCTAACTTATTTTTTTTATTTGACCTGTTTAATATGTCCTAGCATTTGAACAATGTTCTAAGATAATCAAATTTGGGCGAATTGATTTAAATGACAGCTTACTGTTTTTTATTGGGAATATGCCACAATTTTACTTTACAATAAGTTTAATTTAATATTTTGATTTCCACTCCGGAAATACTTTTTATATAAATAAAATGTATTAATGTTTCATATTTTAAGTACGATTTCTGCATTGGAAATGTAAACATCAAAATAAGCTAATTTTAAAATCGCATTGTGCCTTATTCCCAATAAAAATAATAAACTGCATTATGACGCCACAATAAAAAAGCTTCATACAAAATTATTTGGCACCGTCGCGTCGTCAAAGTAACGACAATTTGATTTTTAATACTGTGGTAACAAGCAGAACAGACCTAGTTTGGTATGCCATGCATATTGCATGGGTTCGTGGGTTGGTCTTTCATAAAGCATAATAAATAAAAACAGTACTAGTAAAGTATTAGGAAGGAGTAGTTGTATTATTTTTAAGGAAATATCAAAGCAAATATTTAATCAGTATATTTGAAATCATATTTGGAATTGCATAAATCTCAGTTCATTTTGTAAAATAATCCATTGCCACAATATATTTATTTTCAGCATTCATTTCTGGAAACAGTCTCTTCAATATCTTCATTTTAATAAATTTTTTATTAATTTTATGATAAAACTGGGTATATCTACTTTCAGATTCATCATATGCATATTGCAAGTCTAGAAAAGCTCCCACTTTCAACAACTGGTTCGCCTCTTCTAATACGAACAAAAACCTTCTTGTCTGTGACATTTGTGATACCCAAGGAAAGAGATTGTCACAGCGTTTACGTCACCCTACAACAATTGTCACAACCGGCGAAAGTTGATCAGTTGTATTGTTTTTCATATACTCCTCCTATAGAAGAGATCCAGAGACCCGTGGGGTGGAGTTTTCATGATTTGCAATCTGAATACCAAAGAATGGGAGTGCCAAACGAGCAATGGTGTTTGACAAATTTGAACAAAGGTTATGACGTAAGTATAATTTATTTTTTGAAAGTGTTCATTAGCAGCGCTACATTTCTTATACCTGTCTAACCGTTTAAAAATTATTATTCTCTATTATATATAAATAATTAATTAGAGTGATGAACATTGCTTAAAATACATATATACATATAGAGAAAGGAAGATAATGGTTATTGACAAAAAAACCGTGGACAGAAAGTCTTTCATGTTTAGTAAAAATCACATTTTAGCTCATCAGAACCTTTTTATCCTTGTATTTTATTAAAATTGAAATCAAAAGTTTCCAGTAACATGTACTTTCGTAATATTCAGATGATTCATTCTCATTATTTTGCAACAAAATAGACGGTAATGTTTTAAGGGGCTATTATAAAAATAAAATTAACAAAATTTTTCCTTTAGATGGAAGCAGATTTGTACAGTATGTAGACCAAACAAACAACTCATATTCAACTATGGTGTATACCAATGTATAAACAATGTTTAGTTTCTAAATATTAATTCTCTACAGTACGACAAGCGAGAAATGGCTTGTTGCTTGTTAAAGTTTTGTATTATTGCATAACTCTTTCTTCTTTGACCGTAAAGTGGAAGAGATCTAGTCCCTAACGTTAAATTCACTTCAGTGTTGTGAAGTGTAACTGGACCAGGAACCAATAAAGCCAATCAAATTGACCACATCCTCATCTCAAGGATCTCTACCAGGAATGGACGAAGTTTCGGCAGAATTGTTGAAATATGGAGGACCCGAACTCTGGGTAAGACTCCATTACCTGATAAAGGTGGTATGGACAAAGGAACAAATGCCGGAGGAATGGGCAGTTGTTCTTTTAATCAGAATTACAGACCAATTACATTGCTAAATGAAATATACAAAATCCTTTTTGGCATTATCTACACTAGATTCTCACAGTACTCCGAAAATGTAATTGGTGATTATCAAAATGGATTCAGACTAAATAGAGCCACTACAGACAACATACTCATACTTAGAACAATACAAGAGAAAGCTTATGAATACGGCATAGAACTATATAATATGTATATAGACTTTAAACAAGCTTTTGATAGTGTGAAAAGAGACAAAATGCTGGAAGACATCCGAAATCTAGGATGTCTATACCAAAAAAATATATCAGCCCCATAAAAATGACGTTGCAGTGTTCAAAAGCCGCAGTGAGAGTAGATAGAGAACTGTCTCCCATGTTGATATCAACATGGGGCTGAGACAGGGAGACGCACTTTCAACCATGCTGTTCAACCTAGTTCTTGAAGCAGTCATCAGAAAAACCAATGTAACCGGCCATATAAACACTAAAACAGTGTCAATTCCTGCATATGCAGACGATATCGCCATTATTAGTAGAAGCAAAACACGACTAATGGAAACGTTCAAGGAAATTGATCCTGAAGCACAAAAAAGAGGGCTTAAAATAAACGAAACAAAAACTAAGTGCATGGCCATCAAAAGAACACCTGAGAATGAAAATAATATAGCAATATACAACTATACTTTTGAACGTGTGGATGCCTTCAGATATCTGGGCACAGAAATCAATCAGAAAAATTCCGTACGTAGCGAAATTAATTAACGTATTTCCAGTGACAATCGTACATACTATGCTAATAAAAGACTGATGACATCGAAATTATTATACAAAAGAACCAAAATGACTATCTACAGAATTTTGATTAGATCCGTAGTAATCTATGGTTGTAAAACCTGGGTAATGACGAAAAAAGAGAAAGCTCAACTCAGAACATTCGAGAGAAAGATACTGAGAAAAATATATGGCTCGGTGCAAGAGGAAGACGGCACAGGGAGAATCAGGAGAAACGACGAGGTTAATGAACTGAGTGAAGGGTATGACATTGTAAGATTTGTGAAAATTTCAGCGACGACAACGACAAAGAAGATGTTACAGTGGAAGCCGGTAGAAAGACGGAAAAAAGGAAGGCCCAGGACGAGATGGTTGGATGATGTGGAAGACGACCTGAAAACCATGAATATAAGACAATGGAAGAGAAGGGCCCAAAAGAGATCTGAATGTAAGGACATATCCAGACAGACAAGACCCATCCAGGGTTATGATGCCAAACGAAGAAGAAAGAAGAAGGTGTTTCTTAACGGTGACTGTGATCACCTTTTTTATATACATTAACAGATAGACACAGTAATCGTAAACTAAACAAAACGATTGGGATTACTCTGTATTAGGTAGTACTATAAAAACATATTGCTGAAGTCCATCCACAGTCATTTGAATATTGGTATACTTTGCGCCATACACAAAAAAGGAGATATCTTTGAATGGTTTAACCACAAAGGAATTACGCTCCTAAATGAAGCGTATGAGGTATTCTCCACTATTTTACGTCACCGTATAGCACCATATGCAGAACGAGTAGTAGGAAAATATCAGGCTGGTTTCAGAGGTGGTAAATCATCAATTCATCGGATTGCAACCCTGTGACACATTTCAGAAAAAACAATGGAATTTGGCATATATACTCAACACACATTCATTTGCATAAAAAAGGCATATTACACATTTTTAAACTATCAGATATTTATTAATTGGTTCATGTAAAAATGACAATATAATTTAACCTTTTGTTAATTTAACTAATGCATTTTGTACATATTTCTGTTCAATTATCTGTAATTGTTATTCTTTTCAAACGTAAATAGTTAGTGGACATTCTACAAATGTTTCTGTTATCGCCATTGTTTTCCTATGCGGCCTTATCGGAATATTTTAGTCGCAATAACTTTATTTTAGTTTATATTAATTAAATGCAATTTTTAATGGCTTATTTAACAGTTGCACTGAAGTTGAGGGTCAATGATTGATCCTAATTTACTACTTTATTCATTTGTTTAACTTTTTTTAAAAAACTCTTGTTTTAAATTGAATCTAATACATCTGCCTTTATATTTTATGAATGATTTTATTGATTCAAGATGTTAATATCTATTACGTATAATTTAGTGTTTAATTAGTTGGTGGAGACGTAAAATTTTTAAATACCAGAAGTATATGTTTACATATGATTAATATTGTGTAACAACATTACAGTGAAGTAGAACTAGCATTAAAAAGCACTGAAACTGTAAAACAATATGACTAGATAAGTTTCAATCGGACTTCCTAAAAAATATGTACAACAAGGGAATCCTATGGATTACATCGATATTCAATAAAATCTATAATGCCGGTAAATTACAGCTACAAGGGTGGCTAAAATCTACCTTTGTTGCTCAATCGAAGAAACCTAATACAAATAATTTATAGAATATAGAATCATGAGCTCAACTAGTCATATATTCAAAACTTAAAAAATAATTCACAGAAAAATCTAGAGAAAATACGAAGAACAACTGACATGTACACGGTTTGGTTTTAGGAATGTTATTATTGAATGCAACTGTTTTATAGTCAAATAGCAAAAATCAGGACAGACAACTAACTAAGCCACGATGTAATAAAGATAGCAGCTCTACAAGAGGGTATACTAATAAATGGAGAACGTCGGAATAATTTCAGATGGTCAGACGACATAATAATCTTCGCAGATAGCATACGGTTTGCAGACACTTGTTTCTAAGGTAGCAGAAACGTGTCAAGAACACTGCCTCATATTTAACACTATACAGTGGAACTTGGTTATAGCGTCATTAAAGGGTCCATTGGCTGCGATACAAATGCACATCACACAGTATGGGGTAGCACAGGAATCAATAACAGAGGTGAGCACCTCCTGGACTATATATCTGCTAATAACTTAGATATTGCAAACAGAGGTAACAAACCCACATTTATAAACGCAATAAGGAAAGAGGTTCTTGATATAACCCTAACTAGTTCGTTTATAGCAAATAAAATATACAATTGGCATGTCTCGAATGAAGCCTCTATGTCGGACCATCAACACATAAGGTTCGACTTGGGTGCATCTGAGGAGGGCCTTGAGGAATATCGAGTCTCAAAACAGACCGATTGGGACACTTATAAAGAGTGTCTCGAAAGCGAAATGGAGGAACTCGATACGTCGCTTGACACAGAGGAAAATCTAGACCGAGCCTCATGGCAACTTCAAAATGCCATAATAAAGGCCTATGAATCAAGTTGTCCTCTAAGACACAAGAAAACCACTAGTGATGTTCCCTGGTGGAATAAAGAGTTAACTAAACTTAGAAAAAAGGTCAGACAACTCTTCAATAGGGCAAAATCTACAGGTAGTTGGGACTCCTACAGAAGTGCCCTTACTGAATACAACAAAGAACTAAGAAAATCCAAGAGAATTTCGTGGAGAAAAATGTGCGAAGGGATAACAGAATTAGCCCCTGCACAACTACTCCAAAAGGTTCTCTCAAAAGATCACACAAATGAAATCGGACTGATAAAAAAGCCGAATGGTGACTATACCGAGAGTCTAACGGAAACTATTAGAGAGCTGTTGAAGACCCATTTTCCTGGCTCTCAACAAATACAAGATGAACCGCAAAGTATGCAGCCGGCAGAAGCTCCAAGGGGCCTCAACAGATCCAGCAGGCAACTAGCGGAAAAAATCTTTACACAAAATAAAATCGAATGGGCCGTTAAAAGCTTTAAACCTTTTAAATCCCCTAGTAAGGACGGAATATTTCCTGCTTTACTCCAAAAATGCTTCATGCAAATACAGCCACAACTACAGCGGCTTTTCATAGCAAGCCTTGTGTTAGGTCACATTCCAAAAACTTGGAGGGACGCAAAGGTGGTATTTATACCAAAGGCGGGGAAACGTCCTACGGACGAAGCGAAGTCTTATCGTCCTATATGCCTGACCTCCTTTCTCCTAAAAACAATGGAGAAACTAGTAGATTACTACATAAGAAGCGAAACTTTAGCGAGGAATCCATCTGTAGCAAACGATGAAAACATTAGTTTGCCAGACTGGCAAATCCACTATAAATGCTCTGAATTCGCTAGTCGAAAGAATTGAAAAGACAATAGTGGCAAAAGAAATAGCTCTTTGCGCTTTCATTGACATAGAGGGAGCATTTGATAATACCTCATTTGAATCCATAAAAAGAGCACTAGTAAAGAGAAGCATTGAAGTCTCACTAATACAATGGATTCAGTCAATGCTAAAAACGAGAATCATCACTGCTAGTATTGGAGGAGAATCTGTGACTGTGACAGCGGTAAAGGGGTGCCCTCAAGGGGGAGTATTATCGCCTCTACTGTGGTCTTTGGTTGTGGATGACCTCCTCACTAAGCTGCATGATTCTGGTTTTATAACCCAAGGTTACGCAGATGACCTAGTTGTTACAATTAGGGGCAAGCATGACCAGACTATATCTAGTCTCATGCAAACTGCTCTTAACGAAATTAAAAGCTGGTGCTCGAAGGAGGGCTTAAGTGTCAACCCCAGTAAAACGACTTTGATACCTTTCACAAGGAGACGTAAATACAATTTACAGGCTCCAACTATGAATGGCATCACATTAGACTATTCCAAGGAAGTTAAATATCTGGGGGTAACCCTAGATCAAAAACTCAACTGGAATAGTCATATTGAAAAAAATTTATCCAGAGCTTTGGTGGCAAGTTGGACCTGCCGCAAGACATTTGGAAAGACTTGGGGCCTACAACCGAAAATGACTCTGTGGTCATATAAAACAATAATTAGGCCCATGGTCACATACGCATCATTCGTATGGTGGCCAAAAACACAACAAACAACAGCTAACGCCAAGCTGCAAAAAGTGCAGCGGCTAGCTTGTCTGGGAATCACAGGGGCAATGTCAACATGCCCCACTGCAGCTCTAGAGGCGATGCTGAACCTTCCTCCCTTGCAGTTCTGCATAAGGAGGGAGGCAGTAACTACCGCCTTAAAACTGCGACAGACACAAATAATGAAACCTGGAGATCTAGTTGGCCACCTGAAAATCGTGGAAGAAATTCCATTGGATTCTAAGGACATGCCGACAGATGCTATGCCAGTCAAATTTGACTTTGAAACACCCTTTGAAGTGGTCATAAAAAACCACCAAATGGGTGAAGAAATTGAGCCAAAAGTGGAAGAGGGTTCACTCGTATGGTATACGGATGGATCTAAGATAGATGAAAGGGCAGGAGTGGGAGTTACTGGGCCCAATTTCAGGCTATCTAAATTTCTTGGAAACGCCCCAACTATCTTCCAGGCAGAAATACATGCCATAGACATAAGTGCCCAAGAATGTCTCAACCGAGACACTCGTAGGGCAAAAGTCTTTATTTTATCAGACAGCCAAGCCCCTTAAAGGCTCTAAAGTCATTTACATGTGGGTCAAAGTTGGTTTGGGACTGTAAACAATCTCTCAAGAAGCTGGCGGAACGCAACAATGTAACTGTGATGTGGGTGCCAGGTCACAAGGGAATTGCAGGAAATAAGGAAGCTGACAGCCTCGCAAAAGAAGGAGCTAATACCCCATTCCAGGGTCCGGAACCCTTCTGTGAACTATCGAAAAGCCACATCAGAGAGGAACTCCGTACCTGGGAACTCAATCAACTAAGATCATATTGGTCTAACACACCAGGACAAAGGCAAGCAAAAAGGCTCATAAAAGTGTCGCCTACTGCAACAAACCGCCTTCTCGAAATGAGTAAGAAAGATATTAAAATGGTCACTGGCCTTCTCACTGGTCACTGCCCTCTGAGGTATCATCTCAAGAAGATGGGCAAATCAGATAGTGAGAACTGTCGTTTCTGTCACAATGAAAAAGAAACGGCAGAACATATACTAAGCAACTGCGTAGGACTGTTCTGCAAACGACTAAAATTCCTAGGAGAGGTGAGTCTGGCGTGCTCTGACATAGGAAACAAGTCACCTAGGAAGCTAATCAACTTCATCAGAAGTATTGGCATTCTAGAGTTTAATTAGATTAAGGTATGCAGAAAAGATCTGTATAGGTCGACGGCCTTAACGACCTCACATAATCTAATCTAATCTAAAGGGCCCAGTCAAAAAATGACGCTATATCGGAGTGACGTTGTAAAAATGAAATATTAACGAGGCAAAATTTTATTACAGCATTGTGTATTACTGCAGCTGCATTTAGGATGCCAATGTGGAAAGGTCTTACAAACAACAGAGAAGAATGGCGAGAATTAGGAGAGGCCTATATTCGGCAATCCGAATAAAGAAAAGGGCTTAAAAAAAAGTTAGGATAAAAAATTAACAAATAAAACATATCATGTATATGAAACTTACATTTTTTATGAAAAGGTTCTCTAATGCTAAAAAAAGTCAGTTAGTTACTTCTGCACAACCCTTTCCGAAAAATAAAGCTTTTCTGTAGTATCCTCAATAATCTGAGCTGCTCCTTTGGTAGTTGTGAATGCTTCCCAGCACTGGTAAAACATGAATCAGCAGCTCTCGTTGCTTCTTGGATTGTAAGACAATCAACTTCACTATCTTCATCAACATCCATTTCCACATTTTGCCCTTGTTCCACAATTTCTTTATCACTTAAAACTTGAAATGTTTCTACTTGATCTTCTACTGAAATGTAAGGGTCAAGATCAGTTCCAAACTCTCTCTGGTTTACACTAAATTTTTGTATCCACTCTGACACAGGCAATTCGTCATCCTCGGGAATATCCTCAATACTGGGAGAAACTATAGTCAAGAATGGATCAACAACCAGGAGATTAGAGCACACATCGGAAAAGCTAGATCCACCTTCAATCGGATGGGGACCTTCTTCAAGAGTCACAATCTCTCTCTTGATACAAAAGTAAGAATGCTGCGATGCTACGTCTTCTCTGTCCTTTTTTATGGTGTTGAATCGTGGACCTTGAACGAAGATATGTGCAGACAAATGGTGTAACGAAAATATTTTGCCTACCACAGGGGCCATTAATACAAGGGGGTAGAAAATTGGCGGAAGAAACTAAAGGGGTTGAGATAAGGCAAGCAAAATAATCGCTACTTGTGCGAACGGCACTCAGGGTTTCGTAGGAGAGCTGGGGTCGTGGATAAGTAAAAGATAAGGGCATTGGAATGGGGGAACTACAAAAAAAATGAAATAAAGGGCTCTTGGGATAAACAAAATAAAAATAAACAAGAAACACCTCAAGGAATTTAATATAGGGCGCCACTTGAGGTGCCTAATTATGCCTATTACAACCACTAGTTGTAACTAGGGAAATAATTAGAAAACAAAATCAAAACATAAAAAACATATCTTTTACAAATAAACTCAAAAAGGGTTAGCTCAAAAAAATCAAATAAAAAGTTAAGAAAACAAAATTTAACCTTTATTTATGTGTCACCACAAACAGTTACAAAACAAATGATAATTACAAGAAACAAAATTGAAATCATATAGATCTTTCAATGCAGTTTACATTAAGGTCAACTTAAAAAAAAACAAAACAAATTCAAAACTTATGGTTAGTTATGTGTATAAGAATAATTATTATGACAGCCAAATCCTAATTATTATAATTTTACTTATTACAAATTTTTCAACTTGTCATGAAAGCAATTATTAATGATAAATGTCTATTTTTCACTTTAAAAAAAATTTAACAAAAAAAGTACCTGACTTCACTAAATATTAGTTTTGGGGCTGGAACTGGTTTTCTAAACACTGCAAAATAACACAAGCGTCTCCAAGCTTCAGAATGGTCTGGAATGACCAGGGACAAACAAATAGACGAAGGAAGTTGAAGTTCGGCTGGATCATCGGGCTTCGGGTCAAAAAAAAATTGCAAACTTCTAAGCTTGGATTTTCAAAACTTCATTGAAAATACGATGGCCTCTTATATCGTTGTAACACCTTACAAATCTTCCATTTAGGACATATTACAACACATATAACTTTCTAGTAACAGGATCTGTCGGCTTTCTGAAGATTACAAGCCGAGCTCTTAACTGCTACCACACTACACATTTTCCCATGACAAATGACAAAAAAAAAACGAAAAAACATTACGAATTTGAAGAAAAATTCGGACTCCAATAAAACTACAAACGCTCGTGACAGCGGTTTCACCGAGAGTGACGAAATTAAAAATTTGTTCGCTTAACTTGAAAATCAACGAACTGCTGAAATAGCAAAACCAACGAACGACGTAGATATCCTTTGAAACGCATTTACATGAAAAGAAATCGCCGCAGTAAAATAAACAACAATTAAATGGATTTATTACTCTACGACGTTAGAATGATTGAAAACACTTTTCGAAAGATACGAACTAAAAAACAGAAAACATTCTTCGTTTTATTAAGACGATTTCATATACGAGGCGACTTTAAATATACTTCAAAGAATCAATCAAATTTAAAATGCTACAATACCCCCACGTAAGAGCGAAAACTGGACTAACAGGAAAAGTTTTCGTTTAGGGCGAACAACAATCAGGTTGGAACAACAGTAGCATTTTCTAACTACTGCAACAACACATAATGACTTCAATAACTCAAACAGAACAAAAAACAACAAACAAAAATCATAACCAAAACTACACATCATAACTGTTTATGGTTCTAACATAATAACATACAAAATAAAACTGGATGCTCGATTTGACGAATCGGCACCAGGTACAGTTCGCTGGCTCTTAAGCACAACGACACAATGGCAGATTTCTACTAAAATGGCTCTTGCCTAACCAAAAACGTGGAACAGACCAATGTTGAAGTTTCTGGAAGCGAAAAGAAAGGTGTTTCCAGCTCAACAAAGGCGGGTGGCCAACAACATAGCTTAGACAAGCTTCGCTATGGTTATCCACATAATAGATAACCAAAACAATATCAAAGAATAACAAACTTGACTATAACAGTCAAGCAATGAATTTTCAACCACTGGTTGAAAATTAAACCACACAAACAGAAGAAAACAGGATGGCCAATAGTTCCATAGAAATATCCTCCGGGATCGACACCGCGAAAAATTTCCAAGTCAGGAAACTCCCAAAAGGACAAAAGAAGAAAATAAATCCAAAATGCTAATACAAACTCTTGGAAAAGAGGGGCACATGGCATACAAGCCATAAATGATACACTCATCAGTTCAGTTTCAAACTAAAAACTTCCAAAAGAAACAAAAAAATCGTAACAGTCTTCCATAGAAAACAAAAGGTTACGACAACACTTCAAAAGAAACAAAACTCATCACAAATCTTCAAGGGGACAAAAGAATCACCATAATCTTCCAAAAGAACAAAAAACATCATTACAGTCCGTCAACAACAATAAAACTTCCAACTGGGTACACAAATCTCAAAAGCAGGGCAAGAAAGGGAAAAGAAGAAGAAGAATATATATACACAAGGCAAAAACTAATGCTTATCTTCCTTAAAAGCTCAAACAGGTCACCTGGCGGACGAATCCAAAACTCATCGACCTAGCCGTTCCTCTTATGACAACTAATAAGGTCAAAGACACAGTTTGGAAAGGGAATAAAGGGACAACATCAAGAAATAAACTTCATCACTTCACGGATAATAATTGAATACAACATCTTCATACAAATCACAAAGAAAACGTTCACTATTCTTCAACAAAACTCGAACATGATCACAACATAAAACTGGGGAATTCTAAGTGGGTCATTCAACGGTAGTACTAAAAATACTTCAGATGTTTCACTAACATGGTCTCACAATCGACATAAACAATACTTTCACAATAAGCGGCCAGGTACTCTCACCTCTGCAAACAAAACGTCACAATGGACAATGCAAGTATTTGTACCTCCGCTTCTGCCAAATCAAAAACATTACATCACAAACACTACAACAAGAAGGAATGCTATTGAGACTCTATCGCCAATAGTCTTACTTCAACACTTAGAAAGGCTTATCCTTTCTAATAATTCACGGAAAGGGGATGCTGCTATGCAGTCTTACACAACAACAGAAATATCCAAGGAAACACAAATCCAGGTCACATGCCTGTACGTCCTATATGATATTTCAACAACACAATACTCAAATCACTAACTAATACATTTTAGACCATCAACATATCTCCACTACAATATCTGACCACACAAAGACACGGAAAGACACAAAACTAACAGACAGAAAAAACATCAGAATACTTTCGCTATGTTAATTACTATTTATAACTGGGAATAAGCCACATTAAAGATAAAAATACATTTATTGACGTTTCAATTTCCAATTCGGAAATCGTTCTCAAAATACAAATAGTAAATTAAACAAATTTTGTTTTTTGTTACATAGTGAAAAAATTCTTCTGATAATTTAATTTTATCTGACTCATTTATATTGACAATTCAGACATACATTATGCATTTTAAAGTAGACGACTTTAAAATGATATTGCCAATATTGTTGAGTTGCGCTCCTGGGACGACTTTACTTATAAGATAGTTCATTCGATTACATGAAATCAACTTTAACTTGAGAATATCCGTCAGAAAAAATCATAGCATGTAATTCGTCTTTAAAAAGACAAACACATGACATGATGACAGTAAAATTCTCCTGTTAGTGATTCCATAGTAAATTATGAGGGAAAAACCAGGAAAAAAACCTCATAATACTATCCCGACATTGTAAGTATTTGTTCGTAATAAGACCCATTTGTAGTACCATAAATTCTCCTTGTAGTGAACTATCAAAATTTTTATTAAATATTTTAAAACCTTATACAAATAAAAATGACACATTCATAAAAAATACGCAACATTTTTTAAATAAATTATCAAATATTGAATTTAATTCAAATAATACTTTGGTAAGTTTTGACATAAATAGTTTATTTACGAATGTGCCATTAAATAAGACTTTAAGTATAGTCAAGACAAAATTAGAGAGTGATGATTCATTGGCAACTAGAACAAGACTAAACATATCGGCTATAATGGAGTTATTAACATTATGTACTGATAATACATATTTTCAACTAAATAATGAATTCTATAAACAAAATTTTGGTCTAGCAATGGGCTCTAGTTTATCTCCATTCTTAGCCGATATATTTATGGAAGATTTTGAAACAAATATCATTTCTAAACAAAATTTCAAACCCACAGTATGGTGGAGGTATGTAGATGATGTATTCTCAATATGGCCTCATGGATCAGAGTTGTTGGAAACATTCCTAAACGATATAAACGATCAAGAAGAGACAATAACATTTACCATGGAAAAGGAATATAATAACACGCTACCTTTCCTGGATGTTTTGATCTCTAAGAACGATACTGGATATGAGACTCAGGTGTATAGAAAACCAACACACACCAATAGATATTTAAATTTCAAATCAAATCACAATATTAATGTAAAAAAGGGAATAATTAAATCCTTATACGATAGAGCCAAAATTACTTGTTCTAACGAAAATTCGTTCTTGGAGGAGAAACATTTGTTAACATCTGTTTTATTAAAAAATGATTATCCTTTATCGTTTATAAATAAGGAATTTTCAACAATCGATCGAATAGAACAGAACAACTTAGAACGAGATCCTACAGCATACACAAGGAATAATATGAGGAAAATAACAATACCGTACATAAAAGGATTATCAGAAAAACTTAAAAGGATAGGAAATAAATTCAACATTTCAACAACATTCAAAACAACAAACACGTTGAGATCTATTTTGTCCAAAACCAAACCTAACAATGAACAAGAAAGGACAAAGAATTGCATTTATAAAATACCTTGTGAATGCGATCAGTTTTATTTAGGTGAATCATCAAGGCCATTAAATGTTAGAATAAGTGAACATCAATCTTATATTAAAAATAGAGAATTTGATAGATCTCAAATATGTAAACACGCATGGGATAATGAACATAGAGTTCAATGGAATAATTCAAATATAGTCCTAAAAGAAACGGATGGTAAAAAAAGAAAAATCAAAGAAGCGGCTCTAATTATGTTAAATGAGGCCAATTGTGTCGCAAATTCCTCGGCAGAATGTAGTAGGATCTGGTTACCAATATTGAAAGAGGAAGTTATTAATAAGAAAATACCAGTATTAGTAAGTCAGTAACATATAGAGGATACATCATTTATGTTTTTTAAATAACGTAACATAAAATCAGAATTTTGATGTTTGTTGAAGGTAAACTAAATTCACGAACAAATACTTACAATGTCGGGATAGTATTATGAGGTTTTTTTCCTGGTTTTTCCCTCATAATTTACTATGGAATCACTAACAGGAGAATTTTACTGTCATCATGTCATGTGTTTGTCTTTTTAAAGACGAATTACATGCTATGATTTTTTCTGACGGATATTCTCAAGTTTAAGTTGATTTCATGTAATCGAATGAACTATCTTATAAGTAAAGTCGTCCCAGGAGCGCAACTCAACAATATTGGCAATATCATTTTAAAGTCGTCTACTTTAAAATGCATAATGTATGTCTGAATTGTCAATATAAATGAGTCAGATAAAATTAAATTATCAGAAGAATTTTTTCACTATGTAACAAAAAACAAAATTTGTTTAATTTACTATTTGTATTTTGAGAACGATTTCCGAATTGGAAATTGAAACGTCAATAAATGTATTTTTATCTTTAATGTGGCTTATTCCCAGTTATAAATAGTAATTAATTTACAATGCCACAAGAAAATAGCTTCAGAACTTTCGCTGTATTCTCAACAAATCGGCCTTAGCCAGGAATACACGAAGTCGTATGATTACTCTCTCTTACTTGTATACAAAAAAGAACTAGGGAGAAACACAAGACTAACAGACAAAAGAAAAATAACAATACTCCGCTTTGTCACTAACAAATCGGCCTTAGCCAAGGACAAACGGAATTGTATCATCATTTCCTCCTACTTATAACACAGAATGGGAACAAAGAAAACGCGAGGAAACACGGAAATAACAAACATAAGGCAAATAACAATACTTCGCTTTGTCACTAACAAATCGGCCTTAGCCATGGACAAACGAAATCGCATTATTACTTCCTCCTACTTATAAAACAAAAGACAACAAGGAAAAAAAACATACGTGGACTGCAACAGAAAATATTTTCCTTTTCGGGGCTTAAAAAAAATTCGCACATTTTCTGGACTATAAAATCTTCATATCTATCAAGCAAAAATTTGACCTACATTTGCTCAAAGACTCAATAAGAAGACGAAATAGATAACTTATAAACACTTAAAGAAAGGACAGCGTCTACATACGAAATAAATTATTTCGTTAACGTAAACAAAATTCTTTTCTCAGACTTGGGATGGTACTTAAGACGAACAAGAATAAACAAACTTGATGTCGTTCACATTTTAAATACCGGAAAATAAGGAATGACATCATTCCAAATACGTATTTTTTAATTCACAAGGAAACAGACGAAAATTATTTCTACATAATTTTACGAAAACTGGACATAGAAGAAAATGGAAATCGTAGCAGTTAACTTGGGATAGAAATAGACTTGATTTAACAAAAAAAACTAGATAAAACAAATCCACAAAATAGCAGAAAAAAAAACGGTTCGAAGCAAACTCAACGAACTTCACATACAGGGCGGGACAAAAATACTAAAACAATGTTTGGATGAAAGCAAATACAAAATGTACACAAAACAACATACTCGATAAACTTCACATACAGGGTGATACAAAAATACTAATAATATTGAAAACTTGACTTTTGAGTGAGCAACACAAAATAACATAAAATAAAAAACCTTGCTCTTGTTCTGAAAACTAAATGAGACTGCTCCTAGGCAAAACTAAACAGCACCTCCGATCACGAGTATAACACTTGTCATCATTCAGATACAAGACAGGAAACACAAAAGGGGACTCAGGGGAACACAATCTTCTATTAACCCGTGGCATTACATACGCCGTCAAAGCTGGTTAATTAGGGAACAACAGGGGAACACAGGGGACTACTATTCACATTCACAATCTCCTACTAGCCCGTGGCATAACACAAACGCCGTCAAAGAGGGCCTAGAGGAAACAATGAAATGGCTAAGGACAAGGGACAGAACACAACTATACTCATCAGCTCAAAGAAAAGTCACTCAAACAATAAACACATTTACTCAAAATGACCAGACAAAACAAAATTACAAAAACCGATTTTTCTGTAAGAAATGTCAAATCAATCAAAAATAA
This sequence comes from Diabrotica balteata, assembly GCA_918026665.1. Classification (NCBI taxonomy): domain Eukaryota; kingdom Metazoa; phylum Arthropoda; class Insecta; order Coleoptera; family Chrysomelidae; genus Diabrotica; species Diabrotica balteata. The sequence goes on from OU898278.1 coordinate 161,168,404, forward strand.
ATGGCACAATAACGGTACACTTAATTTGTTACTGTAAATAACTTACAATTCTTTTCAACATCAAAACATTATTTAAAATTCGATTTAAATATTCAAACTCAAAATATTTGCTTTCATTTACCAAAACACGTAAAATACGTATAGAAAAATTTCTACAGTACACGAAATAAAAGAACAACATTACATATGTCAATATACAACAAATACATCTGTTGATATACAATAATACATATGTTAATACAAATACCATACAAAGAAAAAACAACAATACATATGTTGATACAAATACATATATCAATACAAATACAAAAACAAACTGTTTGTGGGACACCGGGGCACTACTCGGAAGGCAGGGTTTCATAAAAATGGCAGAAAATTATGGCAGAACAATTGAAAAAGATATGTGGCTTGGAAAAAGGGACAAATTCTAAAAAAAATTAGGAATATTCAACAGCCCCTCGGTTGGGCACCATTTTTGTAACGAAAATATTTTGCCTACCACAGGGGCCATTAATACAAGGGGGTAGAAAATTGGCGGAAGAAACTAAAGGGGTTGAGATAAGGCAAGCAAAATAATCGCTACTTGTGCGAACGGCACTCAGGGTTTCGTAGGAGAGCTGGGGTCGTGGATAAGTAAAAGATAAGGGCATTGGAATGGGGGAACTACAAAAAAAAATGAAATAAAGGGCTCTTGGGATAAACAAAATAAAAATAAACAAGAAACACCTCAAGGAATTTAATATAGGGCGCCACTTGAGGTGCCTAATTATGCCTATTACAACCACTAGTTGTAACTAGGGAAATAATTAGAAAACAAAATCAAAACATAAAAAACATATCTTTTACAAATAAACTCAAAAAGGGTTAGCTCAAAAAAATCAAATAAAAAGTTAAGAAAACAAAATTTAACCTTTATTTATGTGTCACCACAAACAGTTACAAAACAAATGATAATTACAAGAAACAAAATTGAAATCATATAGATCTTTCAATGCAGTTTACATTAAGGTCAACTTAAAAAAAAACAAAACAAATTCAAAACTTATGGTTAGTTATGTGTATAAGAATAATTATTATGACAGCCAAATCCTAATTATTATAATTTTACTTATTACAAATTTTTCAACTTGTCATGAAAGCAATTATTAATGATAAATGTCTATTTTTCACTTTAAAAAAAAATTAACAAAAAAAGTACCTGACTTCACTAAATATTAGTTTTGGGGCTGGAACTGGTTTTCTAAACGCTGCAAAATAACACAAATGCGTCTCCAAGCTTCAGAATGGTCTGGAATGACCAGGGACAAACAAATAGACGAAGGAAGTTGAAGTTCGGCTGGATCATCGGGCTTCGGGTCAAAAAAAAAATTGCAAACTTCTAAGCTTGGATTTTCAAAACTTCATTGAAAATACGATGGCCTCTTATATCGTTGTAACACCTTACAAATCTTCCATTTAGGACATAATACAACACATATAACTTTCTAGGAACAGGATCTGTCGGCTTTCTGAAGATTACAAGCCGAGCTCTTAACTGCTACCACACTACACATTTTCCCATGACAAATGACAAAAAAAAAAACGAAAAAACATTACGAATTTGAAGAAAAATTCGGACTCCAATAAAACTACAAACGCTCGTGACAGCGGTTTCACCGAGAGTGACGAAATTAAAAATTTGTTCGCTTAACTTGAAAATCAACGAACTGCTGAAATAGCAAAACCAACGAACGACGTAGATATCCTTTGAAACGCATTTACATGAAAAGAAATCGCCGCAGTAAAATAAACAACAATTAAATGGATTTATTACTCTACGACGTTAGAATGATTGAAAACACTTTTCGAAAGATACGAACTAAAAAACAGAAAACATTCTTCGTTTTATTAAGACGATTTCATATACGAGGCGACTTTAAATATACTTCAAAGAATCAATCAAATTTAAAATGCTACAATGGAAGCATTTGAGATGTGGCTATATCGGAGAATACTTAAGATCCCGTGGACTGACCGAGTCACAAATGAGGAGGTCCTCGGAAGAATGAATAAGAACCGAGAGGTACTGACTACCATCAAATCTCGAAAGTTACAGTTCTTCGGACATATTATGCGAAATGAATGCAGATATGCTCTCCTTCAAGCAATCCTGCAAGGGAAAATATTTGGAAAACGAGGTCTAGGAAGAAGAAGAACATCTTGATTAAAGAACCTCAGAATCTGGTCCAATACAACATCTGTGAAGGTTTTCAGCGCTGCTGCAGATAAGATAAAGATTTCCATGATAATCGCAAATATTCGTAACGGATAGGAACATCAAGCAGACGAAGAACTTTTTGACCAGTAACTAGAGGCGGAGGTTTTAATATTTATTAATTAAATGCGAAACTACAATTTTAGTGTTTAGTTAATTTATTCATTAAAATGAACTTAAACTTAAATAAAAACAGTATGTTTGAATAGGTATTTTCAATAAATCACTTGCTATAAGGTCCTATTTAAAATTATCCGTTACAGTGGCGCTGTAACGTCATCTGTCACTATTACGTCACTTGTTATGACAGTTCAAAAGATACGAGAGGGGGAACGGACTTTTGACTAGCACTGTATAAACAACGTTTATGATTCATATTAAAAACCATAAAACAGCACAACAATTTAAAAGCAATTCGCTGCCAATAACACAATTTAATAGTATATTTAAGTACCAATATTTCTTTAGTGTATTTTTTCTAAATCCTAAAACCACCTTTCTCTTAATCGAGTTTTATATTATTTTATAGCTTAGAGCTTAGAGATGTATAATACTGTAATTGATACATTTGATGGAAAATCTTTTATTTTCAGTTATGTGATACTTACCCTCAACATTTATACGTGCCGAGCAAAGCAACCAGTAACATACTGACGGGTAGCTCGAGGTTTCGCTCAAAAGGAAGGTTGCCAGTTCTTTCGTTCTTGTATAAAAACAAAGCGAGTATCAGTAGGTGTAGTCAGCCGTTATCGGGATTCAGCGCAAGGTGTTTGGAGGACGAAAAGATGATGAATCACATTCTGAAGACGAATCCTAATGCTACCTACATGTATGTTGTGGATACACGGCCAAAGGTAATATTGAACAATTAATTTATTAAAAATATTGAACAATCTATTCGTGTTGAGATGGCAAGCCAAACTAAACATAAATCACTTGGCAGCTGTCGAAAAAGGCTGTTATCAAAAAAAGTGTTGCCAACTTAAAGTTGTATACAGTAATACCTCGACTTACGCTACCCCGACAAAAGGTCGATTTAGACACATCAGTCCCGTCAGTCTCGGCGCCGAACCGGTCCTGTTTGGTCACAGAACTATCAACTATATGACAGATGGGAAACTGTTCTTCAACTGATGAATGTGAATGCCGGCGCCATATTTCTATTAAAGAATATATTGTATGACGGATTGTTCGGTTCGGCGCCAAGACTGTGACGAGACATGACTGATGTGTCTGAATCAACCTTTACGCGAAATCATAGTTACACGATTTTCAAATCTTGTATTTTGTATCTCTTTCAAATTCGTCATCTGAGTGCCATACGATAGTTCAATTATTGATTAGATAGAATTACCGCCCACACATTTTTGCTCATCCAAACTACAGTTTTTGTCTTTTCGCACGAAATCAGCACATTTATTTTGTATTAGGTATTTCTTATCTACAGTTTTGTCTACGGAGCGGATGTTTGTTACTTTTATAGTGGGATTGACTTGAAACTTGAAGACTTGAAAGAGCAATGATGTCATCCGAACGAATTAAAACTGATGCTTCTACAGCAAATAAGAAAAGAAAAACGTTATCTTTGGAATGTAAATTTAACGTAATTACAGATTTTGAATCAAAAATGAAATTCTGTGAACTATCAAAGAAGTGTGATCTATCGGAATAACGGTCAAAACAATAATTATAAAGAGCAAGGAAAAAATTCTCGAAGCTGTGAAAAGTGCAAAATCTTTAAATTTCTCCATCGTACGTAAACGTCATGGTATCATCGCCGAAATGGAGATAACGTTTAAATGATGGTGTGGTAATGAGGTAAATGTGAAAAATTGACCTATTGATCACAATACAGTGTGCTCCCAAGCTAACCTAATCTTTGAGAGATCGAAAGAGGATGCTGGAGAAATCGCTAAGGATGAACAGTTTAACGGTTGGTTCAGCGGATTCAAAAGTCGCTGTAGTTGGCATACATTGCAGAAAACGGAGAAGCGGCCGGTACTGATAAAGAGGCTGCGTCTTGTTATCCGCAGAAATTAAAAGCCATAATAGATGAATGTGGCTACACCAAACAAACCAATATGGTTTGTTTGGTGACCTCAATGTAGATGAGACTCGTCTGTTTTGGAAGAAGATGCCGAAGAACTTTCATCGCACATGAAGATTAAACCTTTCCAGGTTTTAAGGCTGCCAAAGATCGATTGACAGTGATGGTGGAGTCAAATGCAGCTGGTGATTGCATGTTAAAACTACTCTTAGTTTATCTCTCAGAAAATCTAAGAGCGCTAAAAACTAAATCTAAATCTGGCTTGCCTGTAATTTGGATGTCTAATCGTAAAGCTTGGGTGACAACTTCACTTTTTGAGGATTGGTTTGGTCATCGTTTCATACCTGAAGTCGAACGTTATTGTCAATCTAAACAAATTCCATTTAAAGTGATGCTCATTATCGACAACGCTCCAAGTCATCCTGCTGCAACTTTAACTAGTTTTGATACACGTGTGAAAGTTGAATTTTTGTCACATAATACAACCAGTTACTTCAGCCAATGGATCATTGAGTCATTAAAACATTCAAGGCTTATTACACCAGACGATCATTTGCATATCTCCATAAAGTTATAAGAACGACAAGCTATCTGTTAAAGACTTTTAGAAACAATTCAACATGTTAGATGCAGTGACAATCGTTGGACAATCTTGGAATTAAGTTTGACAAAAAACGTTGAATGGCGTCTGGAAAAAAACTCAGGAAAAAAAGTTAATAACGTTATTAAAGAAGTTGTTGATAATATGACGTTGAAGAACTGTTGAATTCACACAATCAGGAGTTGACAATAGATGACCTCATAGAAATGCACGAGGAAGAACAAGACATGGAAGAGCTTGAGTGTTTCTATCCAGTTCAATCTGAGGATCAAATGACGATTGGAAACTTGACTGAAGGCCTCAATGTAATTGAAAAGGGATTAAACTTTTTAGAAAATATAGACCACAACGAAGAGCGCATTTCTTTTACCAAACAAGGAATAAAAAAATGATTAGCCTGCTATGAAGAAATTTTGCGGGAGAAAAAAAATTTTTAGTCGTCAAACTACTTTGTTAGATTTTATAAAGCCTTATACATCAAAATAAATTGAATTGCCAATTTTATATTTGTATATCCTAAGATTTTAATAAAATTTTTTTGTTTAAATTGCTATTTTTACTTATCTTTCGGTCCCAATTAAAATAATTGACACAGATTGAACGAATTTAAAACGGATCATACAATTTAATATATATCTGTTTGAACTGCGTTTGAAATAGTGGACCAATATAAAACTTGGACAAAAATAAATCCATACCCGGTGTTAGACATTGTATAAAATATCGTTCAACTATCCGTCTCTTTTTAGAACGCACCATAGTCTAGAGCGCAGCTCAAAGTCAATGTTGCCAATCGCCGTGTAATAATCCGATTTGCGGATCTTTTTAAGAGTTATATCTTCTTCGTATCTTTAAATAAATCGGATATTTGCCTATATTTTTAATTGTATTTAAAAATCTACTACAACAGACTAATAACAAAAATAAACTTAATGGTTTGTAGTTATTTCAGAAGTTTGTAGTTATTTTAGAAACATCTAGTGGAATGATATTGGCAACACCGCTCAAAATCTCCATCTTCGATAAACGAAAGAGGGGCTTGCCTAAAGGCGGCCACTCACGATACAGCGGCGTTGTTCAACTTCGTTTTTAACTAACACTTGCTTTGATCATATTATAGAAAATCGAAATGGCTTGATTTAGCAAGAATTTTTTAAGAGTTTTTTAAATTATATAAAAAACAAGAATGCTATAGCGAATAAAAGGTAAAACGTATCACGATAGAAACGCCCGAAAAAAAAAACAGGCAATGGACATTCTAGTTTTAAAGTTCCAAGAAGTAAACAAAGATGCGAATGAAGAGTATGTAAGAAAAAAAAATTAACAATTTTAGAACATACTGTAAAAGAGAATTAAAATTAGCAGTGCAGTCCAGTAAATCGGGTGCAGGGTGAGACGAGATTTATTTTGCACCAAAATCTTGGATTCTTTGCACCAGAATCTATACACAAAGAATTTATACACAAAGTAAGAGACGCTAAAATGATTGTTTGATTTGACATGGTCGAGAACCGAACAAATACTGCGGCGCAGTATGGTGTGTGAGCGCACCAGATATACCAACAAATTGAACAACGCCTCTGCCCGATTATGTCGAACGACACCGCTGTACCGTGAGTGGCCGGCTTTAGGAAGCGATAGGTGGTTTGACCACCTATGAATGAGTTCTTGAATTAGTTCAGAATCCAGCAGCCCGCTGAAGTATTGGATTTTTATAATATAATTATTTGACAACCTTTTGTTGGCCAACCACCTACAGCAGATCTGCCGTCCTAACTTGAAAGGTCCTATCTGCAAAATTTAGGTTTTGAGAAAATCCAGTTTTTGTTTCTTTTCATTGTATAACGCTTGGTAATTTAACAAACTCTTTATGTTTTATTTTATATATTATGTCGAAGAATAGAATTTAATTTCTAGTCATAATTTTGATTTATTCTTTCCCGATTAGTTGATTTTTGATTATATTGTCACTTAGGACAATATAGCTTAGTATATGAAATACGATTTTTTTGTGTTACTTACTGAAGTTGTCCTAAATGAGACTAAAATATTAATTAACTGAACACTTTTAATTTTATTAATAAGTTTTAACTTAATACACAATTTACATTGTAATATATGTAACATAAATGATATAATATATCGATAAAAACATTAAAATATTATTAATATTAATCATTTTCTTCCTCAAAAGCACGTTCGTTAACAGGCAAATCTTCCCAAAATTTCATACGATTTTGAGGAATGTGTGCTTTTAATTTGGATATAAGATTATTTTTTCTATCTAAAGTTACACCGCGACATGTATTACGAATTTGGGGCCCTGTTAGCGTGCCCTTAACGTACTTCATTATAAAAATATCTTTTAAATCAATAAAATCGTTTTCAAATTCTGTTTTGTAAGAAAGGAAATAATTTCCTCTTTTAAAATGAAGACAAACCATATCTTTTAAGTAAACGCGAGAAATCAGCTTTTGTAACTTATATTTGGAGGTATAGTCAGTGAAGTTAAAAAATTGTGGAAGTTGCATTTTTATTAAATTTACTTTTGACGAATTGGCTTGTTTTACCGTTTCGCAAAAATCGTCAAAATCGTATACTTTTTTTTTTTCTTTTAAGAGCAAGCTCAACTTGGTGGTGAAATGAATCTGCGGCCATAAAAGTATGACCTGGCTCAAAAAATTTGATTATTATGTCTTCTACAGCAACTTCTGAACTGTTAACCAAATAAATAAAGAAACTAAAAAGGGACCAATTTTTATTTTGGCTCGAGCAATTATCAAGCCAAACTGTTATATGTGTATTGTCCCTATTTGCCAGAAAAAAAGCGTAGAACGCAGAAATAATGTCATCTTTGGATCTGCCAGCAATTCCCTCATGCCACAATACGGCCAAAGGGTAGGTATTGGACTTCCTTCCAAGCGAGACAAAACTCTCATTATATGCTACGATACGTGGCGTAAAAATAATTTCCTTGAACGTTTCCAAACGAGGCAGCATGATAACCTAAAAATTGAAGAAACTGTATTTAAAAATTCCATATTATATGTACTTAAACTTATTACAAAATTAATGGGAAAAACCCCGTAATTGGCTGTATACCATCGTTTAAAAAAACACAGAAGTTAAAACACTTCACAAATGTGTATTTAGGTATAAAACAAACAAGTTAAAACTTTTTAAAAAAGTGTCGTCACATTTAAAGTTCTGGCAGAACGTTTTCGATCACTACGGATCATCTTCAGTGCCTCGTATTTGTAGCTAACTATATAAATATGGTGTCTATAAGACTACCATGTTTGATTTGGTAAAGTGTCACATTTTACATTAGGTAATGTTGATACTGTAGGTCGATGACAATGGATGTATTTAAAATTTATTACTTTAGGGACTACATGTCTCCTAAGCTCGAGTACTTGCACGTTGTCAGTTGAAGCGACGACACAGACCAAATGTCTGATGTCACAGGAGATAACTTAAAGACAGCTAAACTTGACAGGATTTCAGTATGTTCCGAAATTAATGTAATTTTTAATTTGTGAAATTATAAAATTTGTTTACTTGTAGTAATGAATAATAACTTATTAATGAACCTGACTTTAACATTTAGATTTGTTTATGATAAAATCTATTGCTTAGATCAGTGAATCTATATTATTGAAATTAAACTATCAATTTAATGGGATTAGTATAAAAGGTTGAAATTTATGACATCATAAGTGATGATAAAATGTTGAATGTAGTAGAAGAAGAAGGGTATTGATGTGGTACAGTACAAATGTAAGTATATGAACTGTATAAAATTATTATAACTGAAAAAATTAAGTTAAAATCCAATGATATGGAAGTGAGAATTATTATTTATATATTGTGTAAAGGTGGTTGCCTAGCAATGGTAAAAGACCTGTGTAATTATCAGATGTTTTAAAAATTATTTTTGTTTGATTAGTAAAATGAATATTCTAATAGTATGTATGTATATATACACACATATATACAAATATATATATGAAGCTGAGAATAAGTGAATGAAATTTAATGTAGGAGAGAAAATGTAACCTGTTAGATGTGTGTGAATATGTATTAGAGAAAATTGAAATATAGAGATTAATGTAGGGTTGGCTGTAAGACGATTAAATTGACTGCATGTCTGAGTTGATTGAGTGAAATAAGAATTATGAGTGGTAGTGGGATCCACAGACTGAAAGTGTCAGAGGGATGTGTGTTGATGGATGGTGGAGTAAGAATGAGGTTGTGGAGTTTGAGTGTAAAGTTAATATTTGAAGTTAATAATGATGATGAAAAGTATTGAAAAGGTAACCAAAAAGTAAGGGGACCCCAAGAAGTGAGAGACATGAGGAGAGAAGGTGTGAAAAGTCAGAAGAGTCATAAAAGAGATTCAAAAGGATGACAAGAAAAAAGAAACTATCATGGGATAAGATGATATCAAAGAAGGTCATATGATGGATAGAAAGAAGGTTAATGAGTGGGTGAGAAATCGATTGGTATGTGACTATCATGGAGTATAATGAATAGAAAATTGGCAGTGAGGGGGTGGAAAATTGTTGAGTATGGTATAGTTAGTGGGTGATTAATAAGGAAATTTTAAAATGTTAGATGCTAGTAGGGTGGTTGGGAAAAGAGAAAAAGAGGAGATAACTAGATGAAATTTAAAGTAATAACTGGAAAGTTGATTAAAATTAAGGGAATAATTGTCGGTGTATAGGATTAAAAGGTCTATTGAGGGTAGTTTGGCGGTTGACACAATTGGGGCTAGTCTTCATGTCTCTGGATATCTCAAGGTCCTCATACAGGTCTAAACGTAAAGTATTTTTTTTTCCCGAATATTATGAATTAATTTGACACCATCAGGGATGTTAAAATGGTGGTTGTTGACTTTAAGGTGATGGGAGAAAGCTGATGTATTATCTCTTTTAGAGTGTTCTGCAGATCTGGTTGCAAGTGACCTAAAAGTCCTGCCAATGTAAGAGGCATCACAATCAGCACAAGTCAGTCTGTAAACTCCACTACGGTTCATGTATGGTATTGGATCTTTAGTGTTTGTCAACAAGTGGTTAAGAGTATTTCCAACTTTGAAAGATATGTGTAAGTTTTCTGATGAGTTAGTGATAATACGTTTAATGTTTTCAGATAGTTTGGGATTGTGAAATGGTAGAGACCTGTAGATTGAAGTAGAAGAGGAAGATTGATTAAAAGCAGAATTTTGAAGTAATCTAGATTCTCTTTTGTGGATGAGTTTATCTATTATGAAAGGATCATAACCATTGTTGACCGCTATCTGTTTTATGATGTTAAGTTCTTTGTTAAATGAGTCAATGGACATAGGTATTGAATATAATCTATGGATGAAACTTCTGAAAGCAGCTAATTTATGTGCTAATGGGTGATTGGATGAAGAATGAATAACATGATCTGTTTGGGTAGGCTTGCGAAAGATACCAAAGTTAAATTGGTTGTTGAGTCTGGTAATAGATAAATCTAGAAAATTAATGGCTTGAGAAGATTCTAGTTCCATGGTAAATTTGATATTTGGGTGGATTTGATTGATTTTAAGAAGTAGTTGGTTCGCTGAGTCATGATTACCTGATATGAAGACTAAACAGTCATCAACATAACGGAACCAGTGTAATCAAAATGTATCAAAAATCACTGTGTATCAAAAATCACTCTGAATTTCTTTCCAATCATGATGCTCCCTATAGCAAACTACCAGGTAACCCTCTCATTCCAAGGTTGTATGGTTTGCCCAAGATACACAAAGTTGGAATTCCCATTCGTCCTGTTGTCAGTTTTATTAACACTCCAGTATCTATTTTATCTAAATTCATACTTAACACTATAAAAAATCTAATTAATTTTACTCCACAATTTACTGTTATAAATTCATACCAATTGGTTGACAAACTTCAACTCATTAGTCTCAATCCTGACATTACTATGCTTTCTTTTGATGTTAGCAATTTATTTACTTCAGTGCCCAAACTTGAAACTCTCAGTCTGGTAAAAACACTCCTAGTCAACAAGTCGATTCAATCCAACGTCATTTCGTCGATTTTAGATATCCTGGAATTATGTCTATCTCAAGATTTCTTCCAATTCAACAACAAATTTTATAAACAACCTGATGGTTTAGCAATGGGCAGTTGCTTATCCCCCTTTCTGGCTGATATATTTATGGATCATTTAGAATCCAATCACATCATAAAAAATCCTGAAATTTTACACTGGTTCCGTTATGTTGATGACTGTTTAGTCTTCATATCAGGTAATCATGACTCAGCGAACCAACTACTTCTTAAAATCAATCAAATCCACCCAAATATCAAATTTACCATGGAACTAGAATCTTCTCAAGCCATTAATTTTCTAGATTTATCTATTACCAGACTCAACAACCAATTTAACTTTGGTATCTTTCGCAAGCCTACCCAAACAGATCATGTTATTCATTCTTCATCCAATCACCCATTAGCACATAAATTAGCTGCTTTCAGAAGTTTCATCCATAGATTATATTCAATACCTATGTCCATTGACTCATTTAACAAAGAACTTAACATCATAAAACAGATAGCGGTCAACAATGGTTATGATCCTTTCATAATAGATAAACTCATCCACAAAAGAGAATCTAGATTACTTCAAAATTCTGCTTTTAATCAATCTTCCTCTTCTACTTCAATCTACAGGTCTCTACCATTTCACAATCCCAAACTATCTGAAAACATTAAACGTATTATCACTAACTCATCAGAAAACTTACACATATCTTTCAAAGTTGGAAATACTCTTAACCACTTGTTGACAAACACTAAAGATCCAATACCATACATGAACCGTAGTGGAGTTTACAGACTGACTTGTGCTGATTGTGATGCCTCTTACATTGGCAGGACTTTTAGGTCACTTGCAACCAGATCTGCAGAACACTCTAAAAGAGATAATACATCAGCTTTCTCCCATCACCTTAAAGTCAACAACCACCATTTTAACATCCCTGATGGTGTCAAATTAATTCATAATATTCGGGAAAAAAAAATACTTTACGTTTAGACCTGTATGAGGACCTTGAGATATCCAGAGACATGAAGACTAGCCCCAATTGTGTCAACCGCCAAACTACCCTCAATAGACCTTTTAATCCTATACACCGACAATTATTCCCTTAATTTTAATCAACTTTCCAGTTATTACTTTAAATTTCATCTAGTTATCTCCTCTTTTTCTCTTTTCCCAACCACCCTACTAGCATCTAACATTTTAAAATTTCCTTATTAATCACCCACTAACTATACCATACTCAACAATTTTCCACCCCCTCACTGCCAATTTTCTATTCATTATACTCCATGATAGTCACATACCAATCGATTTCTCACCCACTCATTAACCTTCTTTCTATCCATCATATGACCTTCTTTGATATCATCTTATCCCATGATAGTTTCTTTTTCTTGTCATCCTTTTGAATCTCTTTTATGACTCTTCTGACTTTTCACACCTTCTCTCCTCATGTCTCTCACTTCTTGGGGTCCCCTTACTTTTTGGTTACCTTTTCAATACTTTTCATCATCATTATTAACTTCAAATATTAACTTTACACTCAAACTCCACAACCTCATTCTTACTCCACCATCCATCAACACACATCCCTCTGACACTTTCAGTCTGTGGATCCCACTACCACTCATAATTCTTATTTCACTCAATCAACTCAGACATGCAGTCAATTTAATCGTCTTACAGCCAACCCTACATTAATCTCTATATTTCAATTTTCTCTAATACATATTCACACACATCTAACAGGTTACATTTTCTCTCCTACATTAAATTTCATTCACTTATTCTCAGCTTCATATATATATTTGTATATATGTGTGTATATATACATACATACTATTAGAATATTCATTTTACTAATCAAACAAAAATAATTTTTAAAACATCTGATAATTACACAGGTCTTTTACCATTGCTAGGCAACCACCTTTACACAATATATAAATAATAATTCTCACTTCCATATCATTGGATTTTAACTTAATTTTTTCAGTTATAATAATTTTATACAGTTCATATACTTACATTTGTACTGTACCACATCAATACCCTTCTTCTTCTACTACATTCAACATTTTATCATCACTTATGATGTCATAAATTTCAACCTTTTATACTAATCCCATTAAATTGATAGTTTAATTTCAATAATATAGATTCACTGATCTAAGCAATAGATTTTATCATAAACAAATCTAAATGTTAAAGTCAGGTTCATTAATAAGTTATTATTCATTACTACAAGTAAACAAATTTTATAATTTCACAAATTAAAAATTACATTAATTTCGGAACATACTGAAATCCTGTCAAGTTTAGCTGTCTTTAAGTTATCTCCTGTGACATCAGACATTTGGTCTGTGTCGTCGCTTCAACTGACAACGTGCAAGTACTCGAGCTTAGGAGACATGTAGTCCCTAAAGTAATAAATTTTAAATACATCCATTGTCATCGACCTACAGTATCAACATTACCTAATGTAAAATGTGACACTTTACCAAATCAAACATGGTAGTCTTATAGACACCATATTTATATAGTTAGCTACAAATACGAGGCACTGAAGATGATCCGTAGTGATCGAAAACGTTCTGCCAGAACTTTAAATGTGACGACACTTTTTAAAAAGTTTTAACTTGTTTGTTTTATACCTAAATACACATTTGTGAAGTGTTTTAACTTCTGTGTTTTTTTTTTTTTAAACTTATTACCTTTTGCAAATCACCAGCTACAATAATCTCATCATCTCGTTTTATTTTCTCTGCATCTTTCTGGTAATTTTTTCTGGCGTTTAACGCTTTTATCTTATGAATTTTCCATTTTTTGCACAAATCACATTTAGCAAGATTTTCTTCATCAGCTTCATGAGATGTGGCTTTTTTGTGTATTTCAAATGCTTCCAATCCCAGCACTCTTCATTTCCTAGATTGGCAAAGGATATATTTAGGTCATTAGACACAATTTTTCTGTATAATTCGTAAGAAAAATCTGTATTTGGATATTTTAATCTAAAATCTTTGTACATGAGTGTAATGTTTACATCACTGGGAAGGTATTTTCTATTAGGAGCGTGCTTTCTTCTGTAATGCGATATCGTTGGGTTGAATGAATTAATATGTTCAATAATTGTGTTTCTGTCATCGAGCAAAAAGATAAAAGAGGGAATGTAAAGGTAGTGGGGACAAAAATATTGTTAGACAGGAAGTGCTATCTTGAGAGGCCACTTTAAACAAGGAAAGACAGTCTCTTTCCTTGTTTAAGAAGTCAAATTTAGTTTGGTTATGTTATTGTTTGTCCCAACTGTCACATGAAATTTTATTTATATTGAAGTTTTTTACCAATTGTGTCACTTTTTAGACTATTATCGTTAATATTTAATTAAAACTTTCTTGTCTGAAAAATATTTTACATCTATTGTTAACAAGTGTTGGAAAATTTAAATTTAGCGCCTTTGCATTTCCGGATATGTCCGCCATCAGAGGCCACTTTTTTGGTCTCCTTTTTATAACGATTAGATTCCCTCTTTTATCTTTTTGCTCGATGGTTTCTGTCCACTTTGCGTGCCTGTGAGCGGTTTCTCCCATCTTTTTTAGGTACTATCAATTTCAAATCTGTTTTTCGTATATTTTTCAACATTCTGTCGTTATCTTTTTCATAGCCCAATGTCGCCAAAAAAAATACCTTACAAACACGCACATCTTCGGCTTTCTCTAATGTTAGATAGTATTTGTAGGAATACACTCTTGGTGATTCTAGATTTTGAGACGTACTTCTTTTTTTCTCACTTTGTTTTACACAGCTAAAAACAAACTGTTTTTGTTGTTCTTTTTCTAATAGCCAGTATTGTTTATTAATATCTTTTTGTCTAGAATACGAAATGTTTTTTGCGCAATTGAATTTGCATTTACATGGCTTTTTAACTTCATGAGCTCTTATGTAACTCTCTCTTTTTTGTTTTTTCCTTTCAACAAGTGGCTCTTCAAATTTTTTCCTTTTTCTTATTTCCCCAGTTTTTGTATACAATTTACTCTCAGCTTTATCAACTGCTTTGTTTATAATGTTGAGATGTAAAACAATATCTCTAATGAAATCACGAACCAAGTAAAATTCTTTTTCTGCTGGTTCTATATCTGATAGGTTTTCCTTGTGTTCTTCTAATTCGATATTTGAATACCTTGAATTACTTAATGCTACCTGATTAGAACTTGCAGGGGCTAGTAATACATTGGACAGTATCTGTATGTTTTTACTGGGGGAAATAATTTGTTTAGATTCGTAACTAGAATTCGACTCGCTTCCATTTATATTATTGTCGGATTCATTGAAAGGCCCAGGTGCATAATATGGATCATTATCAGGTTTGGCTATATTTATTTTTTGTTTGAGCTGGTTATTTAGAGCAAGAAATACCATACGTTTACACCTATTGCTGTTCCAGCTAAGTGACGCTGCATTTTTACTACTACAAACCATAATTATAATCAGTTATTGCTTATACGTAAAGTAACATTATTAAACGTACCCTTCCTCCATTTCTCACAATATATATTTGCTTAAAATGCAAAAAACACGAGAATATACAAAATGTCTGACAATAACAAATACTTTTTATAATTAATTATTTGAGGTTATGTTTTCTGTCATACTACGCAAAATTGTCCTAACTGATGCCGCTTAGTATAAAATGCTAGCTTAAATAGTCCTAACTGCATTTTTAAAGTTAGAACGGACTATTTTTCTTAGCATATGTAAGATAGGACAATTTATGTTAGTGAACATGACATTTTAGTCAGTTAGGACAAACCATTTATATATAAAATCAGGCACTTAAGACGCTTATACGGCAAATTCATTTTGTATATACATAGATAATATGTTTACGCATACCGTGAGCCAATAAAGTCAATTCTAAAGTCAATCTTGGGACGGCAGAGATACCTTTCTTATATTAATGGACGTGTTGAGCGCGCTAAGATGCTGTACAATACTTGCAGTTCTAAGTAAAGAATAGGGCAAGCCATTACTCACCCTTTTCATAAAATTATCAGGTGATCTCAGTAAAATAATCATACTGTCTCTCAATGACCACCAAAGCATCGAAGTAGAGATAATAATTTAAGCATTATACGATCTACGTTTGAACGTGGGGATCCAAGCGTAAACAAAATAATATATATTAATTTTTTGATTGTTTCAGATTAATGCAATGGCCAATAGAGCTGCAGGTAAAGGTTATGAAAACGAAGCCTTTTACGAAAATATAAAATTTCACTTTTTGGGAATTGAAAATATACATGTTATGAGGAACAGTCTCTCTAAGGTTGTTGAAAGTAAGTAAAATATTTACCTTTTGCTTTTTTTAGTGCAGCAGTCTACAGGTTTACCGCTTTACTGAATTGATACAAAGTTTTTATTTTCTTAGAAATATAATTACTAAATCGTTTTAATTTTAAGCTTGCGAACAAAGAAATCCCACAATGGCGAGCTTCCTTAGCGGCCTCGAATCCAGTGGCTGGTTAAGACACATTAAATCCATATTGGATACATCCCTGTTTATAGCTGAGGCTCTTCTGGAAGGTATAAGTGTTTTAGTGCATTGCTCAGATGGATGGGATAGAACGGCTCAAGTGTGTTCGCTTGCCACAGTTTTATTGGATCCATTTTATAGGACAATTTCTGGTTATCAGGTGAGTAAACCATCTATTAGGGAAATAGTTAGGCTTCATCTATCTATTTTTTGATAGAAACATTGAGAATGATATGAGAACCATTTCCGAAGTGGAAATAAACTTACTTTAATCTTCAATTGTGGCTTATTCTCATTAAAATAGTAATTCAACTGTCTAGTAGTAAAATTGAAGTATGATTTAAAAATTTACAACTCTTTATCTTGTATTTTGCAGACTTTGATCGAAAAAGACTGGTTAGCTTTTGGTCACAAGTTTTCCGAGAGGTGTGGTCACATTCAGACGGAAAACAAAGAGATATCACCTATTTTTACGCAACTTTTGGACGCCACATGGCAGTTGATGCAACAGTTTCCCATGTCGTTTCAATTTAACGAGACATTTTTATTTACGTTGCACGACCACGTGCACTCATGCCAATTTGGAACTTTCGTTGGAAATTGTGAAAAAGATAGACTGGAATGGAGGTAAGTGGAAGTTGTACAAATATAAAGTTAAAAAACGTGTAATTTATATTTTGAAGCGGAGCTTCTATACTTGCCTTGTATTTTTTCTCTATGGTGAAATGCTGATGCGATCGTCGCGAAATTAGTTGGAAGAGTCCATTTACTCAAAGAGAGAAGTCCGTTGTACAACTTTTTTAATTTTATTAAAATATATAATAAAGATATTAACAAACAGCGGTTTTATCTACATTCGAAAGTACAAAAAATTGTTAAAATAAATAAATGAACTTTGTTAATGGATAATTGTAAAAAAATTCAATTTTAAAAATATTATTTAAAATTTAAAAATACAGAAAACATAGTATGAAGCTTCGCGAGATTCTACTGTACCGAATGCTGTACAACCTTTTTTTTTTTATTTTAAATATTTTAGCAGTTATTTGATTTTAAATTAATTATGATTATTTTGTATGTTTCCATTTTTGTTATTTTATTTGACTAATGTGTATTCCCTTTGTCTTATTTTTTACGAAGCGACTACAGGGCATGCCGTGTCAGTTAATTTCTGGTCCCATCAATATATTGTTTATTCTCTACATACGTTTTTCTCTGAAGTTTTATTTTCATTTGTTACTATTCTTTATTACTCATCTGATTTTATTCTTGCAGTGTTTCTAAGATATCGTTTTATAACATTTTATGGGCTTTGTTTTTCCATTTGGTTATATTTGGAATCCTTGCGACAGGAAAACCAAAAGAATTATGGCTGACAATTTTAGTCCAATTCGTGCCTCACCAGTCTCTTATATGTATTTCCAAGTCAACCCTTCATCAGAGACTTGTGAACACTGAAACGAACTGATACACAGTGTCTAGCTGGCAATTACAGTAACATAATACACCAGTATACACTAATAGCGACCTCTATATGTGGAAACATGAAGTCAGGACTCTTCTCATCGATGCTGATATAAGTAACCTGTAAATTCAAGCCTATTATAAAGCTAACTGTCGATGTTAGGAATATCTTTGTTCCACCAATACATCTACAGTTTACCCATGCAAATCACCATCATTTTTGTACTCTTTTCAGTAAAAATGTATTCAGGAGGGCTAGAGTAAGGCCCGGCGCAAATTGAGCACAGCCCACGCACATCCCACGCGCAGCCCACGCGTGTGTTATTTTGTAAAACGTGGTTTTAGACGCCTAGACGGAGCAACGCATATTAAACCCAAACCACGGCCAGGCTACTGTGCTAGACTTGGTTGGCGTGGATAGAGTTGTGCTAGCGACACAGTTTCGTGGGTCGTGGGTCTCTACCTAACCTTAGTTATTTTGTTTTGTATGACCAATTTTTTGTTATTCAGTGAAATTGAAAAAGTTTATTGAAATTGTTCGAAGCTTTAGTGTCTTGTATGATACTAGTAATGAAGATTACATGAGAACAAAACTAATATTTTCTTTATTTGTGCTAAGCAACTCGGATGTAAGTCGCCGTTATAATTATTCAAAAAATAATAATTTAAATTAATTTTTTATTAAATCAAATGAGAAATATAACAAATCGAGAACTAAGGAAAAAAACAAATTTTCATTTCCTAGCAAAATGTTTATGAACACCTAAGATGAAAACTTCAAAATAAAATTTGATGGTACTTTTTCGTGATGCTCATATTGTAATGGCTTTTATACACTGAAATTAAATTAAAAAAGAACATGAAGAATGTAGAAAAATAATAGAAAATTCTCAAATTTAAATTTATCTCGAAAACAAAATACGATCTGGAATTTTTGTATTTTTTTAGCTCTTCTGTTGTTTATTACGTTATTTCACTTATTTCAACAATACTGTGTAAAATCTGCCTGGTATGCTAATTAGTAATTAGAAAGTCAATATCGGCAAAACCAGCTTATTCAAATTATGGGTATCTACCTGTTATAGTCTTTTGTTGAAGGATTTCAATTTTTTACCCTTAGCATTTGTGAAAGTTTTCAAGATATTTATATTTTCAGATTAGAAATTGTTGGTGGGGTATTAGGTAAAAATTAAAAGGTCTTTAGAAAATAAAATCTTTATTTAAACTAATATACTGAAGAGAGTCTATATTTTCGTTGAATGGTATTTGCGAAAACAATCTCCTATGCATAGTCCAGCTTTTTCGTCACAATCAGCACACTCGTAAATTGTGTTTTTCCTAATTTTATGAATAGAACATATTCTACACAAATATTTGACATGGGCGTGGGCTGTGTTCAATAGTATTGAAAAACGTGTACTTGGACTAGGTTAGACCATACGTGGGCTGCGCGTGGGATGTGCGTGGGCTGTGCTCAATTTGCGCCGGGCCTAAGAGCATACAAGACAGTGGTAAGGTCTATAGTTTTTATGGTACTGAAACATGGACAATTAGTAAATCTGAACAAGTCTCGGAAAGGAAGATCCTTAGAAAAATATGAATGGAATTATTATGGAAGGTATGAGTATGAGAGACCTAAAATCAGATGGTAAAAGGAGGTTAAAAAACATATACCAAATGTTAAAATCAGAAACATAATCAGTCAAAATAAAGAAAGAACTAGGAAAGACTGTAAAAAGATAATATAGGCAATTGGCCACTTAGGTCTGTGTTGTCTATTTTTAATAATTTGTATTATCATGCCAGAAATAATATGTTCTAATTATACATAAAAGATAAAAAATGTTTCTCAGAGACCGACATGTCAAATTGTGGCATGTATTTTAAAAATGACATTTACCAATATTTTTCTTTGCTAATATAGTAATAAAACAATATTTTAGGTATTTTTTGATAAAATTTAATAACAATTTTCCAAAAAGAAAAAAAAAGTAAAACGAAAAATATATTTTCTCTGAGAGCCGAACTCGATAAAACATAAAATAAAACTCTGTGCTTGAATTAAAATATTAATATACAATTAACTAAACGTTTCTAAAAGCTTAGGAATTAACATGGAAATATGGAAATCATAAAAGCTCTTTGGTGAAATTAAATTTTTGTTGTTGAAGTTATTCAAAAATTTTCCACACATTCGGTACAAATAGATGTCAAGTGTTCCACACACATGACTTTTTCGTATTTATGGCAGCTGAGTCTTGTTTTCCTGTTTTTTTTTTTTAATGAATAGTAAAAACAACTACCAAATGTAGACATATTTGAGGCTTTCTCATTGTCGGAAATATACATCTCATTTATTCTTAGTTTTATTGTTCTTTGTTGAAGTCTAGGAGATGTTAGACAGTTTTTCACGTGGCTTTCAAAGAGTTGATACCCAACATTTTCGATAAAAAACCTTCTTGGCATAAATTTTTGTATATAATGTAAATTCAACGTACATTTTTTATATTCCAATACAAGTAACACAAAAGCTAACACTGGCCAAAAACACTGATAACTCAAAACGCGTAAATGCTTTGTCGCTATCTATGCGATACTGAAGAAATGTGTGTTAGTCTTGAGGATACCCTCAAGGCTAACACACATGTGTGAGTTCTTAAAATCTAGCCGATAATTATTATCGATGGTCTCACAGACCGATTGTACTTTTTGAGTTTGTAATTCTGATTGTGTTTAAAACTTATTTCAGTGATATAGTATGAACGAAAAATTGTTGAAAATTGCGTAAATAATATTTTTATAAATTTCTTTTTGTTAGGTTGTCTGAGAGAACGTTTTCACTCTGGGGATATATGGCCAATCATCTGAACGAGTACATAAATCCTTTATATAGTGCCGAAGAGAGTCCGGAAATACTTTTGCCAAATTTAATACCACAAAATATCAAGTAAGTCGTCCTTTTCTTATTAAAAATAATATAACTACTTTGTTGTTTTACGAAACTCTTGAAATATTAATAAATATTATTTTTTAGGTTTTGGAGAAGTATGTATTGCAGATTTGAAAGCGGTGTTCATCCTAGAGAACCTCAAGCAGATTTGCTGTTAGTTACCTCCGATTACGCATTTTCACTAGATGAGCATGTTAAATATTTAACCAAGGTAATTTTAATTTTATGATACCGAGGATCGGTATTACATAAAATTCTATAAATGTACCATAAGATTAGGTATATTGTACGACATGTTACTTACAGTCCATTCAATTTACTTACCGTTGCATATCATTATCAGTGACAGAGATCAAGTTGACATAATTGCCAAAGTATAAAAAAGTCCTGAATATATTTTAAATCAAATAGGTCACATAATGATTGAATTAAAATTCAAAATAATAAAGTACAAAAAGTGTCAACACCGCAACTGTCAAATAAGTGTCACCAATGTATGCCAAAATATCACCTTCGTTCGATTACAGTTACAGTGTGTTTCCGAACAAATGTTCTTTATAAAAACACTTTAGAATGCATTTATACAAATTAAATGAAACATATTATTGTGTATTTCGTTAAGTTACCATTAATAGAAATATTTAAATATTATTTCTACGCGTAAATAATAAAATATGTCTAGTGGCTGTAATGCCAGTGTACTCGGCAAAGTGATTCTAAAAAAGAACACACCTACCGCCTAAATATTTCGTGTTGGTATCATGTGACCTCACGGACTATGACGCGGGTGACGTGCAACGGTAAGTAAATTAGATGAAGTATAAGGGATTGATATTGGTATTATAGTGAACTGTACTTAGAGAAACTGACTCCTAATAGCAATTAAGACAAAGAGAATGATGATGATTAATTAATGAAACCTAGTAGTTTAAACGAAAACTGTAGTAGAGATTGGAGCGATTGGACGAGGGAAAATTTTGCTGATCAGGAGAAAAAAGTTTGCTTTCTTTGGTCCTCAGTGACAAAAAAACGTCATCCTTTTATAATTGCCGTTAGGTTTGACAGGTGGGCACGTATGACAGGCGGGTTTTTTTCCGTCTGTCAAAAAATAAAAAATGTTTGTTTTAGTAAAGATTTCCTAATATTTTACTAATTTTTGCAAAAAAAAATTGTAAAAAACTTGATGATTTTCAAAGAAATGTTTATAATTTGTAAAAATAATCTGTATTGTGCACATAACAAAACTGTCATTGCATACTAATCGCTGTGAAAAATAATACAGATTTTAAATGGAAAATACATAGAAATTAATGTTGAGCTCCGAATAATATGGAATTCACTAATATCAACCATGTTAATATTTTGTCATTTATTTACAGAGACTATCATCTGTGAAATCCCTTATAACTCGAACCGTTGAAAAGAAAAAGAACAAACCAAAACGAGATCAACTTTGCAATAACGTTTACTTGGATAACAAAACTCAATATGAAAAAAAAGCTTCCAGAGAAATGGAAAGTGCCGATCAAGATCATCCGCTAAAGAATCAACATAAGGTATCAGAAGAACTTTTGGATATGGATCTTCTAGCCAAAGAAGTAGACTCTGTAGCGGTTGATTGGAAACCATTGAGAAATGCCACGGAGTGTAGTTGTTCGCTGTCGCTCGATCAAATTAGTAAAAAGGTTTGTTGCTATTCTAAAATATATTTTACTATTGGGAATCCATTTATTTTCAAATCATTCTTTGGATTGCTGAATATAAGTTCAATATAAAGTTTTTTTATTAAGGCAGGGAGATGACCACAAAACACTGCTCTACGAAAAAGAATAGGGTTTTCTTCACATCATGAGCCAAATATTGCTGATTTTGTGTTCAGAAAAACGAATATGATAAGGGAATTATTTTAATTTAATTGTTTTATTAGCTTTGGTTTCTATTATATACAAGAAATATATAGTGTATGCTATCTTATAAACATTGAGATAAAAAAAAACTAGTATTTGTTTATATGGTCATCTGCTGAAGCCGGGATCTGGCAGATAGTGGACCGGCGTTCTTCATCTGCGAAGAGAAATATAAAATACGTAATAGAAAAAAAAAAACAAAATCTAAAGCCGGAACCAACGCAACATAGAATACTGTTTCCCCCTCAAAATTTCTGGTTTACGATCCATGAGATAGGACAATACTGCCTATTTATGGTCGGCGCGGATAGTCCCGTCGTTTGTTGGTAAATCGACACGGTTCAAAGGAAGGTTGGTAGCTGATGTATAATACATACTTACCCCTCCTATACTTTCGACGCAACTAGTGGACAAAACTAATCTAAACCCTCGACCTTGAGGGGATATACCCCATTGGGGTAGTTATGAAAAAGTAATTATTTATTAATTTCACAGTAACGTTGGCTTCGTTTATTAGGCTTGTATCTTGTGAGTTCCGGGGCATCTCTAGATACAAGCCATCAGTAATCTGCAGTTTAGTTTCGTTCTAACGACCTTGGTACCTTTTTTCGATTACTGAAATGTCCCTATGAAATTTTTCTTCGTACTAATTACTCACAGCTCAACAATTATGGAAAAAAATCGAAGTAGGAATTGAAAAAGTGGATTTTAAGGGACATATTACAGAGTTTACAAAATTTGTCCAATAATACTTTCACTGAATTAGGGTAGATAGGGTTTGTTACTTCTTTATTACCCTTCACTTAATGAAGGAAATTTGTCTCTTTCACCAAAAGTCTCACCAAACGCAGCTTAATATGTAACTGAAGTAAAATATCTTTTAGGTTCACTACAAGCTGTGCAACGGCATTCTTTTCCTTAGAGTTAAGCTTTCTTGCAAGCCAGTCTACTTTATAATGTCCTTTCATAAATCTGCTGTCCCATATACAGGATTTTCGTGAACATTTTAAACTATGTAAAGGAATAAGAAGGACTACAATAGGTTTCTATTCATATAGTAAGTTATAATTAGAGCCAAAGAATGGAATCTCTTATCCATTGAATGGATAATGTGATCGATTGGGAAAAACAATATCTAGAGTTGGAGAATTTTTATTTGCCCACCATTTGTTTGTTAGATTTTCAACAGAGAGACTTTATTTTTTGTAACAAGCTGTTTCGATTATTAAACTGGCATTTAAGAATAATTTTTTCTGCCAAAGTAGACGTCTTAAATGTAAAGGTGGCTCGTTACATTCTAGGACGAACCTTAAGGCTTTGTATTGTATTCGATCAAATTTAGTGAAATGAGGTTTTATCGCTGATCCATAAAAAAGCATCCATAGTCCAAAGTTGATCTGGTATATGCTCTGTAAAATAATGTAAAAGTTTATTTGATACAATCGTATAGATTAACGGCCTTAGGGATATTGAGGCTTTTTTCACACTTTTTAATGCAATTATTATGCTCATTCCAGGTTAATTTGGAATCTAAGGTAACACCTAGGTAGGTAAAACTGTTTAGTAGTGAGAATTTTAAAGTACTAAATTTTGGTAACCTGTGTTTCGAAAAAATACAAAAGTGTTTATATTTAATAATTTGTTTTATATTTGGGTATGTTTAACATGCATTTGCATATTTAGGCAAATTTAAAACCAATAACTGCATATTTTTATTAAAGGTAATGCATATATAAGATATATTTAGGTAATGTTGTGTTGCATATATTCCACTCTCTTGTTATGAAGGTTTCTGTGGACACAATACTACTGGCAAGAAATCTAGGATATTTGCTGAAAAAATTTGCAATGCATACGAATTAAAAATGGAAAACTAAAATGATAATATTTATCATCTAATCATTCAAGGAAAAATAAAGGTAAAAAAGTGTGTGACACAAGGAGAACATAACATAGTGGCTAAAAACTGCAGCAAATAAATTAATATTTAATTATTCGATATGCAAAGTAATTTATCAACAATTACTTCTCTTCACTGTTTTCAATACATAAAAATATAGATAGTGTTAATTCTTGTTAGTGACCCCTGTTCCCCTTAGAAGTACTAATGCCTAAACTAATATCGATGTATTTCACGTTTTAGATGCACTGTCGGAAATGTGGAGATATCTTCTGCCAACGTTGCATAACCAAAAAAGTCGCTCTTCCCGGACATTTGTCACAGACGCCAGTACCTGTTTGTAAGCCTTGCTTTGATACCGTCACATCACCAGCACACACTTAGCATATAGACTACTAATGAGATGATAAGAAGAATTGTGATTTAGTTGTTGGTATTTAGATTGCATGTTAGTTTCACTTTCAAGAAGACATTACATTTCTCTATTCACAGCTGAAGTAAAAATATATTGGCTGAAAAAACAGAACTTTGATTAAATAAATCTAACTTAAAAGCAGATGCTTTGTAGATCTGTAAATGTTGGTGCAATGTAATGATTTCTTTGCTAATCAAACAGGGAATATTTATTAAATGTATATTCAAAATGACTTATAAGTATTTACACATGACTGAAACGTTAGTATTTTATATTCGGGTCTTTCAACATTTTTGTTGAAAAAAATATTTTGCACAATTTTAATGGAATTTGTAACAGTTCTTCAAAGTTATGGGTACAGTTAAGACGAGTTTTTTCACATAGTTTTCCTAATTTGCTTAGATATATCTAAGTTTTTTATTGATGTATTATATTTCAGGTAAATTATGTTACTAATAATGTTTGACAACATTTGTTTCAAATGTTGTCAAAACTTTCAAACGTTATCCATCAAACGCCATCTATCAAACGTCAACTGCCAACAGTCATGTCTTCTGAATCTTCCCTTTAACGCAATTCCTAAAAACACTTACAAGTCGTTAAATATTGGACCTACTTTTCAATCCCATTTATATTTAGAAAAGTGTCAATGACAGCTTTGAAACAAGCGAATTGTATATATTCAGTATTTTTCTAATCTTTTCGTCAATCGTACCGAGGTAGGCAACCTCAGTATCTCTATTTGATGAACCCAATATATAAAATTGATATGGTTATCTTACAATTTTACTAGTCTCGAAATATAATAATTTTAAACAGTTATTTACGAATGTAATATACGTTTGATTATTCCCTGCTATTATGCACTTTTTAAACAATATGTAATATATGATCTATATTTAATTCTTATTTTATTTTTTGAGATGTACGTTATATAATATTCATAGTTGGTCCTCTGGATCTTTGTGCAAAAGTCATCATTTATATTTATACGAATTATTAAAACATTTATATCAATGTCAAACATATGACAAGGTAACAATTACCAAAGGTAAATTTAGAGGTTAGAAAAGTCATTTCTCACTTTAGTTCAGAAAATATTGCTTATAAACATATAATTACTCCAAGACATGCAACATAATAAGGTAATAGCTGTTATAACAAATCTTCTGGAAAACAATTATAAATATAAGGTGCAAAATTGGATAGAAAATATAATTAACACGAAAATTACTTGCAAACATACTACAAATGTGCTGTCACTTGTCGTGTACAAAACTCTAGATTGCCACTAGGTGGATTTGCCAGTTTCCGTCGTCATATTGATGTCTTTGTATGTTGTATATGAATACGCGGCTTAATTTCATGATCTTAGCTTCTGTTACTAGAAAAAAGTACCTAATAATTCGTGAATAATCTCATAC
Source organism: Diabrotica balteata (assembly GCA_918026665.1). Lineage (NCBI taxonomy): Eukaryota > Metazoa > Arthropoda > Insecta > Coleoptera > Chrysomelidae > Diabrotica > Diabrotica balteata. The sequence continues at coordinate 161,194,977 of OU898278.1, forward strand.
TTGTGCAAAAATACAAAAGACAAACTATATTAAAAATATGCTTTTCGACTATTTCGCTGGAAGCCGTTATATTCCTAGTTATCTGCATAAATGGTGATATTTTTTATTTTTGTAATTAGTGAACATTTTGCGGGTAATGAATTAAATATAGATCTTTTATTAATTCTCAAGTGGCAAAACTGTATATATAAAGCAGTCTATATCCAAGGCTAAAATATGCTACATGCAACATTACATGTATAAGTGATATGTAAGATTTACTTTTGTTATTCATTTTTATTACCATACAAACAAATTTTGACCATTTTCTACAAATTATTTACTGATAAACGTTGTATAATAGACGAGTAGAAAGGAGTTTGATACATATTACTTAAATTTTCTATCTGGAATTCCGTGTTTTCGTTTGTTAATGCAACGAATAAATACATGATACAATATGTTCATTTTGGATGGAAACAAAAATAAAAACAGTTTTAAATACTTTATGACGCCTCTAAAACCATCCATTGGAAAGTCTGAAAGAAGGTGAACTTACAAATTTTGTAAAGTTCTTCTTCCTCCGCTTTTCCTTTTTATGGGTCACTGGACTTCTTCTTCTTCGTCACTCATTTATGACCATCCTGTCTTTTTTATTTAAGCTACTCTTCCGTCTAGAATCCTTAAAATGGCAAATTTTCAACAATGTTTTTGGTATCTTATTTATTATAATGTGGCTTCTTTTATATTAACTTTGATCAAATAAAAGGCAAATATCGAGCACAGTTTAATTAATTTAATCTTGCCCAAGTACTTTCGCTCCCTAGAGCATCTTCAGGGGCATTTCGTCAATTGCGGCCTATCCAACCAGAATATGTTATAAACATAAAGTGGTACATCACACTACACTACACACTCTGATATCTGTCGTATTAAGATATAGCAAACTTTCTTCATTACCAATATGTATTTTTTTATTCTTCGACATATGAAAAACTCTGGGGAAATAATGGAAACAGAGAGAAAATATTAAGTGTTATGTATTCATAAAAGAAGTAAATGTAGTAGGATATAATCTTTGCAGTCTACGGATTTCTTGAAAAATATGTTTCTAGTACATTGATAGAATGCTTAAAATTAAGTTTCTATGTTTCTGTGATACATTTGTAAAAACAAAGAAATAATCATTTTGATTAATCTTGGAAGGTTTTACAACTCAAAATTTATTGTTTATAAATTGTTACTTAAGTTTTAAATGCTTTGTTAGTTGGATAGAGGGGGTTGTAGTTAATTGGACTTTATATTGGTTGTAGAATACCTCTTAAAGACTGTTTATAATCAGAATTTGAATATGTTCCACCTGAAATACGCTATTTCGTGGCGCTAGTTCCGTGACGCTCGCCTCAACATTTTACTATAGAGAGAAAAAGTAATATATCGCCAGTATAGAAGCTTAGCTTCAAAAAATTCCCAGAGCATGGAACTGAAAATTCACGAACACAAGTTTTGTAAAGTTGCTTATAGGAAATCGGAAAATTCTAAGTTTTCTGAAAATTTGGTGTAAAAATTTGAAGTTTTCTACAAAACAATCGTGTAAAGAAAAGTGCGATACCTGAGCTATACTGCGTAAAGAAAAGTAAGTTTGCCATAATAATTTTAAAATCCAGATCTGACTGAAATATTGTAAAGTTTTTAAAACTTTTCCCCTTCTATGTTATATGAATCATTGATTGTTTTACATGTAGAAGAGTATTGCCAAACCAAATTAAATAGTGAAGTTTTTAAAGGCGTTGTAAAAGTTGTATTAAGGCATTTTTGTCGCTATTAACACGGCAGAGATTGTTGAAGTTGCGCGTTGGTTGAAATAAACGAATTTGGGGAATGAAAAATTAGAGAGAATGAGAGTTCACCTAAACGTGAGTAACTCCAGTTAAAGTCGCGCCGTTACACTATCACACTGTTAAATTACGAAACATCTAACAAGAGTAATTTTAACACAAAAAAACGTGAAAAAAAAACATGTGCACTTAGCTATCTAGACAATTAAGTGTTCAGAAATAATAAATGAAAAATTACTAGTATTAATATTCTAATATAATTAATACTAAAGAAAATAAAAAAGTGTATATCTATACTAATAATTGCTAGTGCAAAGTGTATCTATTTGAGAAGAAAAAACCTCATAAAATCCCTATAACTGAATCAAACAAAAAGAGAAAATGATATCAAGAAAAAGCAAATATCAGGAAAATCAGGGATACTCACTTCTCGTTCAGGGACCCATCAGGACATTTGTTTAAGCCATTACTAACAATATGAGCAAATGAAAATTACCCACCCAGACGAACTCTATTATCGGTACCAGTGGGAAATAGGAGTAGAGGCAGACCACGACTGAGATGGAGGGACGCTGTGGACGAGGACGCAAGGAAAATCGGCGCGGCAAATTGGCAACGGTTGGCGATGAACAGAAACGACTGGGGAAGGTCAAGGCTCAACTAGAGCTGTAGCACCACTGATGATGATGATTACTAACAATAGGTCACGGAAAGAAAGGTAAAATAACAATTTGGTTAAAATAAAGGTTAACGAGCTTAGCTAAGATTGACTACAGGCAAAAATTTGCACTATGTATAAATTTAATCAGCCAATCATAGACTTTTTTATTATTAGTAGCCAATAGGTTATTTCTTTGATATGGAGGAAATATTTGCAGAGTTTGCAAGTTGTTTCAACGAGTTCCTGAATGCTGAAGATATTTGTAACACTTACAAAAGATATGGTTAAGAGCTCCCTGTTCTTGACAAGTTTCGCATAAGTCTGAATTGTATATTTTGATTTATGCAAGATGAACAGGATAAGTGAATGACATATTATAGTACCAGAATGATGATGTTTATGACAACTATTGACATTTATTAGTGTTTTAAATTTTTAAAACCTAGGAGGGACTTTATTTAAAATATTGCTTGTATAACCTTCCAATGATTTTAACGTATGAGGCATGTTCTCAGTATTATTTCTTAAAATTACCTGACTACACATTGTATTAACATAGCCTAAAGACTATTTTGTTTAATTATTAATAACGTCATCAATTTAATAAAAAAAAAAAAACTGTTAAAAAATAGAACTTTTACATGTAGAATGTTATTTTTTCTTTTTTGTTTTATTTTCTATGGAAAGATGCTTAAACAACGATGTCTTATCACCGTTAATGACGTCTGTCGCTGACATACTTGACCATCTTGTATTATCTTCTTTATTAAGTGTTTTCCTGACTATCGACGCCTCCATTTATTTCCATGTTTTTTGCCGTCTATACCCAGATTTCTTGATACATGCTCAGTCCATTCTCATTTATTTTCCGTACGGTTGTATTGATGTCTTCCATTTTGAATATTCGCCTGATCCATATGGATTTCTTATCTTTTTTCTCATATTTTTTTCTTAGTTGTAATTCCTTCGATTCTGCTCTTCATTTTAATGTTTTTTCCGAATACACTGCAAGTATTTCTGATTTTTGTATTCTAAGTCCGCCACCTGTATGTCTTTTTTTACTGGGATTTCCTTTCCCTTGGTAAACATATTTATATTAGAAGAAAGCTGTCGGTTAGGATAGACTATTATATTTTCCTCTTTGGTGCCTCGATCCTGACTTACCGCCACTTGATTATCTGCGAGATCTTAGAAAATTGTTCATCATCGCTGTTGACTTCTTTGTGTTCTTGATCAACTGAATCAGTCTCAAAGTGTTGTCGCTGTCGTCATCAGGGTCAAAAGGGTCCGACTCACTATTAATGTCTAAAAGATTATCGGCTAAAGATTGAAGTTCCTTTTCAGAAAGCCCTTATTTTGACATGCGGCAAACAAAACCAATGGGTTAAATATATCCCTCTTCAATATACTACTGGGACATTATTGCCCCACTAGGATCATTCCTAGGAAAATCAGAAATATTTTTAGCAAAATACTATGATGAACTGACGCCGAAGGTCCACGCAGTGTTGTCAATTCCGTTTATTTTCTTGCTTTTTTGCTAAGAATGCCACTAAAGCAAAAGCACGTTTAAATCAGGACTCATTTGTGCCAGTAAATATTTTTAAACTTTTAGTGGGATATATTTATCCCGAGGGGCCGAAAGGATTAATACCTTTGTTTTGTTCTTATTACTAGTTAATCATTTTTATTTCGATGTCTTAACATGAACTGTAATTCCTCTAGATTTTCTGCTATTAATATTACGTTCATTTAATAATCCGAGACAAAATTAATGTCAAACGTGGTCGGGATAGAAGAAAGATCTTATGGCTCAAGAATATCTGTCACTGGTATGAAGTTAGCAGCAGATCACTATTCTGAGTAGCAACAGACAAAATGAAAATCATGCAATTGTTTGTCAACATTCTAGGAGAATATGACATTGAGAAAGAATATTGTGTCGTCTGCAGATTTTACTTGATTAACTCTTTCTCAATTTCTGTTAATTATTCTATTTTTCCAATTAAGTTGCTTAAAAATAGATTTTAAAAATTTGCTGTCCTAGTTTAACTCACTTTTTTTCATTTGTTTTTGTATCAGCATGATAATTGCATTATTCCAATCATCTGAAATTTTCCCCAAGACATTGATTAAATAAATTTTTTATTTCAGTAGTTCGTTATACAAGTTTTAGTAGTTCAGTTGGGCTGAAATGATTGCCAATCTCCACTAATGGAGACGACACTTGAAGAAGTTTATGGTCGATTCCTGAAGGAACACTCTTCAAAACTACCCATGCAACTTTGTAGTTACACGTTTTTACTTCCTTTTTTATAGAAAATTTTTTATGCTAAGCATAATATTTTTAATTCATTTGTCTTTACTTTTATATCAGATTAAACTGACATAAATAAACTATGCTAGTTTTCATAACCGATCCACTGTATATGGCAGTTAAATAACTAGTAGTTTCCATAACGGATTCATCATCTATGTTAGTACAATAAACTAGATTATAGAAATATCAATAATAAATAACGTTTACTAGTCTAACATTGATTTGGTCAACAATATTCCGAATTTAATATTTTGATTGTATTTTACACTTGTTTTTTTTATTATATTTAGTTTTACTGTGATTTCTTTGCCAAACCATTCCTGTATTTATTTTAAATTTGAGGATGTTTAGCAAACATTTTGTTTTCTAGAGAAATTAATATATTTTATAAGTAATGTAAGACAGTTTAATTTAGTGTTAAATATAAGTTATAAATTTTAATTTAAAAATATTTTATTTTGTATCAAACTGACACTGTGTGTTAACGTATGTTAAAAATCACTTTTATTTTTCATTGTGGAAAAAATATATAAAAAACTATTGGCACGATGTTATTTTTTGTTAGATTATGAAGAAAATTAAAATATAGATTATCATATAAGCAGTTTCTTTTCTAAACCGCTACCCAAATAAAACAACAACGTTATTAATAGTGACATATAATTGCCGCTCGCTATCCAATCAATCCAGACTTGTAGAACTGGAAAAAGAAACAAAAAACATAAAATGGGACGTAATAGGTATCAGCAAAGTAAAGGCGGAGTCCCATGCATCCGATTTCCGAAGACACGATGATCCGAAAGTATTTTCATTGGTCAGAATCGAATCAGAATATTTTCGCGCCGAATTTCATCCGAAACTTTTAACTACGCTTCCGACATCGGATAAAGATAAAATTATTTTAACTTTTTCCGACAAAACGGATGTTTTGTAACCTAATTGTATTCCAATAGTTTAACATCTACAGTGGTGAGTGCTTTATCGCCCGGCCTTTTAACGTAAGAGATAGAAAACACAGTTACCTTGTGAAATAAAAAGAGATGAAACTAGTAAAGGTGGGAAATAATCGATAGAAACCTATAATTTACATTACATTACATTACCACCGTCGATAGTCTCACACCTTTAGCCGTTATTATAGTATTAGAAGTGTTTAAAGTCGCTTTAAAACTCGGCAAAATAGCGGAAAGGATAGAAGATGGATTTTGTGAGAAAGAATGAGATAAAGCTAGTTCTTAGACGTGGCTATTTGACTTCAGTCATAATTATACGGATGACCGCGAAAATATTTTATTTTAATATTTTCTGATGTAAGAATAAATGATTGAATAAATTAAGAATTAAAGTAAAAAACATTAATTAGTAGCGATTTTAAATTATAAATCTTTAAGTTTATTTAATAATAAAAATAACTCAACTGAAATATTTGACTAAACTAAAGGTAGGTATGTTCTGTCCGATACTATTTATTGTATGTGGAGTTGGTGTAATTATTAGACACGTAGTCTATTGACAAGAAGATTGGGGTTCAATTCCCACCAAGGATAAAATTTTTGTTTTACTCAATCAAAAAATAATAGAAAATATTATACATATTAGGTAACAAGTTTTCGAAAAACTCATTATTTATAATTTATTCTTATTCCAATATTATAAAACAGAAATACAAAATAATTCAAATTCAAAAATATATTTATGTGTAACTTTAAACACTTCTAATACTAGTAACGACTGACATAAATGTTTAGTGATTCAAATCAAAACGATCTCTACATAATTTCAAATTATTAAAAAAAAAAAAAGAAAACCACATATGGGTTTTGAACTCTAATCGTCTGCGTCGCAGTGTCGAATTCTTACCACTAATCCACGAAGGACTGATGTTTATTTCCGTGACAAGAGTGTATGAAACTCCTCAAATCATAGAAATTATTTTTGGTTAATAATTTAAAATTTTAGATTAAATAATCACTATTAATTAATTTATTTTATTCACATTTTTGCTTTATTGTGGTCAATCATTTTTTACTTTATGCGAAATTAAAAAATGTCACTGAAATATGTTACACATAAGATATCACAAATAATAATTATGACCGAGGTGATTTAGCTGGAAGCTAACGTCTAAAGGTGTGAGACTATCGATAGTGTTAATGCAATGTAATGTAAATTATAGGTTTCTATCGATTATTTCCCACCTCTACGAGTTTCATCTCTTTTTATTTCACAAGGTAACTGTGTTTTCTATCTCTTACGTTAAAAAGCCGGTTGATAAAGCACTCACCACTGTATACATTTAATTTATTGAAACATTAATTTTAATCGAAGAAGCTATGTTCGCAAAGTTAATAAAACGGTATTTTATGTCTGCTTCTTTTAATTCGCAAAAAAAACAAAACGTACAATACGTCAAAGAAAATATTGGGTTAGTTAAATATTTTAGTAAAAAAGTCACAAAGAGCTTTTAATAATCTATTGCATTCTTGCAGGAAAAGCTAAATGATGTTGATAAATATTTGCAATTACCTTAGAATTCGTAATTGAACATTTCATAAGTTACATAGTTTCTTCTACGTTATCCATAATAAACTGAGTAATTGAAAGCAGGAGAAGGGATTATATACCATGCAGAAATAATCCCTTCTGCTGTTTTACTATGCAAAAGTGGTAAAACAGCAATTACCAGCCAAACCACCAAACATACGATACATGGGACTCCGCCTTAAGATGGAAAAATGAAGAGCTATTGGAATTAGCGTCAGGAAACGCATTCTACTACCAAGGCACATCAACGTGCAGGACAGGCGGTATTGGATTCCTAATCAACAAGAAATGGAATCGAAGAATAGTAGAAATAACTAGTATCTCGGAAAGAGTAACCAGCTTAATCTTACAACTAACAAAGAGATACAATATACATATATACGCCCTAACAATTACTCACACTGACGAAGAAATAAAGGAACTCTACAGTAATATAAATAAAGCATTAAATAACAATAAAAGTCATATCAAGTATTTAATTGGTGACTGTAATGCCGAAGTGGGAAAGAGAAACGACAAGGAACAAGTCGTGGGAAAGTAATAGACTGGGAGGGGAGAAAAACTAGTTCAGTTTGCACAATACCAAAACATGCCAATTGTAAATACATTCTTTAAGAAAACATCGAACAGAAAATGGACTTGGGTAACACCAACTGGAATCACTAAGAACGAAATTGACTTCATTCTAATAAACTAGATTGCTACAATAAAAGATGTATCCAAGAGGCGTCAAGAGACCAAGAAAACATCCAAATTTAAGATGGAATCATGACATAAGGAAACAAGCCGGTACAACATGGAACAGAACAGCGAATTTTAGACAATCATGGTCAGAAATGAAGAATGAATATGTAAGGAAGGCTGCATCATAATCGGTAGAATATGCTGAGAATGATTATGATGATAAGCAGTTTCTTTAAAAATAATCAAAACGGAATTGATACGATTCTATCACTAAACGATTTCCCCCATAAATAATTAGTTGCAATAATCCTATAAGCCTGACTATGTCTTTGAAAGTATTTTTAGTTCATTATCAGATCATTATGGGAGTTCCTTTGTGTAAATTCATACAGGGTGAACTTTTGTGACAACACGTAATATATTTGTTACAGGAGATACCAAAAACGTTATTTACAAAAATAGGAGGCAACTGGAAGCTAACATTTTAAAATTTATATACAAATATATTCAATGATGGTTAGGCCTATCGATTCCTATGTATAACATGTTTTTACACAGATAATGTGTGGCACAAAAAAGTTAATCATTGGTGCTGTGTACTTTCCTCCACGGTCATCTGGGCCAGTATATGAGGAGCATTCCACCTGTATGTTTGACTTAGCGGATATATCAGTTATTGTGAATTCTGTATTTGTGGTGACTACAACCTCATCTTAATAATGGTCTTACAGTTGAGTGTCCGCATTACTCTCCAGCAAATATTATATGTACTTGCTACATTTTTCAAAATATGTCACAAGTAAATGCTTTGCCTAACCGTAATAATAAATTTTTAAATCTAGTTTTCTCTTTCTAGTTTTTTCAGCTTATATATTGTTACATGCAGCCAATTTAATTTTTCATGATGTATTTTATCATGATTTTAAAAAATGTGATTATCAAGTTTTAAATGAATATTTAGCCCCAATTATCTTGGAAGAAGGTATTAGATGAATCAGATATTAATTGCTGCATAGAAAATTTTTACCATATTTTATATGGTGTCATCAATATGTTTGTTCCTATCAAACAGTTTAAATCATTTAACTTTCCAGTTTGATTTTCGCGAGAATTAATTGAGCTTGTTATACAGAAAAAAATAGAGATTAGAGATTTGGGTGTATTATTGGATTGTGCATTGACATGTAGAAGCTATTTTCTTAACACTAAGGAAACATGATTTCACAATCTTGGTTTTATTTATGAACAGAACAGACATGATCTCTTACCTATTGTATTCAAATTATTGTATTGCTCTCTGGTACACTCAGGTCTTGAATACTGCTCTGTTGTTTGGTCCCCATTTCATCAAGTCTACATTATTGGTCTGGAGAGCGTTCAGCAGAAGTTTTTAGGATCTTAAGCTTTTAAAGCACATATTAATATAAGAAATACTGAAAACTATTTCATAGATTATTCTGTAATAATGTCTCAATTTAACATTGCTATACTGAAGAACTGCAGGTTCAGAGCTGATATGTTATTTTTGTTTAAAATTCTAAACAACGGTATTAATTGTCCCGTTATTAGCCAATGTGTACTTAAACACAATACATAGAACTCAACACACTGCACTCTTTTATATTCCTTTTCATAGGACTGATTATGCTCATTTTCCCTTGTCGAGAATGCTCAGCTCTTGCAATGATCTCCTCTTGGATCCAAGACTTGCTAATTTCTTATATGGTATAAATACAGTAAAATAAAAAAACATTTTTTTTGTAGTAGAATAAAAGGTCTTTACAGAGTCTAGAGATACAGAATGCCTCCCAGAGTATAAGGTACTCTAGGAGAGGACATGAAGGATTGTCCCTTGGCTTGAAACTCAACCAAATATTTATCGACCTGTCCATTGACTAATGTTACACAGCTGGGACAGTTGCTTTCTTCCAACCCAGCATTTTCCTTAGATTTTGTCCTGAATGATCATGCCTGCATGCATAATAAGATGAAAATAGGAAACTTGTACAAAATAATTAGACATTATTAATATATTATTTTATTAAAAATGTTCATTAACTAACAAATAAATATTTACAAAACCATTATGGCTAAAATATATTATAACAAATTATTTTCTACTCTTAGAAGGACCTCCCAAGTCTTCTAATTCTTGTTTAAGAGTGTTTAGTTCTGCATCAGGAATATATCTAATTTCCTCATCAGCTTCTTCATGCTGTCTAAAATGGGCTGTTACACCTGCAGGTAAACTTGCTTCTACAGCTCTAATGACTATTGGAAGCTTAAAATATAAGAGTGTATTAATGGAATTTAATGCAATGCTGAATTAATGTAATGTAAGTTACATACACTTGCCACAAATTGCATAAATCACAATTTGATCATAAAAATTGTCTATTTATCTTTCACTTTTCATGAATTATTGAATAAAATACAGTTTAAAACAAAGTTGAAACTAGCTACTATTTCAATAGCTAGTTTCAACTACTTTTTAAAATGTATTTGCCACATTTTTAGAAATTTAACTGTCAAAATTTTACCTTTTTATGTCATTTTAATATTGTTATAGTTTAATATTGTTGTTTAATAATTGTTTTTATGTCATTTTAGTATTGTTTAATATTGTAATATACAAGCTATGCGAAGAAAGAATACAAGACACACAGTTTGGATTCATGAAGGGCGTAGGTACAAGAGATGCACTGTTTAGTCTACAGGTATTATTTCAAAGATGCAGAGATATGAAATGTGATATTTACACCTGCTTTGTGGACTACCAAAAAGCATTTGATACAGTTCAACACCAAAAAATGATGGATATTCTAACAAAAGCATAAATGGATGATAAAGATCGGCGTATAATACAAAATTTATACTGGAACCAATCAGCCACAATAAGAACGAATTTTGGAGGTGAACCAACGGAAATGATCCAGATTCTACGAGGCGTTAGACAAGGTTGTATACTTTCACCTATATTATTTAATCTATATTCAGAGGAAATATTTAGTGAAGCCTTGGAAAAATGCGAACATGGAATACTTCTAAATGGAGAACACCTAAACAACATCCGTTATGCAGATGACACCGTTATTTTTGCAGACAGTTTGAACAGTTTACAGCAACTAATAAACAAAGTAAATGAAGTAAGTGAAAGATTTGGACTTCAAGTAAATATAACAAAAACTAAATTTATGATCATCAGCAAAAATAAAGTTAGAGACGCTCAACTACTTATCAATAATACACCAGTGGACCGAGTAAAACAGTATAACTATCTTGGAACAACAGTAAATGAACAATGGGATCACTCACAGGAAATAAAATGTAGAATAGAGAAGGCTAGGAGTGCATTCAATAACATGGCCAAACTCTTTAAAAGCCACAATCTTAATCTGGAGATAAAAGTGAGGCTCCTACGATGTTATATCTTCTCAATATTGTATTACGGAGTTGAATCCTGGACACTAACTAAAGCAATGGAGAAAAAACTTGAAGCCTTCGAGATGTGGCTATACAGGCGAATTCTAAGGATATCATGGACAGACAAGATAACCAACGAGACCGTATTACTGAGAGTGGGCAAAGAAAGAGAGGTGATGTATACCATTAAAAAGAGAAAGTTGGAATATCTCGGACATATAATGAGAAACAGCACTAAATACAGATTACTGAAGGTAATCCTACAGGGTAAAGTATTCGGAAAGCGAGGAATTGGGAGAAGGAGAATATCATGGTTGAAGAACCTGAGGAAATGGTTCTCCACAACAACAACAAATCTATTTAAAGCATCAGTCAATAAAATAATTATAGCCAGAATGATTGCCAATATTCGGAACGAACAGGCACTGAAAGAAGAAGAATATTGTTCCGAAGCTATTTTCTTGTGGCATTTCAAAGTAATTACTATTTAAATGGGAATAAGCCACAATTAAAGGTTAAATTATGTTTATTGACATTTTAATTTCCACTTCGGAAATCATTCTCAAAATACAAATATGTATTTTAAAAATGTGCAATCAGGTTTAAAGAAACCTGATGCATATTTAAAAGATAAAACACTGTATCAAATCCTTGAGTAACTTACAAGAACTTTTAAACTGCAGCATTTATTTCTTCTATCTATATTATTTTTTACTTCTTGTATTTTGTATATTTTTTAGTATATTTGTGTTAACTGTGTGTTTGACATATTGTTTAAAATCAACTTGAATTTTTAAAATTACCTGAATTGATGATACATCTGTTATTTGAATAACTCTCTCATATGTTTTAAGATTATATTGAGCATGCACAATCTCACTCTTTGGTTTGAGAGTAGTGATGTTCATATGTTGTGCAGGAACTGCCCAACTATCTTCAACATCAACGTCCATATTTTTCAACATGTTATGAACAAATTTTTGATAATGCTCTAGCACAGGGTAATCATAACCTCTTAGCTGAATATTTACTGCATCATATAAAGGGATTTTTGATTGCATCGCCTAGAAAATAAAAAAGTGAAACAGTAGACTAGCACGAACTTTCATACTATGTTTTCTGCATATTTTAAACAAATTAATTGTTTGCTCCTAACGCCACCTATCAACATATTAACAAAACATACATTGTCTACTTCTAACATACCTGTCAAATTCAGACCAAATATTAAATTAATTATAAAATATAAATAATTATCATTTGATAGTAAAGTTAATTATTATAAAAAGTAAATAATATATTTAAAATAATAATTGCATTAATATAAATTATTTCAAAACGAGAAATATAAAAATTTACAAATGATTCAATGTTGTTATTAATTGGATGACATTTATGACTTTTAAATTTTGACAATTGTTATAAATCAAATCTTTTAGTGACAGATATTCTTTTAATTTTTTAATTCTCATTTAATGTCTATATTTTATTAATTATTTTTCATGTAATTTTTAATTTAAACCTGCTTCAAGTAAATATATGAACTATACTACATTCCATGTTTAGAAAATAACATTGCGGAGATAGGGCCATGTATTTCTTAAGGACAATAACAACGCGGCGTTGCCACGACACTCACAAGCACAATTTAGGGTTGTATAATTTGTATTTTTGTTTCCACAAACATGAATTAAATTAATGTTTTTTAACGTAATTGACCAAAAGTGCCCATTCAAAACAAGAGATGAAAAGTAGGGAAAATGATTTTAATTAGATAAATAGTATTTACAAAAGATAATTTTATTTTATCTTATTTTAATTATAGTAACGACAGTTTATTTGTTTTTCGGTGAGAATACGATATGCCATGAATCATAGAAATCAGTAGAAAATATTGACCGCTTGGAATGCGTATATCTAATTACTAATTGCAACTTAAAATAATACGATGTGCGTATGTCAGCTATTTTATGTTGTTCTCTGACTACATAATGATAATAAGGCTTTTATTTAGTAGATATTCTGACTTTACAGTTAAATGTTAATTGAAAATGAAAATTCAAAAATTAAGCAAAGGGAATATCTTGGACATCCGTGCAAAAGAGAGTGTCTGAGAGTTTTGGCAACACTGATCTCCATAAGCGTAATGTTATTTTCTTAACTTGAAACAAAGAATAGAAATGAATTGATGTAGAGTAGTTAATCAATGTAAAGAACAGCTCTTTTTTAAATATGTTGTATTTTGAGAGGTAGGGCTGAAGTACTGAGGAACAAATGCAAGAATTAGGTGAGAGTCATAAGAAGCTTCATTAGTGGACATGCACCAGTTAAAATATACCTGCATACAATGAGGTTGTTTGGTAAGCTGGAGAACCTGTGGTAAAACTTGAAACAGTCAACCATCTTTTGCTCGTTTGTGAGGCACTAGATCTTAGCCGGCCAGTACTTTTGGGGATAAGTAATAGAAGACTTCGAGTAAAACTAATACAATTTAGTAGAATTAACATCTATTCTTAAACATCAGAATAAACGAATACTTACATCTAAAAAGAATTGCAAGGAGACGAAAATAAACTTAATAATATCAGGAAATCTTTAAGATACCAAGTGGATCAAGAGAAGAATATTTTTATATAACTTATAACATATTTATGTACCTGTAAATAACTTGGTTCATAAAGCCCTCCGCTTTCGCATCTTAGACGAATATTTTTTGCATTTATTAAGACTTTTTCCAGCCTATGCAGTTGCCTCAAATTTTGCATATTGTCTTTGATATTTAAATGAAATAATTCAACAAAATATATTAAAAACCTATTAACTGACAAGGTACTAGATTGTGGTTATGTTATTGATACCGTTGCTGTCACCGTTCTTCTTCTTTTATTTAATCTAGAACTAGATCGATGATCCTAATCATCTAAACTAGTGATCATAATTCATAAAAGCCAATGAACCACAGATTCAATGAACTGAGGACTGAGTACACACAGTACACAGCCATCTAGTAAGTGTAGTAAGGTCAATGACGTATAATATATAGACTACGCAGTCCCCTATTCTCGCTATAGAATCGAGTGTCCAAAAGATCTCGGCTCAAGGTTGAAGGTATGTTTATCACAACAGCGGCGTGCTCATTTATATGTTAATGACAATAAATATTTTTTTAATTAAAATTAAATATTTATGATTTCTTTTTGTTCCCGTCTATAAGAGAACTAATTATATTGATAAAATAGTATGGCATTTTACTAAAATAGTAAGTAAATAACTCTCAACAATTTAAAATAAAATTTGCTTGTCACACAAAATGCAGAAAATGTTTTCATACGTCCATGATGTTTTCAAACACAAGATCAACTTCGTGATGCTTCGTAAGAAATCATGAACTTCGTGCATCTTCGTATCAAAACAATAAACAATAACAAAGGTATTCATGTTTTGGACACTTTTTAAAGCGTTCACTGAGTCTATATATTATACGTCATTGAGTAAGGTATTATAAGTCCCATAGAAAGATTTGTGAGAGAGTTTCTAGCGCCAAATGCGGACGGGCCAAAACTAATTGCATTTAAGGGCAAATTCAAAAGGTGGGTTCTAATACGTCATTGGTTCTAAAATTTATTCCTCAAATTAAAAAAATATGCTCTGAATTTTACGCGCCAAAATTCAAAAAGTATGTTTTTAATAGAAAATAAATATAGCCATAAAATAAGAAATAAAAACTTATTATTAAATGTCTAGGAATCGGTACTGAGAGTTGTATCGTAATGAGCTTTGAAGCAGTTGGTGCAGTTACAGAAATCAAAAAGGTCGTGACAAATGCAGTTAGATGTTCTTGCTGAATGATATTTTAAACAACTCCCTTTCAACTTCTATTAATGTATCCTCAGAAACACAATGGGAACAATGAAGTCAGTAATATAATTTTTTAACGTGTCAGCTAATAGAAATGAAGTTTTAAAACTGAAACTCAGGCAAAATTTGATAAGTTTCTGCGAAACAAGATAAGTTGAGCGCCATGAAAGCGTAATCCAGATCAAATATGTCATTTTACGTATGATTGAAGTACTAACATTTATCTCAACATCGAAGTATCCCAAGACTGCTATACTTACATCAACTTTGCTTAATTCTTTATGTATATCTGAGCATGATACTATGAATAACAAGATAGGATCTTCCCGTAGCTCAAAATCGGTCGGGTTCGCGCATGCCGTAATTGGAGACTAGAATTTGAATTCTTGTTAAAGTTAAATGAGATTTGTATGCATTCTGTGATGAAATTACTAGACGAAAATAAGTTAAGAGGTTTAATAATTACAATAATCGTACACATAAGGATATCTCCAAACTATTTATTAAAGATTATTTATTGATATATACAAAAACTGACATTTCAAAGTCTCCAATGACGTCACAAAAACATGCGCAATATCTTATCTTATAGTCATAGTATCATGTATCTGAGTTTCTAATGTCAATGATGTCACTGATTGACATACTAAAATAAACATTGCCATTAATATTCTTTATTATTATTTTTTAGTCAGTGTGGCTACACCAGAGAGGTCCTTCTCTTCTCTACGTCTACGTTAGGAAGAGTCAATGACGTATAATATATAGACTACGCAGTCCCCTATTCTCGCGTCCGAAAGATCTCGGCTCAAGGTTGAAGGTATGTTTATCACAACAGCGGCGTGCTCATTTATATGTTAATGACAATAATTATTTTTTTAATTAAAATTAAATATTTATGATTTCTTTTTGTCAAGTCTATAAGAGAAATAATTATTTTGATAAAATAGTATGGCATTTTACTAAAATAGTAAGTAAATAACTCTCAACAATTTAAAATAAAATTTGCTTGTCACACAAAATGGAGAAAATGTTTTCATACGTCCATGATGTTTTAAACACAAGATCAACTTCGTGATGCTTCGTAAGAAATCATGAACTTCGTGCATCTTCGTATCAAAACAATAAACAATAACAAAGGTATTCATGTTTTGGACACTTTTTAAAGCGTTCACCGAGTCTATAAATTATACGTCATTGGGAAGAGTGAAGACTTGGCTGAGGGCAAGGATGGGGAAACCCGACTCACGAATCTTTGCCTACTTTATGTTTACCGAGACATTGAAATAGACACTGAAAAAGTAATGGAGCGATTTGCACATGAGCGAGACGACTCGATGTTGTTGTATGAGGTTTAGTGTACAAGAATAATTTTTGTACTAGACAAATAAAGTAACTTAACAATATTATTCGCCTTTTCTTTATGCTATTTTAATTTCATAAACTAAAATACATTTATTTCTTCGTAATTGGACGTTATGAGCTTTAGGTTCAAATTTGCTGATTTTTCGTTGTTAGACAAATAAAAATACTCTTATATCGATAGGATTTAAATGTCTTTATGGCACTCAAAAGTGTGAAAAGTGCTTTAAAACTCACCCTTTTAACCGTAATTTTTAAAAATTTTCCCCAAGACTCCCGGTATCCCTCCAAAAAAATCCCGCTCTAGAAAAAAACTGAAGTGGTATAAAAAAGTTGCTTTTGTATTAATTTTTGGGACAGCTTCATACATTAGTATGGGACTACTATTTCTTATGTTTTTTCTGATAATTTACAGTTTACAGGTCAATATACAATGAACCAAGAATTTATGAACTTCATATTCTTCATGGTGTAAGCAAGGTTTTTGTATAAGACAAATTGGCTAAACCGTACCTGTGCCTTCTAACCGTATCCCAGTGCAGCCAAAATCAAGAAAATTTAATTGCGTTCTTATTTTACTTGAACCAAAAATAAACATCCACATACTATGATGATGTCATGTTGCCTACTGTCAAAAATTTGTCATTCTTGTTTTTTCTCCTAGTTGTAAACACAAGCGAGTACGTATAGCCAATAGGCATGAAATTTGTAGGAAGTTTATAAAAATTTCTGATTTTTTTAAATTTCAACTACATATGAACGTTATGAATTATATTTGAATTAAGTTAGTTAAGTAAAGGTATGTTTTTAAAATAGATTTCTCTCAAAATATGATAACATTTTTGAATTTTTTCAGTTACAATTCCAACTGTTCAAAAATTAACACAAGTTTAACCAATATGAATGATGGACAACAAATCAACACTATTTATTACGGTGTATACACTCCAAATGATAACAGAGAATATAATGGAGCGCCCAATGTATTTAACGATAAAAATGAAGCTTTAAAAGTCGCCAAAAAGAACAAAAAGTCCCGATTTAAGGCCTTCAGTTTTTATCATGAAGCTGTCGAGTTTGCTTTGAATGGATCAGAATTTCCTAATAATAACATTATTTTAAATAGTGCAAATGCTTTTGGAGAAAAGGCTAGTCCTTTCAAGGGACCAAAACCACAAGAAATCACTGAACTTCGAAAAGCTATTGAAAACGGCAACTATAAATTAGTAAAGGATACTATATGGCAGAATCCAAGATATTTAGTTAGCAGTGGTGATACTCCAGCTATATATCAGGTGCAGTATACAGATCTATATGTTACTACCTTTGAACCCATTCTAAAGTTTGAAAATTTTCAACATAACTGTTGACATACGATCATATGTTCGCAAGTAGCAATATCCCAGTATGTAGTGAAATAGTGGTTCCCTAAATTTTTAAATATTATTGAACAATAATTAAACAACTACTAAATTCTCTGTTGCTTTGACTGGTATAATCAGTTGTTTTTACAAGAGTGGTTTGTGTTCTCTTATTAGTGTGTTCAGGTTATCCAATAATTATTTAAAACATTTTAAAATGTCATATAATTGCAATCAGACCACCAAGCTAACATTTAGTCTGCATAATGTACTAATCTGTAAGAAACTTTGTGTTTTTTGAGATATCATATTTTGCGAAGTAGAAATATTCCAATAAGTACTTGATGTAGCCAGACTTCTTAGATTTTTATGTTTTACTTATAAAATAAGACAGAAATAGTGTTGACCTAAATTCTCAGTGGATTTGACTGGTATAATCACTTACTTATTACCCAAATTATGAGTTAGTATGAGCTAATTGTTTGAGTTTTGATGAATTGTTCATCACTATTAACTTATGCTTTATGATTATTCCATCTATCCAATGGAACTACAGGCCAAATCGGACCTGGGCCTCCTTGAACAAGCTTCTCCAATAATTTCGATTTGCCGCTGTTCTTTTCCATGAACGCGTTTCTAGGCAATTCCTGGCATCCTCATCGACTTCATCTTCCCATCTCTGTTTAGGTCTTCCAACAGGTCTTTTTTAATGTAATCCTGCATTTAGTAATTTTCTGGGGATTCTATTTAAATGCATGTGGACCAGGTGCCCTGCCCACCGTAATTTCTGTAGTTTATTGTATTGTGCTAGAGTTGGTTCACTATATTACTCATATATTTCTCTATTATACCTAATTCGCCAGTTGTTGTTTTCACTTATTGGGCCCAGTATCGTATGTAATATTTTTCTTTTAAACACATCTAATACATTGGCAGATTTCTGTGTCACCAGCCATGTTTCACAACCATAACTTACTATGGGCCTGATTATTGTTTTATAGACCCAGAGTTTTGTTTTCCTGTGTATACCACTTTATGATTATTGGTAACTATAAACTTTTTGAAAAAAACAGCCTTGGAGATTTAAACTAAATCATTTTCCTCCTTCCTCCTAAATGTAAAAACTAAAATGTCTCCTGTTTTCTAAGATTTGTAATCTAGTAAACAATTTGTAATCATTTATCATGTTTTTTTTTTATTTTAGCCTGATATCAGTTTTTTAAATCTAGAATTACTTTAATGATCTCTATTATGTTTTGCTTTGTCAAATCAGTTATGTTGCCCATCTCATTTTTAATTTTTGTTATCTATTTGATGATAAATTTAACTTTGGGAATATAACCTCTTATTTTTCCTGTAAGCTGTCTGTTATATGCAGGTTGTACTGCAGCTTATACATAAACTTTGCCCTTAATCCACCAATCCCAACTCTCACTACCAAAAAAGTGTTAAAAACCTTATAGTTATGAATATATTGGGAGCACAAGATATGCAGCGGTTTTAATAAGAGAATAAATCACATATTTAATCCATGCTTTAAACTTATGTCCAGTTTTTGGTACCACATAGTTTTTTTAGCTGCTGGACTTCATAATCATTTATTTTATTTAGTTTGGTAGCTAATGGTGTCTACAGTTATGATGTGATTGATGATGGACACATTGATGTGAAATATTTAGTGTCTCAGATAGTTTTAGTCCAATTCAATTGTGTGATAACATTATGTCATAAACTACGTAGATATTTACAGGGGTGTAGCTATGTTCCTCCCTCCTTTTTACATCTTTATACCATTCTCTTCGTCTTTGTTTACCCCATTGCTTTACATCTTGTATGCTGCATTTTTTCCTGATAATGTTTCTTATTCTGTCCTTTCTTGTTTTTTTTTCTGATGATATTTCTTATTCTGCCCCTTCTTGCTTTTTCTAATATTTCACCAAGTATCTTCATTTCACTTATACATAGCATATTTTTGAAAACGTTCTGAAACCACTTTCATGTGGCATGTCTAATTTAAGTTAAATTTACATTTTTAAGTAACTAAAGTTTAACATTTTGATTTCCATAGGTTATAATCACTTACAAATGATATATGATTAATTTTTTGACATCAAAATTGAAATTATTCAAGCTTTGCATAAAATAATCCCTACTTCAAGTACAAAACAATTGAAAAAAATTAGAACTTTCCAATCCATTTGTATTATTTGCAAGTCCAAATTCCTGACCTCTTTCCTTCAAATTTTAAAAGTCCCCCTCCCTGGTTAATCCTGATTCTCGAAATCAATACAACACTACTCCAATATCACAAATCAGAGACATCACACAATGTAATCTGACATCCTTTTTTAAAGGAACTTGAGACTTGCAGGAAAAGTTTTTGCCTTTATACAGATGCCTCCCATTCAGAAAACAGCATAAGAGCAGCATTTGTCACTCCACATTCTTCTTCCCAAATTAAATTAATTTCAGCCATCTTTATGTAGCGTTCGTGGCATAAAAAATTGGTACAACTCTTATAACCGAAAATCGTGTTTTTCAATCTGTGTAAGTTGATCTTGTCACAAATATCATTCTTATTTTTAGGGCAACGTTGCCAGAATAACGAATATATTATATCAAACCGGTTAAAAGTAGGATCAAATATTTACAGTCAAGCAGGTCTTGAGCAAATCGTGGGAACACGACATTGATGTTCACAACGTGTTTGTAGACTTCAAACAGGCATACGATTCAGTCAAAAGGGACAGACTATACTATATATTGGCAGAATTAGCAATACCACATAAGCTAATTAGACTCATTAAAGCCACAATGGATGAAACTCAGGCATGTGTACGAATACAAAACAACCGGACAGACTTTTTCAAAATCTCGCAGGGACTAAAGCAGGGAGATGGGCTGGCACCAACATTGTTTAACTTGGCACTGGAGTATGCGGTCAGGCAAATGCAAACTGGACGAGAAAACCTACTGACCAATAAAACGGTTCAACTGGCTGCCTACGCCGATGATATTAATATTATGAGTAGAACATCAACAGGAGCACAGGAAGCATACGCAGAGTTAAAAACACAAACGAAAAGGCTAGGTCTGGAAATTAACACAGAAAAAACAAAAATAATGGTACAGACGAGAAGAAATATAATCCCACAAAACATTATACATGAAGATGACATTGAAACGGTTGGAAAGTTTACATACCTGGGAGTAGAAATATATGCCGATGGAGCAGAGGATGGAGAAATACGAAAAAGGATAACGCAGGCAAACAAAGCTTATTTTGCCCTCTCCCATATATTTCGGTCTAAAAGTGTCCACCGAAATACAAAGCTAAGAATATATAAAACTTTAATTCGGCCAATAGCATGTTATGGCAGCGAAGCATGGGTCCTGAAAGAAACATCCAAAAACAAACTCGACACATTCGAAAGAAAAGTACTGAGGAGAATACTAGGACCTGTGAGGGAAAACGGAATCTTCAGAATTCGATATAACAACGAGCTCTATCAACTGTATAAGGAAACACCCCTGTCAAACTTCATTAGAATCCAAAGATTGCAATGGGCCGGACATGTGATACGAATGGGAGAGGATAGGCTACCAAAACGAGCACTGAACGCCAGAATGCAGGGAAAGAGACCAGTTGGAAAGCCAAGAAAGCGCTGGGAAGACACAGTAAGCAGCGACGCACAAGCACTTTTAGGAGTCCGTGTATGGAGAAGAGCAGCCACAGACAGACAAGGGTGGAGGCAAAAAATAAAGGAGGCCAAGGCTCATTTTGGGCTGTAGTGCCGTAGAAGAAGAAGGTTAAAAGTAGGGCTTGAATCGTATTTTATTATAATTTATGAAAATATTTCAATTCAAAAATAATGTTAGATAAAATATCTTGACATGATTTTAAATTATTATGTTTAATTTCAAATCGAGAGGTGTCATTCGTTTCTCGTAAAGTGTAGCACAAAACTGTATTGAGTTGTGGCATACTAGAATAAATAAAACACACTGGAAAAAATAAATTTTTAATTTGAAATTAATACAAAATAAATAACTTTTACAGTGAACAAGTTTGGAATTTAAACATATGTATTACAATTCGAAACTGCTGAAATATTGATATTTTGACATATATCTCCATTATTAAAAATTCTTCAAATATTTTGGACATTAACTCAACCGTCTCTCTGGTTATTAAATTTATTAGATACCGTCTTTTGTTGTTAATCATAAAAATAATATCTATCTAAACACTTTATACATTTTTGAACGTTATTTTTTTTTATTTAGATTTAGTGCAATTCCGTTATCTGTGATGGGAACAACGAATTGATTCATGAACCATTCTGTCCAGACGGAACACTGGTTTACGTTGGGAAAAAAAGTGTACCAATTTTATATGACGGGAAGTGTACACAGCAGAATTATATGCAATATTACAATCTCTCATTCACATCAAAAGTACAAACCATTCTTCTTCCGTCATTATCACAGATTCTTTAAACTCATTAACAACAATTGGTAAACTATACACTAAGAACCCTATAGCCTTACTTGTCCAGAAAGAACTTGCTGCCTTATAAGAATCTGGTTTCAGAAGTCAAATGATGTGGGTTCTATCTCACATTGGAATACAAAGAAATGAAAAAGCAGACTTCCCAGCAAGAGAAGCTACCAAAAACGATCATACTGTTAAATTATAAAAACTGGCAAAAATCGCGTCCCATTAATTATTTTTAACACCTTTATAAAACTGAGTTTATTCACGGCAAAATACAAAAACTGCATACGAAAGCTGCACTCTTTACCTTTATAGTGTATCTTTATTTTTGTCGAAGGACACTTGAATCAAAAGATATCGAATTTGTACCGTCTAGCTGATAACAATTTTATTGAACATTGATTTCGAGCACGTGACACATTCAAAATCGACGATCGCTTCAAGCTCTGTTTCTGAGAGAACGGTTCATTCTACACAAAAAGTGTTAAGGCTGTTTTAGCAGTCAAAGCACACTGCGATTTGAAATGGGCGTATCACTTACTTTTCTACACTGCTTACGCCAGCCGACTACGGATACAGTGGCGCCGGCCCACGGGTAGTTTAACGACAATAAATGCATTATTTTCCATATATTCTCCATGGTGTTTATTTATAATAAATTTGAAAATGATTTCAAATCGAACTAACTGACCGTACGTTCATGAGATTTGACGTCACGAAGCCGATAACGCTGGAAAAAGTGCCAATGATGAGTAACACGTTTCACTATTGGATTTCAGTATTTTTTAGCAATTTTCTTCAAAGTTTTCTTCAAAGCTTTTCTCGATTATTATTGGACACAGAAAGGTAAAAAAATGTTAAACTGCATAATCCGGTATTTCAAAAGAACTTTCAAAAAAATTAAAAAAGTAAAATTACCAGTTTAAAGGCAACATAATTTTGAATAAGGTGACCAAATTTCGACACATTTTGTCGGTAAATAACAGAGAAAACACTAACATTCATAATTCTAAACAATTCAAAACTGTTAATAAATGAATTAATTATCAGTAGTAATATCCCTAGGACATTGATAACAGACGAGATAATTTCATGACAATCGAAAGCTCGTTCCTTGGTAACAGCACGAAGCCGAAGGCTGAGTGCTGTTACCAAGCAACGAGCTTGAGAAATTTGTCATGAAATTATGAGGCATTCATCAATGTCCGAGGGATATTCGGCGGATAATTTTTCGAAAAAAAAAATCATAACTCAACATAACGAAACATTTATTTATTAAAAGTACAGTTAGTGAAAATACAATTATTAAAATTTAAGTTAACATTAAATTCATGAAACGTGACATTTTAAAATTTATTTGGATGAAGTTGTCAAACTCGGTCGTGTTGTCATAGTGATTGAAAATTACACTGAATGCAATTATCAGTGTAATGTTGACATGATTGGGTGAAATTGTTCCACATGACACAAAATGACGAAATTTAAATGGTTGTTAGAACAGTCGAAAAATTATCAGTAGTAATATCCCTAGGACATTGATAACAGACGAGATAATTTCATGACAATCGAAAGCTCGTTCCTTGGTAACAGCACGAAGCCGAAGGCTTTCAAACAATACATTGCCGAAGATTTTATACGCAGATGCTAACATATGCCTCTAATATGCCTCTATCGTTGTTACACTCCAGTTGATCACCCTTTTTATACAACGGACATGTTATTCCTTTTAGCCACTCTTCTGGTACCAATTGCTTCTGCCATATAAGTACTATTAGTTAAAGTGTTAAGGCTGTTTTAGCAGTCAAAGCACACTGCGATTTGAAATGGGCGTATCACTTACTTTTCTACACTGCTTACGCCAGCCGACTACGGATACAGTGGCGCCGGCCCACGGGTAGTTTAACGACAATAAATACATTATTTTCCATATATTCTCCATGGTGTTTATTTATAATAAATTTGAAAATGATTTCAAATCGAACTAACTGACCGTACGTTCATGAGATTTGACGTCACGAAGCCGATAACGCTGGAAAAAGTGCCAATGATGAGTAACACGTTTCACTATTGGATTTCAGTATTTTTTAGCAATTTTCTTCAAAGTTTTCTTCAAAGCTTTTCTCGATTATTATTGGACACAGAAAGGTAAAAAAATGTTAAACTGCATAATCCGGTATTTCAAAAGAACTTTCAAAAAAATTAAAAAAGTAAAATTACCAGTTTAAAGGCAACATAATTTTGAATAAGGTGACCAAATTTCGACACATTTTGT
This sequence comes from Diabrotica balteata, assembly GCA_918026665.1. NCBI lineage: Eukaryota > Metazoa > Arthropoda > Insecta > Coleoptera > Chrysomelidae > Diabrotica > Diabrotica balteata. The sequence goes on from OU898278.1 coordinate 161,219,777, forward strand.
CGGTAAATAACAGAGAAAACACTATCTCTAGGTTTTGGTGTACCGATAAAACAGCCTTAATGAACATTTTTGTTCAAAATTATCCTAGCTACATTTTTTATTTAAAACATTTTTTTCTATGGAGTACCGATTTTTGATAAATTAATTTTTTGCGTTTTTACCTCCCTACGAGGGGTGTTTTAGGGGGAAGCCGGGGGGTTAAAGTGATAAACTTTTTAGCATCTTTTTTGGGGTCCCAAAATTAATATTCTCGGCAAAATTCAGCTTGTTTGTATGATTTTTAGGGGTCAACTCTCTGATGACATAAATTTTCATTAAGTAAGGTAAACAACCAGTCCTTGCCACTCTACCAATTTTATTATTGCCACTGACCCTTAAATTCTAAGAAAATAAGAAAATTACTTGAAATCAAATTATATTTTTGACAAGTACTAATACCTTATTAAGTTTGGCAACTGTATACTGTTGTACAATACCCAAGCATCAGCCATTTTTGTTGTATACCCCTTAGAGTAGTGTTGCGTAAAATTTCTTCGTATTTTTTGTGATTTCTTATGAAAAAATTAAGGTAAGTATATTTTTCTTTTTCTTATTCACTTTTTAAATGATTGTTTTATAAAATTATTTACACATGTGCTCCTCTTAAATACTCTAAACTACATTTGTTTGCTGTTTAAATTCAGTTAAGGGTACATATTTCTAAAGAAATGTACCTGGCAATGACTGGTTACAAAATATTTTATGAATACCAGTCATTGCCACAAGTGGCCATTATTGGTTTGGCTTATTTTTAATTCATTATAATGTGTAAATTTACTATTTAAAATTAAGGTGTTGCCACTATTTTTTTTTTATTACAAAAACTTTACTTTTACCAATTATTGCCAGTGGTGACAATCACTGGTTCTAAAGTGGCAATCATTGGTTACATTAATATTTGGTATTACAAGTATTTTATTCATTCCAGAAATGGCACCTAAACGGAATTATTCGAAAGAGCAATTGGTCAAAGCCCTAGAGAATGTGAAAAAGGGAATCCCAGCAGCTACGGCAGCAAAAATTCATGGAGTTCCTCATAGTACTTTGAGGCATAAGAGAGATGGAAAGTCACCATTATTTTGTTCTATGGACCTTTTTACAATTTTAACCAAAGAAAATGAATCAGTCTTAGTGAAATGGATTTTACATCTATCAGAAAGACATTTTCCTGTTTAAAAAGTTCAGCTTTGAGATACAGTTCAGAAAAGAATAAATTCTACAGAAAGAGAGAAATCATTTATTCATAGCCGTCCCAGTGACAAATGGTTTTGCTTGTTTTTGACAAACTTTGTGACACAAAGAGTGTCACTTAAGCATTTTGAAGGAAAGCCGGATGAAAAAACTTTAAATAGGTTCAAGGTAACTTTCAATGAAAATCAGGATTGGAATGGTTCTATTGAGGATAAATCCCTTTCTAACATATGGAAAGAATGGACACTGGAAACACTACCAAACCAAATTAAATGTACCATCCAAAACAATATTACCATATTTCCAATTCAACTGCACACCAGTAAAAAATTTCCAATCAAATATCTCTGGTACTCATAGCTCAGATATATTGTCTACTCCTGAACCAAGTACATCACATAGTACCCTTGGAGAGTCTATGCAAAGTTCCTACCCCATTTAAGAAAGCACTGTTTTGGCCAGACCCAAAACCTCAGACAAAGAAGATAAAACTAAAGGAAAAGCTTCCATCCGTGGTACAATCAGAAGCTTGGCGTGAATATAACTTGAAAAAAGAAAATGAAAAGAAAAAGAAAGAAGAAGAAAGAACCAAAGAAAAATTGCAAGAGAGCAAGAATGTCTATTGAAAGAGAAGCGAAAAAGGGATATTTCTGATGATGGTGGAAAGGATGAAGAGTGGGTCGAGGGTGGTAGCAGCTGTGATGACATAGACTTTTGTGATGATCCTAACAAAGAATTTTGCCTGACGTGAGAAACTCACGGAGAACTTAGTGTGGGAAACTATGTAGGTACTTGTGAAATTCCTAGGTGGTAAAAAAAATCCATAACATACAGATGTTTGTATTATCCAAGGCCTTATGAACAATTTTGATGTACAAGTAATGTCTATGAAATATGTTAGTGCTGAAAAGAACATTTTTATTTGTGATGAAAAATACATCTACTTTGTTAACGAAAATCGCGTTTTAGGCATACCGCCGACCCCTATTATTGTATCCACTGGTGAACGGATCCGTTATGAATTTACTTTGCCAGTGGATGTATTTGAAGCCTAAAACCTGTGGAATTTTTATTAATAAACAATATTTTTCAGTAAAATGTAGTTATTTCTGTATGGCAATGACTGGGTGGCAATAATTGGCATTTTGAAAAATTGTGTGGCAATTATTGGTTTTTTGGCTTTATATGGTTTTTAGCTTTAACTTTCTTATAGTGGCAATGATTGGTCATTTACCTTAGCTGCCAAAATCATAAATGGTGAATTTGTCGTTTATACTTTGTTTTAACAACTTATTTTGGTATTGTTCGGAAGCTATTTCGGAGAACGATTTCCGAAGTGGAAATTGAAACGTCAATAAACGTATTTTTATCTTTAATTGTGGCTTATTCCCAGTTAAATAGTAATTAACTTATTTTGGTAATAGATTCTTTTATAAACTTAAATCTTTTTGTTAAAATAAAGCTTTGTCTAGGGTACATCAAAGGCGCATTGTTTTATTCACATTTCATCATATATCTTAAATTATTTGATCTGCAAAAAACAGTATGTAACAAATATATGAATGTTAATTAGTATACCACTGAGTTGCTTAATATTATATGAGATAATTTTATTGAATTAAGTAATCAATTTTTTACTTTAGTTGTTGGGTCATAAAATTTTAATTTTTAATTTAATTTTTAAGTAGGAAAATAAACCAAACCGAGCACACTATTTTTATTAATCAGTTTATAATTTTATCGCATTCCTTTCCGCAATCATTTTAATGAAATATGATTATTATCAGTTTTAATTGTTGAACACTATTAATACATATTCCAATTGGACATGTGCCAAGATTTTGTTCTTAGGTATAAGCCAAGTTTTAAAACAGCTGATTTTTACAATGTTTATTGACTAGCTTGTTGTGAAAAAGAATTGATGAATTGTTTTGGAATGCAGGTTTTATTACTAAAATAATTCCATCCAATTTATATTTATTATTTAATAGTTCAGTAAACTAGTAAAATATTGTGATAACAATTCAAAACTAAATAATTCAATTCATAATTCTAAACAATTCAAAACTGTTAATAAATGAATTAATTATCAGTAGTAATATCCCTAGGACATTGATAACAGACGAGATAATTTCATGACAATCGAAAGCTCGTTCCTTGGTAACAGCACGAAGCCGAAGGCTGAGTGCTGTTACCAAGCAACGAGCTTGAGAAATTTGTCATGAAATTATGAGGCATTCATCAATGTCCGAGGGATATTCGGCGGATAATTTTTCGAAAAAAAAAATCATAACTCAACATAACGAAACATTTATTTATTAAAAGTACAGTTAGTGAAAATACAATTATTAAAATTTAAGTTAACATTAGATTCATGAAACGTGACATTTTAAAATTTATTTGGATGAAGTTGTCAAACTCGGTCGTGTTGTCATAGTGATTGAAAATTACACTGAATGCAATTATCAGTGTAATGTTGACAGGATTGGGTGAAATTGTTCCACATGACACAAAATGACGAAATTTAAATGGTTGTTAGAACAGTCGAAAAATTATCAGTAGTAATATCCCTAGGACATTGATAACAGACGAGATAATTTCATGACAATCGAAAGCTCGTTCCTTGGTAACAGCACGAAGCCAAAGGCTTTCAAACAATACATTGCCGAAGATTTTATACGCAGATGCTAACATATGCCTCTAATATGCCTCTATCGTTGTTACACTCCAGTTGATCACCCTTTTTATACAACGGACATGTTATTCCTTTTAGCCACTCTTCTGGTACCAATTGCTTCTGCCATATAAGTACTATTAGTTTATGGATTTCTGCAAAAAGTTGATCACCACCTTTTTTATTCATTTCACAGATTTCATCGATTCCTAGGGCTTTATTGTCTTTGCGTTTTAGCATGGCATTTGACACTTCTTTTTGTTGGGTCTTCACTGTGTAGTTGACGTTGTAGATTTTATTGATTGTGTATGTTGTAACCTCCTATCGTTTATATTTATATATTCGCTGAAATCTTGTGCCCATCAGTTAAGAACTGAGTTTTTATCATGTAGAATTTCGCCGTTAGTATCTTTACAAATTTTTAATCGTGGTTTAAATTCTCGACGGCTATTTTTTTAGAGATTTGTAGTATTTCCTCATTTCATTTTTATCGAATAAACTCTGTATCTCATTCATCTGTTCGTATTTCCTCTTCTTACGTCGATGGATACGTTTTTCCTTCTAAGACGTCTATACTCTTCTTTTTTAAAAAAATCCACAAGGAAAAATTCCTGTAGCTGGCTGTATACCACGTATAACAAAAAGAGGTTAATCTTTGTAAATGGGTATATTTATTTAAAAAACCCTTAAAAGGGCCACATCAATAAAACAAACGTTTTCGGACCACACAGTCCATCATCAGGTTATTAAAATCGAAAATGCTAGGTCACAATGCCTGAGCCACCAAAATATTAGGGTAAAAACCCTTTAAATTACATTTAGTTATGAAATATTGTACATTGTGTTATAAAATAACTGTGTAATTTAATACTGAACATCACAGTTATTTTATAACACAATGTACAATATTTCATAACTAAATGTAATTTAAAGGGTTTTTACCCTAATATTTTGGTGGCTCAGGCATTGTGACCTAGCATTTTCGATTTTAATAACCTGATGATGGACTGTGTGGTCCGAAAACGTTTGTTTTATTGATGTGGCCCTTTTAAGGGTTTTTTTTTAAATAAATATACCCATTTACAAAGATTAACCTCTTTTTTTTTTTTTTTTTTTTTTTTTTTTTTTTTTTTTTTTTTTTTCTTCTTTTTTTTCTCTGTGTACAACTTCGTTGATGGTTTTTTGATATGCTGTGTTCTTTCTATTTGTGACCATTTATTTCGCACTCATGACCAAACCAATGATTTCTTATTTCTGACTTTTACCAGGTGAATGGTTCCTGGCGTGAGTTGGATTCAGAGCAATGGTACAATGCCAACCAACGGAAACCACTCTCGGCTTACGCACGTGGCACGTCTTTCCAGACCGTTATCTTTTCTTTTAACGGCTTTTGTCACAGACTCCAGCACTTCTGCAATGTCCTACTGCATTCGAACACTCAGTATTCTGCTATGTCACTTATTCAGTTTACCTACTCTTCCTGTCATTTTGTAATGGGTTTTATTTTTTCTTCTACCTTCTCTTGATTACTCTTGCTATATGTTTTGGTTATCACTTTTAATTTCAGGTGTGTTGGTGGTATTCCAGCTATGACTTGTAGGTCTACCGTCGAGGTCGTTCTATAGGCGCATACGACCCTTAATAGGACTTTTCTTTGGGCCTTCTCTAAAATTTGTTTGTACTTTTGTTTGTTAATTACTTGATGCCACAGCGGTGCCGCATATAGAATTGTGGAATGTACCAGTTCTATCAGAATCCTTCTTTTTTCCCATACTTAGACCTCATATATTTGGCATAATTATTGCCAATGCTGTTTCTCTCTGTTTGGCCTTGTTTGCAGTATATTTGACATATTCGCCAAATATTTGATTATTGTCCGGCATTATTCCTAGGTATTTAACATTTTTGGGCGGCATTATGCTTTCAAAAACAGCATTAGCTGAGTTCATTATAAGCCTGTTTTGAAGTATCGAGCCTTGTGAGACTCCTGCCGATGTCTGCATGAGAAAGAAGAATTCCTTCACCATGTGCTCTAGATATGAGGATTCTTCCAATTTCTCTAGTATTTCAGTTATTACTGTCCAGCTCGTGCAGTTGACGGCATTTTTTATGTCCAGAAAGACTAACTATTCCATCTTTAAATTACTAGATGTGCTGTGACGTGCCTAGAATACCTAATAATATATCGTTATTGATACAAAAAACTAAAAAAATATATTAACATTTATTACATTAAATTACCTTGTGATAGGGATTTTCCAGTTAGTGGAGAATTACCCAAATATCTTTTATTTTAGGAGGGTCCCCGTTACAATGCTTTACACGTAGCTGCCAAATCAAAAAATGCAGAAATGACTGAGCTTATATTAACAACTATTGCAAATCCCGAGTTTATTAAGTTGTTGTATGGTGATGATAATCAAGAAAATGCCGAAGACAGAGCTGCCGTTTTACTAGATCTATATCTTAATACTCCAAACAAAGGACTGAACGAGACTCCTCTCCATTTTGCTTCCAAACATGGAGCCCTAGACGTCGTCGAAATATTGGTCTCTTATCCACAGTGTGATAAAACGTTAAAAAATAAATATAACAGAACTCCAGAGCAGGTAAGTTTTAATATAGTCGTTGTATAGATATCGATTTATAAATATGGCTCTACGTCTGTTGATTATGAGCCACCTTAAAGTGAACGAAGCTGGTAAAATAATTCTCCATTTGGAAGGACGTTCAGTAATTCCCTTCTAACTTATGATATTTATCTGGTAGGGCTAGTTGGTACTATTATATCTAATTTCTTTGGAATCATCATGTGACTTTAATCTTTGCGCTGCCCTGTTCGTAGTGCTCTTTATTTTTAGATACAAAGGGTCTCTTATTTCCTAGAGAAACTGTCGGAGTTGTGTCATGGCATCAACAGTTTATTTTTAGCCCCTTTTTCTCTAGTTTAAGGTACTACACCAGATATATGCATATGCTATCCAGGCTACTAGAGCCGCCTTGTAAAGTTGGAGAATCAGTTTGGTTTTTAAAGTCCATGATTTTTACAAAAGACTGCAAGAAACTTCTTTTGTGTGTTGTAAGTTGTAAGATCCTGCCAATACATATTTTTGTCAAGACTCACTCTTAAATATTTCACAGAAATTTTACACCGTAGTCGTGTGCCCATCAATTTCGGAGTACTATTTATATGTCCCTACCTGATATTTTTTTATAACGATAAGTTCAATTTTATCCTTGTTCACCTTAAGTTTGTACTTGCACTCAGCCTTGCTGCTTTTAATAAGTCATCTTCAGGGGCACTTAGTCCCACTGAAGCACTAAATATCTTCCACTTAGTAACCCATCAGCTACCAGATTCCATGCCAGAGAAGATATCACTCCGTCCTACCCTATGAAAACCTCCGCCTGACGATAGTTTCCTAATGTTGACTTTATTTTTCTTTCTCGAAGGTTTTTCAGGTAGTCTACGACTGGTCTTGGCACTTCCGTTTTTACGGTTTCTTCGCAGACAATATCCGGAGGTGTGTGGGTAAAAGCTCCCTTTAGGTTATGAACAGACCAACCATAAAGTATCTTTTTTTGAGTTGCAATTCAATTCTAAAGTATATAACCTCGTTTCCTCGAGAATCCCTCTCTATGGAAACACAGATTTTGATAGAGGCACAGCTTCCGTTTCCATTCACCACGTTTTTATCAGTTGAGGCCAAAAGAAGGTAGGGTTATGGGACGATAGTCCTTTGCATTAACATAAATAAATATTTCAGTTTTCGGAATGAATACGGCTTGAGACGGCTCTTGGCACGTGTTCCACTAGAATGATGCACTGAAGATTCTCGTAAGAGGAGACACTGGTGCTTTTTTTGAAGAAGTATTGTATATACGCCAAATCATTTATAGGGTTCGAAGGTGTCTATTGTTTACCTTATCTCTGCTGAGAAGATTCGATTCACAAGTCCGTACGTTTTTTTACTTTCCCGTTGTCCAGGTCTGTATACCCTGTTTTCTAAATCACAGCATAAATAACAGCTCTTCAGGATCTGTGAACCCACCATTTGGTCGCCTTACTGTCTCTAGATAGCCGCTTTAGGCAGCTTTCTCGCACTTAGTAGCTTTAATCTTGCTGTTTATTCAATCTTTTAACAATGACTCTACTATCGTTTTCTCCGCGTCATCACAATGCTTAATGCCTTCATAGTTTTCTACGAACCTCCTAGCCTCACTACGCCACCGAAGTGGGTCCTATTAATAGCTCTTCTCAGATTTGTGTGTATCTCCATTGCATCGAAGACCTTTTGTTCTCTTCGCTCCGGTTAGGTGAGGTGTTAGGCCAGTCTTATTGTATGGCTACACTTTCCACCGCTTGATAAGTTTTTCACCAGTAAAACTATTTCATCTTTTGCCCTTAAGGTCGTTGAGCGGATATTACGTCAAGGCATATCTTTCAACAGATAATATACACCTAAATCGGTTACAACATATAAATTATAGGTTTTGTAGCCATTATATATCAATATCCCATCCCCTATATTCTTCCTCTTGATATTAGTCTTATCTTCTTTATAATGTTACCCTCTTCTCAATGGAGTTAGGCTACTACAATTACAAACTCTTCCCTGTCTTCAGATGTCTGGGCTATCTAGATCAGGATAGAGGCTGCTATCGTTCCAACATCCCAGCTACTTTAACTTGTTGATGTGTTCTAAAATGTGCCCGTCTATTGTGCAACGTTGAGGTACATTTTTTTTCGAATTGACATTACTTGACTTGATTGACGGTTTTCGTAATGTTTATTTTCATACCAAATTGCTTATAATAGTCTTATTGCTTCACTAATTATATCATATTCGGTTCTACAGCGGCGTAGTCAGTGCCTTCTTAGTCCTGAGTGTATTCGCCTTTGGAACCGAATGATGTAGGTTCGATTTCTACTAACAAACTACAAAGTTGTAATCTGTCGAGTACAGCTCCACTACAGTCATTCAGAATCAATCTTAAAGTAAAAATGAAGAAAAAGATTCTGCAGTCTCTTCTTTAATTTTGCATTCAAATATTTTTCCAAAATTTCGTGTTTTGTATAAAACTTAGAGGTCACTGATTGTGAATAAATTAGCGAAAATTAGCTGGCATTAACTCATTACTGTTATCTGTACAAAAAATATAGACTTACCTTTTGAAATATTGGTATATTAATTAGCCAGTGGAGTAGATTGGTATCGCTGACCGTCGCCACGCCATCCGAGGCACAAAAGACGGGACGTCCCCGATAGACTCAAGCTGATTACTGTACGCTGTCTCGGTATGAAGTGTTCCCAATTGTAAGGATAAAAATTCTGCACCTACAATTTCTAAGGGGTGATCAACGGTTCGTGGGGCAAGTGCATTCCATAAATCAAACCTATTGTAGGACGCTTCTGGATGGCGACAATCCAACTCAATGGTCACAGTAATGATACTTTACAGCGTTTTGTGCGTGTTGGCGACACAAAAATAACAGAAAGTCAAATTCCCTGAACTTAAAAACAGACTAAATGTGTTTAAGCCAGTTTAACAATGAGGTTGTACTTAATAACAGAAAACAATATATTTTAAAGCAAATAAGTAGTTTGAAAATACCATTAAATAAGATCACATTATAGTACAGTAAAAGAAAAGGATTAAATGTAAAAATATGAAAATAAATACTACATACTTTCCCAAACACTTCGTCTGTCTCCAAAGTACTTAGACGTATATCTTCTGCCCCTTAAATGTTTACCAGTACCTCACCACATCTTTGTATATAGAGATTATAACATATCTCGTAATGCTTTGTTAATTTTAAGTGTGTCTTCCGTAAATGGTATATTATAGAAAATGTTTATGATTTCCTTCTTCTTATTCCTTCTAGTATGTAGGCTTTAAAGCTAGTCTCCTAAATTGTTTAAATTGTCGTACCATCTTTTTCTTGGTCTGCCAATACTTCTTCTTTATGATTTCCGATTTGGTGTAAGGTACATACACGTGTACATGAAACAATTTACCTACATATTTTTTAGGTAATATGTGAAAGGGCCGAAGGAGATAACTTATCGGCAACGAAGAGAGCCATAGAACTGCTGCTCCATGATAGTTACTATGTACCAGTCTTAAGAGCAGAAGATAACAGCATGCCGCCTGTGGTAGGAGAACCTTTCTCACCTTCTAGTCCACCGGTAAGTTTTTAAAATTTTGTTAGGCCAAATTAAAGATTTAAGAATGAATTTAAATATTTAAAATTATTAATAATAATATACTGAATTATAGTTTATTCGTCTTCCGGGTTTGGACCGTGTCATTTGTGAGTGACCCAAAAGTGGGTTCATTCGACGTTTCGCTACAATTGTATGTAGCTTCTTCAGGAGAAAAAAAAGAAAAAGAAAACAAAAGACAGGAAGATGGGTAGTTAGCAACGGTAACTCAGTTACTCAACGCAACCAGAGGCGAATACTAACTACCAAGATGGGCATTTGGTCACAGTAACTCAACTACTCAACGCAGCCAGAGGTGAAAACCAAATGCCAGGACAGGGATTCACGTCCAACAGCTCAGAACACTAACGCGTCGAGAGGCGGGGAGTGAATCCGACGATTACTCCGCTACCGCTCTATTTATAGTCGCGGTGGCCTGTCGTGTCGGGACGTATCGGCACACTTCGTGGCGCGAACGTCAAGAAGCGCGCGCTGGCCAATCATATGGCTGCATCGTGGTAGCGGGACCGGACGGCGGCTCTAGACTGAGATTCCAGATGGGAGACAATTAGTATCCTTCCTCTCGATTGATATTATGGGGATTTTTTCGGATCTCTAGGGATTCGCGGATTTTCCTGGAATAAAAGAAGGGGCTCTTAGAAATAATATGGGTTTTTTCGAACAATATGGAATGACCGGTTTCTTGGCAGTGTTCTGCAACTGCAGAATGGGAGAAAAGACCTGATCGAATGCATCTTTGATGCTCTTGAATCCGAGTTTTGACGGAACGACCAGTTTCGCCAATATACGCATGTCCACATGAACAAGGAATAGAATAGACACCACAGGAAGATAGGGGCGGTAATGGGTCCTTAGGAGAGGGTAGATATTGTGAGATTTTCTTGGGTGGTCGAAAAGTAGTCTTGATACCTTCTTTGCGAAGAATTTTGCCAATCCTATCAGTGACATTTCGAATATACGGAAGAAAAGCCACAGGAGTATTACCCGAAGATTCTGAATTTGTCGTCCTAGAGTGTAAAGGGGGATGTAGATGTCGGTGTGTAATATTTTGAATTGTGGACTTGGAGTAACCGTTGGCGACAAGGGTTTTTTTGCAGATGGCCAAGTTCTTCTCTAAGGTTGTCGGGTTCAGAAATCGAAATGGCCCGATGGATGAGAGAGTTGATCACAGAATTCTTTTGGGCAGGATGGTGGTGTGATGAAGCATGTAGGTAACGATTCGTGTGAGTCTGTTTTCTATAAACAGAGTGACCCCATCGGCCATTGGGCTTGGAGGTGACTAACACATCGAGAAAGGGAAGGGACCGATTATTTTCTACTTCCATTGTGAATTTTATACTCGGATGTTGTGAGTTAAGATGATCTAGGAAGAGAGAAAGGGTATGTTGACCATGGGGCCAGATGATAAATGTATCATCAACGTAGCGGAACCAGACTTTTGGTTTTAAGGGGTAAGATTCTAGGGCTAAAGACTCAAAGGCTTCCATGAAAATGTCAGCAATGACAGGGGAAAGGGGAGAACCCATTGGTGTTCCAGATATTTGTTTGTAGAAATTGCCTCTAAAAGAAAAATATGTTGAAAGGAGGCATTTTTCCGCAAGATCTGCCAAAACCAAAGACTTGTTATTATTGGTCAAGTGATCTCGCAGAACAACTAGAGAGTCATGTATGGGGATATTGGTAAATAGGGATGATACATCGAAACTGACGAGAATGTCTTGGGGATCGACCGTGAGGGAGGAGATTAAGGTGATGAAATGTGTGGAATTTCGGACATAAGAAGAGGTACGACCAGTATAGGTCTTAAACTGATTCGACAAGTACTTTGCGAGTTTGTAGGTAGGAGAGTTAATCGTAGTCACAATGGGACGAAGAGGTACGTTATCTTTATGGACTTTGGGAAGACCGTAAATTCTGGGGCAGATGGAGTTTTTCGGAACTATGGACTTCTTAACATCATCGGAAAGATCGGATTGTTTGATGGCATGGGAAATTTCGCGTTCGACTCTATGAGTGGGGTCTCGATTAATTGTATTATAACAGGATGTATCCCTAATAATATACTGTGTAGAAAAAAAAAATAAGGTAGATATGCACTTTCAATGGTAGGAAATGATAGACATATTTACAGCGACAAGCAATATTAGCTGTTGAAATACCATGTCCAAAATTTAATATTGAGAGGAATCGGAGAGGAGAGGCAAACATTGTTGCCAAACTTATTGTTTTTTATTTGAACTGTCGTCTTTTTAGCGTTTGAAAAATGTGTAATTCAGACAATCTAAGAATCCGGCTTAAGAGTCCCACATAAGGCCTTCTAGCTATCTCGAGTCAGTTGTGAATTATCGCCAGTGTTCGATGTAACATGAGTAACTCAGAAAATGAGTCGTTCATTCGACCGACATAGAATAACATTTATTTATTTGTGAAATTTCTGTTATTTGTTTCTTGTTTGCCAAGTTAAAATAAATCTCTTTTTTTTTGTAGGTAATAAACTCCAATCCTCTTAGCCCAAGACTAGAGATCCACGCATATGCTGGTCCTATGGAGAGAAAAGAAGCACAGCAGTTTAGAAAAGTATGGAAAACGCCTCCACGAAACTGCAATGTTTCTGTATTAGGATCTAAACCGAATAATCTAATAAACATAGCTTCGCTCAAGTTTAAAGATCCCAAAAAAGGATTAGAAAGAATCGGCAAACGACTAGCTAATAAGTTCGACGTAAATTGGAAGGAATATTGGCCGTTTTTGGACTGTTTTATCGACATTAGTTCGGAAAAAGGACTCAAATTGTTAGACGCCTACTTATCGGATAAATATGCCATCTTAAACCAATCTGTGTTGGAGGAACTTAAAAAGAGTGTATCGGTAGATTTGGATGGAACGGACGTGCTAAGTCCTATGTCTAACTTGTGCAAAGCATTTTCTGCTTGCAGGTTGAATGATTCTAACTTATCGAATAATTCGGGAATACAGAACAGTGATTCGATAAATTATATTGATAAGGCGTGTCAAGTGTTCGCCAATAGGGTTTCAAATGACATTTTATATATTTTGTGTAGCGAGGACAATATTTTACAAATATTAGAAACGGAAATTAAACAGTTGGAATTGTTAGTGACTAGTTATATGGACGATAGTAGGTTCGCTTTGATAAATTTCCAAAAAATTCATTCGCGTCTTGGTATATTAGTCGGCCAAAAACTTTATAATAATCTTAAAGAAAACATTCGAGGTTTTCTTTGCGGAAAGTTAGAAACGTTGCTAGACAACTTGACAAAAAGTATAGACTGTTTTTCTTCCGATGACGAGAGTCATAACTTAGAAGTGGCGGAATCTCGTAAACCTACACTACATAAGCGACAGTTAATTTGCCTTTTGCACTATATACTAAATGTTTTATCGCAGAATTTTGACAGTAAACAAGGAGCTGAAGAAGGAGGATGTGTCAAAGATTGGGATAAAGCAGAAACCTGTACGTGCGTGTATCACTCGAGAAGATCTAAAAAAAATAACAGTGTGTCAAGAAGTAACAGTTTTAAGAACCATTCAAAAGTTTTTGGGACGAGTAACTTGGAACCTGTTACCAGAAAATTGTCGTTTAGCGAAGAGGATAAAAACGATTCCAGTTGTGGTATGCATTTAGATTTATGCTTTATATCTTTCATTCTATTTACATTTTTGTTAAATACTTTCGAGTCCTATATTGGCATTCTCAAATAGATTTAATTTTGGCTAAAACTTACGTTATTTTGTACTGTACACTACTGATCTGTTAAGTTGTACATTTGAAGGAAGGAATAGAACTAGGAAACGTATTAATAGATTTTAATTGTTCTATAGTCCATTTCCATCATATTGATAGCACATTATGTATGCAAATCCCTAAACTGTTAATACGGATGACTCAATGAAAAATAGACATTTGTCAACAAGTTTACAGAAGTATATAGGAAAACAATTTTAAATTGAGTATGACCACCAGGTATAAAGGTTGGAGCAGAATAGAATACAATAGTTGTGAGGGTTACTAATCCCTAAATAAGGTTGCCAGTGTCGGAGTGATTGAGATTAACAGGTAAAATGAATTTGCAAGAAATGTAAGATGTTTATTTTATTGGTTATATATAAAATAATTTGTGGACGTAACAGGGGCCGATTTGTAAAAAAATGAATATTATTTTAATCAAATTCCATTTCAGATTCACTGCTTTCTTCAGAATCTAAGGAATCTTCAACTCCAATGTTAATTATTACCGGTTCCAGCATTGCATCAGTGATATTATCCAAATTCCACATTTTATTTTCTTCCTTGTGAGCATGACTAACAGCATTTTTCCAATTTTCTGGAGTTACTTTTGATAAAGGAATGTTCTAATAATTGTTGTAAGTCTTCTAATTTAAAAGTTTTGTTGTTGCGTCCGACTTCACCCTTTACTTGAGACCATATATTTTCTATCGGATTCAGATCACAGTGGTATGGGCGTAAACGTAAAATAATTACATCACGGTTTAATGCCATTTCATCAATTATATATTTTTTATAAGCTGCTTTATGTTGCCTTACAATAGGTAATAATTCCTTTTTTGTCGAATTCTCCTTGTACTCAATTGCCTGTTTATCCAACCATTCGATTATCTCTTGTTTTTTATTCTTCAAAACGTCAGCAGTCATTTCCTCGTGGTAATAGTTGGTTGATTTTGAGGCAAAACTTAATAATCCACCATTGACAAAATCGTATTCGTTTCCAATATGGATTATTATGAGCTTGCGTCCTTTTCCAACGGGAATATTGTTTATTCCAGTAGATACACCTTCGATGAATGCCTGACGGGAACTTTTCACATTTGTATCAACCCATAGATGTGGTACAGTATGACCTTCATTTAGCCAAGTCTCGTCCAAATAAAAAAGTGTTTTCCCTTCTTCTCGGTACTTTTTAATCTTAGATAATCTCGTCTCCAACATACAATGTAATCTTTTTCAATTAAAACGGATTTTCTTCTATTCTTTTGCCAACGAAATCCCATCTCTTTCAATAGTCCCCATAAATTCTTCTTGCTTATGATTGGTAACTCTTCGTTTTCTCTAATTAATGTTTGGATTTTGTCCAATGTTGGAAATTCTTTGTTAAAAAAAAAAAAAAAAAAAAAAAAAAAAACGTGGTCGCGGTCGAGTAGACGCTGCGTCTTATCATGTTTTTATGTAGTTCTTCAATTTCCAAGGGTTTACTCCCTCCTCTCTTCTTGGAAGATGAAACAGTTCCTCCTTTTCTTTCTTTTAGGAATTTATAAATTGTTGCTTCTCCAACCCCTGTCATATTTGAACACATGTTCGATTTCACGAACATTACTTAAAGGGCGTTGATGTACAAGTGCATCATGTACATTTAATATTATATTTTTCTCTCTTAGACTGAAGGCACTTTTAAAACTACACTTAACCGGGATAAAACCTGTTGTCGACGTCATTTTTAAATGCAAATAACAAAATATCGACACCAAAAACTTGACAGGTAAGACATGAACAATGTACATCTACAAACTAAATAAAAAGATGCTAACAATTTCTAATTTATATTATTGGCATAAGCTGTAATGTGGCATAAAAACTACTTAAACTATCATTAGTGAAGCCTTATCAATAATTCCAGGTAATCGTTCAAAGAAGGTATTCTTTTTGTGTCAGGCGATAACTTATATAGAAAACAATAATCACCTCTAAATTACTGTTTACATTAATTTATTTCGTGAAACATTGAATTCTCTCGTTAATCACCCGTGTATAATTAACAATAATCGTGTGGCATGTATACCGACGTTTTTTATGCACAAAAAAGGTATAGTGAGATTAGTGGACACTTATTTTGCAGAAGATTTTTTAAAAGATAATGAATTGTTGACGGCATCTTGATTGAAAACAATAATCACCTCTAAATTACTGTTTACATTAATTTATTTCGTGAAACATTGAATTCTCTCGTTAATCACCCGTGTATAATTAACAATAATCGTGTGGCATGTATACCGACGTTTTTTATGCACAAAAAAGGTATAGTGAGATTAGTGGACACTTATTTTGCAGAAGATTTTTTAAAAGATAATGAATTGTTGACGGCATCTTAAAATATTAATTTTTATTTATTTCAAAACAAGTATAGGGTGACGCCTATGGTTTTTTGACCTGTTGTGCTATCAATATGATGGAAAAGGACTATACCCTAATTGTTCAATTTTTTAAAAGGTGTTTAAAAACAACTGTTTACAGACCACTATGTAGTAGTTCAAATGGCATATGCCTAGTAATCCAAAATAACTAATATACTATTATACAATTATATGTCATTATGCTAATAACTATTTTTTGAAAGAATTGCCAAAGGATGCCGCTCCACACCTCGGGCAGGTCTCATATAAAATATCTGTTCTGTCTTCTTCTTCTTCTTCGCGTGCCATATCAGAATTTTCCGACGTTGGCTATCACCATTGCGAAGGCTTCTCGATCTTCTGCAATATGGAATAATTGCCCCGCATTTGATATCCGAGTTTATTCACGAATGTTCCTCAATCAAGAAACTCGTTTCCTTCCTACACCTCTACGGCCCTCTATTTTGCCTTTAAGGATCAGTTGTAATATTTTATATCGACTTCTCCTTACTATATGTCCCAGATAAGACATTTTTAGATGTTTAACAGTATTTAGCAGTTCTCGAGCTTTGTTGACGCTCCTTAGTACTTCTTCATTAGTTTTCCTTGCTGTCCAAGGTATCTTCAGCATTCGTCTATGAACCCACATTTCCAATGCTTCAATTTTGTTCATGATCGATACTTTTAGCGTCGAAACTTCTGCACTATACAAAAGTACGGACCGAACATAGCACTTAACCATTCTTTGTCTTAGTTCTAAACTGAGATGATTATTGCAAAGAAATGGCTTTATTTTTATAAAAGTAGTTTTAGTCATTGCTATTCTACGTTTTATTTCTATGTCTGGATCTAGTTGATCCGTTATCACAGTTCCCAAATATGTCATTTTGTGACCTTTCTCAACTTGGACTCCGTTCAATTGAAGCTTTGCATCGGGATGTGGGTCACGACTAAACACTAAAAATTTGGTTTTGTTTGAGTTTATTTTAATGCCCATTTTCTCTCCTACCTCGTGCATACGATCAAGCAGAATTTGGACACCTTCAATATTATCCGACAGAATTACTGTATCGTCTGCATATCTAAACACATTAAGTAGTTTGGTTATATGGTTGTCTCTCAAGTGCTTTTTTAAATAACTGTTCCGAGTAAACATTGTAGAATGTTGACGACAAAATGCAACCTTGTCTGACTCCTCGTTGTATGGAGATTTCATCTCCAATTTTTACGATAGCAGTTTGACTCTAGTACAAATTTTTAATGACACGAATATCCTTGTCATCTATTCCGATATTTTTCAGTATTTGCATTAGTTTTACATGCTGTACTCTATCGAATGCCTTTTCGAAGTTCACGAAACATGCAAATACATCTTTTTGTAAAAGGATGTTAACCGAAAAAGTGCCTCCCTGGTTCCCATAGCATTTCTAAAACCAAATTGGATATCCTCGAGATGTTCTTCGCATTTGCGTCTATTTCTGTTGTGAAGTATTTTTAGGAAAATGTTAAGAGTGTGGCTCATTAGGCTAATTAATATATATTCTGAGTATTTTCTCGCATTGTTTTTTAGGTATTGCGACAAAGATGGATTAGAGCCAACCTGTAGGGATCACTCCGGTGTTATATATTGAATTAAAAAGTCTTACTACTACTTTTACGTTATTTTTTTCTATTAGTTTCAGCAACTCAGTTGGTGTATCATCTGGACCACAAGCTTTTCTAATTTTAGCATTATTTATAGCGAGTTCTACCTTACATTTCATAATTTCTGGGCCGTCAGTACAGTTTTGGTAGAATGTGGCAATATTATTCCTGTCATCTTCAAACAACTCTGACCATTCTTTTCTTATTCCATACTCATTTACAATAACTTTGTTATTATTGTCAACGAGTACAGAGGGAACTCGTTTTTTAAATATGTTACTCATTTCTTTTAGTTCTTTGTGCACATTCAATAAGTCGTGTTTAGATAGATATTACATACTCCATTTCGTCGCACCTTTCTCTCGTCCATTTTTCTTTGGCTAATTTGATTCCCTTTTTTATTCTTCTCTGCAGGTGTCTATATTCTATTTCATTAGACTTTACCAGTCGACGTTGTTCCATTAATGTCAAGATGTCATCTCCCATCCATTTATTTTTCTTGATTAAGCTTTTTCTATAATCATTATTTGTGGAGATTTCGGTAACTTGGTTTTTAAATTCATTTCATTTCTCTTCTGTTTCTTCTGTTTTTCTAGTTTTTAATGTTACGTTTTATGTTTATATCGTCAAAGTTAAGTACATTGGTTTTTGGTTTTTGTCGCTAAATTTGTTTTAACCTTAGTTTAATATCTGCTACAAGTTGTTGATGATCGGATCCGATATCTGCTCCAAGAAACGTAGTGACTTTTTTGACGGCATTTCGGAAACTTTCTAACAGCCAAAATACTTTTTTAATAGTAATCTATAAGCTTGTATAGCTGTGGATTGAACATATTTTGACCACGTGAACGGATATGGAACCAATTTTAATGTACCCAACTAATGGGAAAATGTACATAAGGCACACTAGTACAACAGAGTATCTTGTATATAATGTTCTGTCAAAAAAATCAAACCGTGCATACCTTCAAGTAGCATTAAATTTTATAATAATCTATCGTTTTTTATAATTCTTTCATACTTTTATCAAACCCCTTTATTGATTTTACAGTTCCAAATGGTTTTAACTTAAGTGGAATCAGTAATTCTGTTGTAAGCAGTTCAGATGAAGATTCCGAAAGTGAAGACAAGTTTTATACGCCGCCTGATAGTCCTAGTTTAATAAAAAGCGATTCGGAATCAGACGACGAATTTGCCGATTCCGAACTACCACAGCATGAAGTTTTTATAGAAGGGTAAGTAACTATCATTTATGGTACCTACTTTAAAGTTTATAAGAGTATCACTAGTATCATCGTCATTCTTTGTTCTTAATCTCTATACCAAGTTGTTTTCTTTAATTTAATTTCTGCATACGTTTCTATCTTGGGTCATACCAATATTAATTTTCTTTACAAGCATGTGTTGCCTAACCTTCTTTCACATGTTTTCATTAGTATTCCTTTGCTACCCCTTCCAGGAACTGTCAAAGTTTGAAAGTTCGTATTGTAAGAGTCTGTACTTGAAAATAAGGTAAATCCTCTGGATAAAAACATTAATGTGCTTCAGCAGAAGTTTGAGTCAGTTGAGGAGGAAAATAGAAAAGTTATGCACCAGATATATCTGAATATATAACTTTAATCCAATCACGTATCAATAAATACTTCCGATATATCTACTAATTGTCTTCCAAGAGGTCAACAAACGTACCAAAAGAGTTAACAATGTTCCTGATCCCGTCAAAATGATCTTTCCAATCGTTTACATATACTAAGGTATTTGCCCATTGAATCTAATTCCAACAGGAGCCGCTACGGAAGCCGCTTTAAATTAACTTAGTCGGAAAGAAAGGGGGTAGAGCATTGTGAGAACTTATTAACAGAAAAAAGAGAATGGTTTAAACAGACAAATGAACAAGTGGAAGTAGAAGGAAGAATAGAAATATCAATAGAATAAGGAAAGAAGAAGTTAAGGGAATGAAATTTAGAAAATCTCAAGGCCCAGGCGGAATACATCGAGAGTTGATTAGATATGGATCATCAAAATTGTTTGAAATGATCCGAAAATTATTCGAAAGATGCTTAAACGGAGAAGTTCCAGAAGAATGGAGACAATCGTATATCTCTCCAATACACAAGAAAGACACAAAGAGGGATCCTAAAAACTATAGAGGGATCGCCGTGATTGTTACTCTAAACCGAATATACTCAAAAGTACTACCAAACCTGATAGAAACTGATATTAAAGACAAATAACCCGAAGAACAAGCGGGATTTAGGGCCAGACGCTTCACTATAGATAATATTTTCACATTAAAAATTGCAATGGAAAAACGAGTGCAGAGAAATAGAGAAATCCATGTAGCTTTAACAGATTTGGAAAAAGCATAAGACAGTGTACCGATTTCCCAACTATGGATAGAAATAGAAAACTTGAGAATAAACCCAATTCTTATTAACGCTACTCAAAAATACTACGAACAAAACATTGCAAGAATTAAAATTAGACAAGAAATCACCTCTCCTTTTTAAACAACAAAGGAACCAAGACAAGGTTGCTGTCTGACCTTATTTAAAATCTATTTGGACAAATATACACTTTTCTTTGCGTATGACCAGGTAGTAATTGCCGAAGACAGCTACGATCTTAGCTATATGGTGAGAAAACTGTAAGAAGAATATGAGGTGGCAGGTCAAAACATGAATATGACAAAATGTGAATATCTCTCAGTGGGAACAGATGAAATATGTGACCTAGTCTTGGAAGACGACAAAATTAAAGGCGTGCAATCCTGCAAATATTTGGGGGTCATTTTCAACAAGAAGGGAAATAGCGCAGATGAAATCAGGGAAAGAATTAACAAGGGCAGAGCAGCGACCTCTACCTTAAACTCTCTTGTCTGGCAAAAAACAATTCGACGAGAAACCAAAAAACATATTTAAGGTAGTATAGTTTAAAGTAATACACTTTACGGTTCGGAAGTATGGGACGTCACCAAAGCTAATAGAAACAAACTTATGACGACAGAAATAGATTATCTGAGATGAAGCTGCGGCAGATCGAAACTGGAGAGAGTTAGAAACGAACAAATAAGAAACGAAATGAAAATCAATGATCGAAATGAGCGAAATATCAATGATGACATAGAAAGAAAACAATTAATCTAGTTCGGACATGTTAAAAGAATACCAGAGTACATATGGCCTAGAGGAGTGCTGAAATGGATACCTCCAGAAAGAAGAAAGAGAGGACGACCACGGAGAAGTTGGCGCAACGATATTGATGAAGCAATGGCGGCAAGAGACTTAGAAGAGGCAACTGCATATGACAGAAAAGATGAAAATTAGGGACGGAGAAGCGGCGACAGCCGTAATCAATCCGTTATTATATAATAAGAAAGAGGAATGAAAATAATCAAACATTATGGTTTATTAATAGTATCCCAAAGATAATAAAAAACAGTAAAAAAATCAATAAGGGAGAGATCTCTTCCAACTAAGTTATGTATTTAATACCACAAAGTTATTACCACTATAACAGAACAACAGTGGACCATTGTTGGTTGAATGAACAAATTCCCATTGTAGAAATTGGATGGCTCGGTTATATCATCTTAAGAGGAGGAGAATTGCATTGAAAATGTTATTCAAACATTTCTTTTTCAAGTTAGAGAATAAGATATATTTTTCATTTCTGTTTTATTTGTTTTAGGGATAATCCTACAAAAGTAGACTGTGAAGTAT
Organism: Diabrotica balteata; assembly: GCA_918026665.1. Taxonomy (NCBI): domain Eukaryota; kingdom Metazoa; phylum Arthropoda; class Insecta; order Coleoptera; family Chrysomelidae; genus Diabrotica; species Diabrotica balteata. The sequence goes on from OU898278.1 coordinate 161,241,424, forward strand.
TTAACGCTCTATATTTTTCTGAGGTTAAATTAGATAATAAGAAGTATCCAAATATTTATAGATGGTACCACACTATTAGTTTATATACACAAGAAGAACGTGATAGGTAAGTTTTTATTTTTTTATATTCAAATTTTTAACTATAATTGACGCAAACAAACGCTCAATGGACGAACACGAAATTTTGTTGCTCACTGTACACTTAACTACTCCCAAGATCGTCACTCTATAATCAGCTGGGCCGGTCGCTTTAGGCTTTGTCAGCGAAATAATTCTGAAGCTGTTATTATTATAATAATATGCCATATATATATATATATATATATATATATATATATATGTTGAACAATTATTCCGGGAAAATATCCGTTGGTCATTTTTTAATTGCAGACGTTTCGCCAAGGTCTCACTTGGCATCTTCTGTGCGTTGTCTTCGGTCTCGTAGTCGGTAACTGAATTCAGTTACCGACTACGAGACCGAAGACAACGCACAGAAGATGCCAAGTGAGACCTTGGCGAAACGTCTGCAATTAAAAAATGACCAACGGATATTTTCCCGGAATAATTGTTCAACATATTACTCCATCCGTGAAACACTTCAAACTAACATATATATATATATATATATATATATATATATATATATATATATATATATATATATATATATATATATATATATATATATATTTTGTCACACTGCCTGGGGTGATTGCGGGGTGGATTGAATAGCTCTGCGGTTACTACAGCTGGTCCCAAAACCCGGATAAAATGTGGTAATTGGCCAGGTTAGCAACCTACCAGCAGTATTTGTGAAAACAAATACTGCTTAAAGAAACAATGTACAACCTCGGAACCGGATTGATACTATGAAGACGACTACGACAAGAAATAAGGACAAGCGAAAGACATCCAAAACCCAGATGAGAATTAATACTTGGAATATCAGATCACTCAACTCAGGGGATCAAGAAATAACCCAAGTGCTGAAAGAGAAAGAAATAAACATTTGTGCTCTACAGTAAACAAAAGAAAGGAAAAGGTCAATTAAAATTAGGTGAATACATACTAATCTACAGTGGAGTAGCAAAAGAAAACAGGCCAAAGAAGGTGTGGCCTTACTAATACACCAAAGGTACCAAAATCGCAAAGACAAATTGTCGCGTTCAAGCCCCTCAATCACATCGCTCACAACTTGATATACAGCATTCGTAGTAGAATGAGCACTTCTGAATCCATATTGTGAGTTACTAAAGTAATTATTGGACTCAAATAAGACTAAAAGTGTTGTTTTATAACCTTGTCAATCACTTTCCAGGTATAGAACAGGTATAATACCTAAAGAATGGCTCCAATCAACATTCATACTGCTTCCCAAAAAAGCCAATGCAAAGGAGTGCAATGAACATCGCACCATAGCCTTAATGAGTCATGTCTTGAAATTGTTTTTAAAAGTAATTCACAATAGAATACATAAGAAATTAGATGAAGGCATAAGTAAGGGATTTAGGAAAGGTCTGGGAACACGAGATGCACTGTTTGCAGTAAGTGTTCTTTCGCAGAGATGCTTAGATATTAATCAGGAAGTATATGCTTGTTTCATTGATTTTGAGAAGGCATTTGACAGAGTGCAGCATAATCGACTTAAAGAAATTTTATTAAATAAAAACATAGACAGTAGAGACATTAGAATCATCTGTAACCTCTATTGGAATCAAACAGCAAAAGTGAAAGTTGAAAACGAACTGACCAAGGATATCCAGATTCGCCGTGGGGTCCGCCAAGGGTGTATTTTATCACCCTTGTTATTCAATTTATACAGTGAAGCCATCTCAGAATTAGCGCTTGCCGAGATCAGTGAGGGCCTTATAATAAACGGTGAGCCACTTAATAACATAAGATATGCTGACGACACCATCCTTTTGGCAGGAACACTAGAAGAACTCCAACACCTTGCTGAACAACTAAATATATATCGCAACGATTATGGACTAAAAATCAATTTGAAGAAAACCAAGTTCATGGTATTTACAAAAGCACAAAACATCAAAGTTAAGCTAGTACTAGATAATACAGAAATTGAACAAATATCTTCGTACAAATACCTTGGAGCATGGATCACAGAAGATACTGATCAGACAAAAGAAATAAGATGCCGCATTGAAATTGCGCGGTCAACTTTTAATAGAATGAGAAAACTTTTTGTAATCGCGATATCAATATATCGCTCCGGATAAGAATGCTTCGATGTTATATTTTCTCTACCCTTTTGTATGGAGTTGAAGCTTGGACACTTAAAAAATCCAACATTAAAAACCTAGAAGCATTCGAAATGTGGTGTTACCGACGCATTTTGAAAATATCATGGATGGATCGCAAAACAAACGAACAAGTTCTCGAACAACTAGGAAAACAATGCGAAGTTTTAAATTCCATAAAGATCAGGAAATTGGAATACTTGGGGCACATCATGAGAGGTGAAAAGTACGAACTACTAAGGAATATAATGCAGGGTAAAATCAAAGGTAGAAGAAGCGTAGGAAGACGTAAAATCTCGTGGCTACGCAATCTCCGTGAGTGGTTTGGATGCAGTTCAATTGAACTATTCAGGCGAGTAACCAATAAAATTATAATTGCCAGAATGATTTCCAATCTCCGATAGGAGTGGAACTTAAAGAAGAAGAATCACTTTCCCAAAAGTAGAAACAATGTTTATGGGTCTGTAATTGTCAGTTTTTGAGGAATCACTTTTTTATAGATAGGTAGTACTTTTGGAAAATTGGAATGAAAAATTCGTAGGAAAATTTATACTGAATAACAAATAAATAATTTTTAAGTCTTAGCTGTCAAAAAAATAATATTTTAGACTATATTAGGTTTAAACACTTTTGCAAAAGCAGTTAACACTCTTATTACCACTCATCACGTCATTCGCTGTCTTTCGAATCTTACCTAAAATGTTTTTTAGTTGGGGACATCTAAAGGACCAACAGAACGCCAAAGTTGACATCCCGAATTCATCTTTAAATGTATCGTTTAATATGGACTCGCCGAGGACCAGCACGCCTTCCAAATCCTGGCTGAGAATCACAGGTGCCAATTCACCAAAAACAGCATTAAAATCGAGAAGTGTAATTTTCTAAATGAGAAAACGGATTGAACATATTTATTTGACTGCTCACTGTGCAATCGTTCGATTATGTTTATAAATTTTAAAACAAGAACAGGTTGCAAGGTATTTTAACTGTTACATTATTAACGAGAAGTTTAAAATATTTGATGAAGTTTATGAGTTGAATACTAAATGTTTGGTTTAATAGTGTTATGCATGATAATGTTGTACTGACCAGATATGTTATTTACTCTTTTTTAAAGTTTTTAATATGAGTATGAAGCTGTAAAAACATTACGCTGTTTTTTTTTGTCAAAATATGTGGATTTAATCGACTAAATGTAATCGGAGATTTTGACTGTTCCTTAATTCAAATCAAGCCAATATTTACTTATTTAAATACAATTTTTAATTATATTAAAAAGTTATTACCTCACATCTAAATTAAAAAAATAATAATAAAAAATGCTAGCATATACTTAGTTATTTCTCAGGGATTTTTAGGGCTTGCAATAAAATCCTAATGATGGACAAATGTATGTGTATTGATCAAACGATAAGAAGCTATTACTTTGTGTACCATTAAGGCATACAGCCATTAAGTGTACAGCTGGTTCCTAAAAACACTGATAAGACTCTTAGTAAGATTTGATCATTTTGAGCAGTGTATTTAATTCGTCTGCATTATTTATTATGACAGAGAAATAATAAAATAAACAAACAAACAATTGATTACATCTGTTTGTGACGGGTAGCTCTTTCGAAGCGACAGACTCAGTAAAACACAGAGTGAAATAACAATAAATCTATTAATTCTAACGTATGTACAAAAATAAAAATAAAATATATCCTGTATCCCCGCCTGGATCCTATGAGAGCGAATTCCCGGCAGACCTGTGTAAAAGAAAAAAAATTATTATTACTAACAAAAAAATTAAATACTCGAATTCGATCGCACGCAGACTTATAATTGCTTCCACCTTAGTCCAGTGGAAGCACTGAACGTTCTGCTTGATTAAGGACAGAGTATAATCCTCATTGCGGAAATCTCTCTGTCCGGGTCGGCTCGCCGATTCAATACACTAGCGAGCCAGGGAGTCTAGAGCGTTAGCCACAAGACTTATTTAATTCCGGCAGTCGCTCGCCTTAAATATCCGCTCCAGACCCCACTTCGTCGTCTTGTCGTCGTGGAGATGGATGCGTGACTATCGACACTCCCACGGTTCGAACTGTTGAACGTTCAGCACATCGTTACACCCCTTTCTCTTTGGAAAAAAAAAACAAATAATTCATAAATTGTAATAATTATTAGGGTCTAAATTTTTATTTTATTTGGAATACCTGCATTTTATAAAGAGTATATAAATGATAGTTTTTACATAAAATAGGGTTGTTATTATTTTTATTTTTATAAAGGAATAAAACAAACGACTTAACTCAAATTTTAAAGCAAGAATTGTAACCAAATTAAAAGATAACTGAGCACTATCAGAGGCAGCAAAACATTTTAACATAAGCAGAAGCACAGTTTTTCTATTAATGAAAAATGGAGGGAATAGGAAACTCTCGAAAGAAAACGAGGGTCTGTAAGACCAAAACTATAATAAATTTAGGTATATAAAAATAAAATTATTATTTTGTAACATCTCCATCAGCATTGATAACAGCTTGTAGTCTTCGATCCATCTACGTGAAAGGAACTATGAAATTGTCTTCTTCACAGAGCTCTTCCTAAACTTGTATACCGTGTCACAGCTCTTCAGCATTTTGAGGTATAAAATTACGCCAATACAACCGTTTTATAATAACCCCCTACACATTCTCGATTGGGTTACTGGGCCATGGTAAGGTTTCGATGTTGTTATTCTGGCGCCACTGGTTTATTATATTTGCGGTGTGAACAGGACAATTATAAGGTTGGAGGATAAAATTATTTTCTGGATACAACTGTTCTACACTGGGAAACATGATCCCCATTCATTGGCGCTAAAATGACCAGCTGCTCGATATCTATCAACATATAGAGGATTAAATCTATTATTATCTGGTTTATACACCCCAATTTTGTCCTTTTTAGATGATTGAAAAATTTTTCTGATCTGTAATTGGTTGGTTTAAAGCAAATATAAATCTTGATTGCTTCTGTTGTGCTGTAAGGGCTTGTTTTTTGCTGCAGTTCGGTATTCTCGGTTCGCTATTCCCAATCCGAACTGTCTAGTGAATTTAGTAATTATTTTTTTGCGAAGTTCGTTACTTTTTGACAGTCTAAATTTGATAGGTTGAGTATACACTTCCACTATTTAGAATAATTCTTCTTTTTTCAAAGAAAAGTCTGCAATAGTAGTTTACTTGAGGTATTAATACTGAGAAGTAGGAATTGTTGTGTTGTAGGTTTCAGACAATGAATCTGCCAAAATATGCCCGAGCTAAACTAATGGAGTATACCTAAGACACGATGCTTTAATTGTGCGCCAAGTTGTTGTTTTTCTTCCCGGAAAGTGCGACATAAGTCTTGCAGTTTTCGCATCTTCAAAAGGGTTCTCTTCTACTCTCTCCAAAAGCGTCCGATCTTCATGAGCGGTATGTATTTTTGGTCTTCCAGAACCTTGCTTTCTTTCGTGCTTTCTTTCTTTCTGCTTACGTTAAAATGGTTCGCTACTTGGATAGTGACCAAGCATCTTACAATTTCGTTACAATTATTGCTTTTAGTTCTGTACTAGCATTTGGAGCCATTTTTGAGTTTGAATAGAATAAGTTATCTGACAAATTTTAAGATTTGGCTGTGACAGAAATATTATACAGACCATAACTACATCAAATTTATAAAAACGCTTACCAATATTACTGTTATATACACTCGCGGTATTCATAATAGGTTTCGGTTATCACCTAGCAGGTTTTCATTCGCGATATTCACATGCGGTTGTTTCTCGTACGAGTTTTAATTGTCTTTAATAGGTTAGCTGTTTTTGTTTATAACGGATTCGCGGTATTTTTTCACTATATATACGGAACTGTTTTTGTTACTGGTCTTTATCACTAAGAGAGGCGGAAAGCACGTCTGTTGTTTGCGGGAACCGACATAATAAAGGCGAACACAGCGTCTGTTGTCTACGAGAATCAACACTTAAGAGATATATTTTATTTTTCTTTTGCCTTATCCAAGAATGTCTGTACTTGAGTAGGGGTAGAAGTTATTACTAAGAGTTGGATTAAGTAATGATTCTGTAATTGATATTGCTAATTATAGGAATGATACAGCGAAAAATATAATATTTGATGGATTCGACCGTAACCTGATGGAAATTCATTTTATGTAACAATAAAACACTGAAAACTTTGTTTTCAAACTTCCACAAAATTTATTTTAACTTATCACTACAGCTGTTTCGACTGATTGCCTTTCTCAGTGCTTGATTTTCAACAAGTGATCTCTTTTTTTAGCATGCGTTTACATTTTATAGTCTCTAATGAAATATATTGACTAGGGGAGAAATGTTTGTCTCGAGTTGGTCATTCAGAATTATATCTGTGTTTTTTAATTTGTTGATTTCCATAGAGTCTAACAAGGATAGCTTAAGACCTTTATTTTGAATGTGAAGAATTTTAAATTCGTCATTAAAAGAATGATTGTGATCTAGAAGGTGAAGTGCGTATGTAGAATCTGTTTTTCTATTATTGAAAGCCCTTTTATGTTCTGCTATTCGTTTATTAAAGTTTCTACCAGTTTGACCGATGTAAGTTTTTGGGCAGTCGCCACATTTAAGTTTGTACACACCACTGTGTAAGTGTTTTTTATTTTGGCTCTTGTTGTTTTTGATATATTTGCCTAGGTTGTTATTTGTTCGGAAAGCTAGTGTTATTCCTTTCTTTTTTATGTGTTTGGCTATTTTAGTTGATATTTTGCCTGTATGTATAATCGAGCAGAAGGTACTGGGTGTTTTCTCTGGTGGTGGAAACCCTAATTTCAGGGCTTTCTTTTGTAGTTTTTGATTTAACATTTTATTAATTGTTTGTTCGTTGTATCCGTTGTTTACTGCTATTTGCTTGATGATATTTAATTCTGTCTCAAAGTTGTATTTTGACATCGGAATTTCTGTTAATCTATGTAACATACTACGATAGGCTGCCGGTTTATGTTGTGTTTAATGGGATGATGAATAGTGTATAGTCGTGTCAGTATGGGTAGGTTTATGAAATATGGAGAAGTCATGTTTGTTTTTAAGTCTGATAATTTTTAAATCTAAAAAGTTTATGGATTGATTTTGTTCTGTTTCTATTGTAAATTCAATATGATTATGAAGTATAGATTATTTTATCGTATATTAATTAACTTCATAATCATATTGAATTTACAATAGAAACAGAACAAAATCAATCCATAAACTTTTTAGATTTAAAAATTATCAGATTTAAAAAGAAACATGACTTCTCCATATTTCATAAACCTACCCATACTAACACGACTATACACTATTCATCATCCCATCTAACACAACATAAACCGGCAGCCTATCGTAGTATGTTACATAGATTAACAGAAATTCCGATGTCAAAATACAACTTTTAGACAGAATTAAATATCATCAAGCAAATAGCAGTAAACAACGGATACAACGAACAAACAATTAATAAAATGTTAAATCAAAAAATAAAAAAGAAAGCCCTGAAATTAGTATTTCCACCACCAGAGAAAAAACTCAGTACCTTCTGCTCGATTATATAAACAGGCAAAATATCAACTAAAATAGCGAAACGCATAAAAAAGAAAGAAATAACACTAGCTTTCCGAACAAATAACAACCTAGGCAAATATATCAAAAACAACAAGAGCAAAAATAAAAAACACTTACACAGTGATGTGTACAAACTTAAATGTGGCGACTGCCCAAAAACTTACATCGGTCAAACTGGTAGAAACTTTAACAAACGAATAGCAGAACATAAAACGGCTTTTAATAATAGAAAAACAGATTCTACATACGCACTTCACCTTCTAGATCACAATCATTCTTTTAATGACGAATTTAAAATTCTTCACATTCAAAATAAAGGCCTTAAGCTATCCTTGTTAGAATCTATGGAAATCAACAAATTAAAAAACGCAGATATAATTCTGAATGACAAACTTGAGACAAACAGTTCTCCCCTCCTTAATATATTTCATTAGAGACTATAAAATGTAAACGCATTCTAAAAAAAGAGATCACTTGAGAAAGGCAATCAGTAGAAACAGCTGTAGTGATAAGTTAAACTAAATTTTGTGGAACTTTGAAAACAAAGTTTTCAGTGTTATATTGTTACACAAAATATAATATTGTTTTTGGTATGTGAAAAATTTAACACTGTGTATAATAATCTCTGTCTAAAAATAGCACTTAAAGTTTCGACTCTGCACCAATGGTCCAACAGTGATAGACAGTCCAACGGCTGTAGAAGGTACAAATGTTTGTTACAAAGTGCATATTACTGTTTATTCCTTGTTACTTTTATACTGCCTTCGTATAAAAGTTAGCTTGCCCTGTATTTTTGCTGAATGATAATGACTTTTGTTACTGATCGGTTGACCTGTTATTCGGTGTTACTAATTGGCTGGCCTTCAAGTGATCTACAATTAATTGTTGACTATACTCTGTTTTTTAACCAGGAGGAGTAAACCAAAAAGACATACTCACACCCAAGAAAGTTACTAGAAAAGTCACCAAATACATCTTCTTTTTTTTATTATCTCGGTCTTGCGGTAATCGAGTAATCAATATCGGACAACCTTCCACGTCGATTCTAACCTAACTTTGTTAATTTATGTTTGAATAATATTTTTTTTCAATTCACTTCCAATAGATATTACAATTATTACAATAAGAAAGGACTTTTTCACATTTTTCAAATTCATCTAAGTTTGGTTTTTCACATAAATTTGTCTTTTAATTTGCAAATAGATCTAATAAGTTTGCAACAAAGCTTTGCAAATGCATATATCAAAAAGTTAGAGAGTTCAAAGATTTCTGAAATACTGTTCTTTTAAACTGCGTAGACCATATTTTTATTCTGATGTGATTAATTTCTTGAATATAGGTTTTTTTTCTTACCAGAAGAGTTAACTTTCACTTTGATCATTATTTTTAAGCTTTATAATCTAATCTCCTGAATTGCTTCAGCCAATTTGTTTTACATACTCCTCCCCGTTCACTGCTTTAAAATTCACTTTTTCATGTTTCCCATCACAGAATAAATTATGGTTCAAATATAGGTGTGGTCCTATTTGGTAATCAGTTACCTCATTAGATAGATTTGTTTAACTTATGTATCAATATCTTTAGGTTCTATTTGAAGCACTATAATGCAAAAAGATACTTTGTATAATCAAGTGTGTACTTGCAATTTTTTTAATGCTGGATCCTTGTTTTGTCTTCTTGAGTTTGTATGTTATCAATAAATAAAATTGACTAAAATTGACAAATTTAATCTATTATGTTACATTCAAGCATAATTTTGCAGTTTTCTTGTGATTATCTACAACCAGGAAGAACAAAACCAACTGTATCAATACAATCAAACTAAAACACAACATTGCTTTACTAATGTTCTTTTATTGTAATGAAAACAAAATGAAAATGCTTCTTAACAAGTGTACACTAAACTTAAAAGATAGTTGCCGTTTTTATTATGATAATTAGATATAAATAACATACATTTATAAATTTATAAACACTTTTATAAACAATATTTAGTAAAAATATCATCTAGAAAAATATCACATTAAATAATATTCGCATATCACCAGTCTGCTTATATTCTTTAATTGTTTAATAAATAGTTTAATTCGCAACACATTACTTTACACCACAATTAGCACATTACTTTAGTAAATCTTGATTTTAATAATAACTATTTTGCAAAACTAACCTGCTGCCTGTTTTACTTTTGCTACCGTGGCTGTTATTTTCAATCCAGAATTATCAATTTTCATTTTTTTATACATGTTTATAATACATTGTTTTTTATTATTTGTTGATAAATGACCCAAATCTACTCGGCGTTTTTAAGGTGGAGAAGAATAATTACCACTAGTACTTGGCATTGAATCCATATTGTTATCTTAATAACACTAAATAGTTCTGAAAAGAACTGTTCTTTATATAAATGAAAACGAAAAATCTATGAATGTAAGGAATAATGCAGAAAATACAAAAAATCGTCGATATAAATTTTGAATTTTAAAATTTCACAAATGTCACTAGTGTCAATATGTCATAATTTAGTGGAGTAAACTTGCCTGACCAATTACAAACAAGAATTACGGCGCGGAAAATTTGAATTACTCCTCCTGGTTAAAAAACAGACCATAATAACATGTTTTGTTTCGTGTGTTAATATTGCTTGTAAATCTTGTGCACAGTTTCCAAAAATTATCCTATTTTCTGCATATCTAATATTACTCAGACCCTCTTCTTTTACACTACTATGTCCAATAAACATTAAATAAAAGGGGATAAATAATTTATTTGAGTGATTATTTTTTGTCATTAATGAGAAACTTGATTTGGATATATTTAGAGGAAATTAAACACATCAGAAAATTTTCTCACAAATGATTAATCCACACATTTTTGTTGTTTATAGATTATATAAGTTACTCACTAAACTTTAATTTTTATTGTGCAGATTTTAATTAAGTACCTATAAGGTTGAAATCCTGTAAATACCATCTAAAAAATCGCAGACAAAACATAACCCTTTTTCTAAGTTACCAATTGGAAGCAGTATATTCAGGGTCACTAAATATATATGATTTTTAAAAGTTTACTTTATAAAATGCTCCATTAATAACATTGAATCACCCTATAGCCATACTTTTTAGACATTTTTTTTATTTATTACAATGCAATATAATAATTAATATATTCTGATCTGATTTAACTCAGTGAACTCATCTGAAAAAGCATTTTTACTCAAAATACCACTCAACAAGTAGCCATACAAATGCATCGGTTTTCAAACATAATAATATATTCTTTCTTATGTTCAGTTCAGTTGTAATAGCTGATAGATCCTTTCAATTACCACCCGTTAACAACAATCCCATATTTACATCCACATGTAGCCGTGTCTATGTGCTCTTTTTTGCACATTTAATTTTTTTTTCCAGTACTTTCCTGGCTAGTGGATACTATTGTTTAGTTTGCTCCACTTTTTCCCCGTCTCTACCATATTTTTTTTCACCTTACACAAAGGCCTGCTACCATATGTAACTCATTTACTTTCATTGTATACCTAGTTCTTATTATGCAGGGCAAAATTCGAGGAAAGCGAAATGAGGAAAGACGAAGAATATCATCTGGGTGCTCATAGTCATGATGATGTCTAACCTTTGATAGAAGATGGAATTTGAACAAGTAGACTTGGTTCTTTTGCTTTTAGTTTACTAGCGGAAACTAATTTGGCTTTTGTAATAACAACGACTCGTCTAAACGTCAACGTTTTCTAGGAGATAAACCTTTTGAAACCCAGTAAGCAGACCATTTAGTAATGGTTCCACTTTCTACAGAATTTCACAAAATCCATTTTATGCCCCAGGACTGAAATATCTCAAAATCTACTCGAATCATTTTCTACTCACAGTAGAACAAAATATAGGGTGGTAATATAATGGATCACACGGAAAAATATTCTGAAGTATGGCATTTTTAATGTTTTTTGTAACATAATATGGACGCAGAAATTATGTAGCTCTGTTAGATTAGTATTTTAAGTTATTTTTCTAAGAGTCTTACGTCGAGCTTGCAGTATGAGATCATGGACCTTTTTAACATTTTCTTGACACTACCTTTTCACTATATAAGTACTGAAATTTCCAAACGAACATCTTATACCCAAAGAAAATTTTGTCAGAACTGGAGATAGAAAAACAAATATGTAATTTAGAAAAAAATTCGAATGGATAATTTTTTTGGGTTAATGTTTTGTCTCGACATTTTTGTTCATTGAAAATTTTTAATGTTTAGTTTTTAATAAAACTTTAGGTAGGTTGTCACATTCTTCTTGTTTGTACATTTGCTTTGTTACTTATTGTTTTTGTTACTTTTTGTATAATGAAAATATTTCTCTAATATAAATACAAAAGTTAAAAACCCAATTGTTTGTGTATTTGTAATACTTGTAAATTACTTCCGAAACAAAATATTGGAATATTACTTGAAATTGTCATTATTGTCAAAAATTTAAATATTGTATCAAGGACTTGAAGGTTTGACAACATTTTACAACGGTAAATAAAAATATAGAAATTCGTATCTTTTTATGATGCTATTTTCTTGTGAAATTATGTAATTAATATACTAAATTCTTGGTCAGAATTCACGGGACGCAAGTTGTTTTTTTCAAAATCTCTTTCTAGTTCGCGCACAGTCAAATGGCGATTTTATTGAATTGCAAGTCTAAGTTCTTTCCGGTGTCGTTGTGTTGGAAGGTCGACTAGAATATTGGTCATTATAAACTTGCGTGCATAGAAATCGGCCCACTGTAAACTTTTGACTTTAACTATATTTTTTTTCAAGAAATATTCATCAGATCACAAAAACAAATATACTGTTTGAAAGACAATTTAATATGCTTTAATGTGAGTATACATTTATGAAAACTTATTTCGGCTTCCTATGTTAACCATAGTGAAATTAATTCATTAAGCAAATTAAGCTTTTTTATTATTAACATAAATAGGGTTATTGACAATTTAAAACTTAACACTTAATTTTTTAATAATGAGTATGATCTCCTCTTGCCCTAATAACATCTCTTTCAAGTTTGCTATTGTTGCTTGTGGGATGTTAAGCCACTCTTCTTCTGCTGCAAGAATAAGCTCTGGGATCGAGTCTGGGGTATGAAGTCTAGCTCGAATTCTTCGTTTTAGCTCATCCCATAAATGTTCGATCGGATTTAGGTCAGAACTGTTTGCTGGCCAGTCTATAACCTGAAAACCGACTTCGGCAATGTAATCTTGCAAGATTCTTGCGGTGTGTGCCCTTGCATTGTCATGCATAAAGATAAATTCGTCTCCAATGTAGTCGACGTAAGGTACCACATCAATTGCTAAAATCTCCTCGATATATCTGGCAGCCGTTAAACCTCTTCTTCCGTGAACACGGTCGTCCCTACGAATGAACTCAAGATCGGTTCGTGCTCCTATAGAAATTGCACCCCAGATCATGCAGGAACCACCCCCATAAGCACTCCGCTCTTCAAAGCAGCATTCTGCAAATCTCTCTCCTGGTCTCCGGTACACTTTCCTTCTTCGGTCGCTACCATAGAGGCATATTTTGGTCTCATCTGAGAATAGAACAGATCCCCATTGTTCCAACGTCCAATTTCGATGATCCTGTGCAAAACGCAGGCGTGCTTGCCGATGAGCTGGAGTAAGGTTTGGACCAATCGCGGGTGTTTTAGGGGCCAGATTATTTTCCCGCAGTCTTCGTCTCACTGTCCACTGACTAACAGCCACTCTTCATTAAGGTGATGATTTCTTAATGTTGTTGACACAATAAAGCGGTCATCACGAGCGGTTGTAAATCGCCGTCTGCCTGTTCCAGGTCGCCTATGAAAGGATCCAGTCTCCTCATAACGTTGGCACACTCTTCGAACCGCTGCGCGTGTCATATCCAATTGTCTAGCAACAGCTAGCTGACTAAGTCTATTTTCGATTAGAGCAATAACTTGGACGGCTTTTTGTGGCGTAGTATGCATTAAACCAACACACTTGAACACTGCTGAGATTATGAAAAATTAATAATATGCAAATTTCACTTGCAAATGCAATACTTTTACAATTAGACAAATTTGTTATTTTCGTGACAATCACCACATAAACACGTTTCATTTGTTTACCGGTTACTACGCATGTAAACGATAAGCCTTCTTGATAAATTTATACTCACATTAAAGCATCTTAAATTGTCTTTCAAACAGTATATTTGTTTTTGTGATCTGATGAATATTTCTTGAAAAAAATATAGTTGAAGTCAAAACTTTACAGTGGGCCGATTTCTATGCACGCAAGTGTATATACTGAGGGACTTTTTCAACCGATTGTATCATTATTTTGACATACATTTATCTCGAATTGACTTTTGCATCGTTTGAACATTTTCTGTATATATATTTTGAAGTTTAAAGCAAAACTTACTATAAATTTGTTGTTCCCATATGTTTTTTATTTTCAGTAATTCCAAATTACTACAAACACAAGAAGGACTTAAGCATACTATTCCGAACAATGACGTATAATAAGTAGACCCCGTATCTTTCTACACTTCATATATAATCGGGTGTCATAAAGACCTGCTTGATTGTTTATTGTTTACTACAACACTAGCGTGATCGTTTATTTTATAGTTAAATGATTTTAATAACAAACAACAAAACTAAACGCTTCCACTGAACTACACTGTCTGCTAGTAACCATAAGTCAAGTTCGTAAACATTTTTTTATGCTCTCACGTTTTGACCGTTTTGGGAACGTTTTGGCGAGGCCGGATACTTTTAGGACGGACCTCAGAATAGGAATTAACCACAATTTTACTATTGAAACTATTTTGTTGACGTCTAGATTTCCAAGTTTAATAATAAGAATAAGACGTTTCTTAGTCTTTTCTTAAACATTGTAAACTGTTTGTTTCATAATTTTTGATTTTCACTTTGATAAATTTTATACTCTTCTACAAATTGCTTCCATTTTTTTTATTCTTCTTTAGACGTTATTTAAGATGATACTAACCGAGAAAAAGCTGGATTAACCTCCAATTTGCGATAGAGAAACATTTAATTAACTTTGTCATTTTTCTCATAGGCTCTAGAATTCAAATATCTTTACAATTCTGTAAATTTATTTAGTTAATATTTTGTTTTTTAATTTGTTTCTTCTGCTCTCTGCTTGTACTATTTTTTTTAATCTAAACACTTTTTGACTTTGGTGTTCTGATTTTGTATTTAATTTATTAATACTATTTTGTAAAGTGTTCTATCTATTAATTGTTCTATCTATCGATGTCTACCACCTAGAAGAAGTTGTTCATGCCGATAAACGCTGTTCTTTGCTTTATCGAATCGCATCTACTATAATTAGTGATTCCAGATATCTGAAAGATGACGATACTGTTGTGTATTCGAAGAAAACTTTCTAGAAAATCATAAATTTCGTCATATATAGGCCCTGATGCAGGCTGTATTCTGTACTCGTAATGTCGTTTATTAGTTGATGCAAATCAGGAGGATTGGTACTAACGACTGTATCGTCGTGTATTTTGTATTAATTGTTTTACTATTGATTTTAGCGCTAGTACCTTTAAAACCCGAAGATTTTTTTAGAATACAGATTAAAAAGAAGTGGGAAGATATCTTTACTATGCATCCTTCTCGCACCCCTTTCTTATGATTATCTCCTCTGATATGTTACGCTCCACCCTTACTTGAGTAATCTGATGGTAAGTCACCCACGTCTATATTAGTTGCTTTGAGTATTTCGGCCAGATTTCGGTGTTGGCCACAGTCAAAAGCTTGCGATGGTCTATGAAGCATGTGTATATTTGTATTTTCTGCCTCTACTTTGTGTATCAGTGAATTACGCGAGAATAGAGCCTCTCGAGTTCCCAATTCGTTTCTTGTTTCGTCTAAAGTCGAAGTAAATATCGCCGATCGCATTCCGCATTTCTTGTATATGAGACATCAAGCTTATCATGCGAATCATCACATTAGACCCCTAGTTTTTTGGGTAAATTCACGAAAGTTGACTTCGGCCAGTTATAAGGTATTTTTACAGTCCTATAGATGGTGTTGACCAGGTGTATCAAAATACTTAACCTTAAAATACTTCATGGATTAAAAGTTTTAGGGTTGCGGCATACATTTCATTGAGCCCTCTTTCTGTATTAAGACGGCATGATGTATCTCTGCTTTAGTGATGATAAGACTTTTCTCTTTGATCTCACTACCACGTGAGGGCAGGATCTAGTGTGTCACTTGATGTAGACTTCATCAACTATGTCATCTTTGTCTTTTGTAGGGGCATATACCAATCAAGCGATTCCCATGGCAAGAAAGTGGATGGGGGGTCAGATTACTTATAATGTAATTTAATGTTAGGTGTCTATGAGTAGAGATGGGGGATCGAATACTTTTTAAGAATCATTCAGGTTCTCCGGTAGGGTTAGGAATTAGGATCGTTTTCTTATATTCACGACTTAAACTCCGTCATCCTTCATGAGTGGCTTATAAGCATTATCGGGGAATCCCAGAGAGTGGTTACGGAATTCTATTTTCCTATATTTATTTTTATTGTTAGTTTTTGTTATTCCGTTCCCCAGTGTGGGACTTTTTTTAGTAAAATTAACGATAACAAATCAGTTATATGCTTCCCGTGTAAAAAGGAATTTAAGTACCATGGGAATACAACTAATATGAAGAAACATCTTCAGAGAATACATACTCTGCAGTAGTGTAAAAATAATGCAGCACCGTTTTCGTTCATAACATATGATAAAGTACCTAAAGTAATAGTTGCAAAAGTCGGTAAAAATGAATTTTCACTTGCCCTTCACAAGAACAATGTTCTTCAAAGAGAAAAGCAGATGATGAAAATCCAGTAACCGACAGAAAGCCGTCCAAACGATTAAAATTATTTGGTGTCAATGGTAATAACAATGACTCAAGCAAAAAACGCTTATATATTCGTTACAATTCATTTTATCTACAATGAGAAAATGTGTTCTTTTAATATAACCAGAGAAATAGTAGCATTTAATACATGTTTTAAATCAATGAGTATGTAAGAGAATGTCACCATCCATGCGTAGCACATACTCTAAATTTAAATGTAATAGATGCTATACAATTAAATGCAATTTTCAATACAAATTAAATTTTTCAGATCTCTATTGAGCCACTCCTAACATCATTGTGGTAACAGAAAAATTAAAAAATTCTCAATTTCAAATGATTGTTTCTATTTTAAAAGTAAAACAAGATGTGGTAACAAGGTGAAATTCTTGTCTAATTACGATTGAAAGACTGCTAAAAGTTAAAGATTCACTGGCAGTGTGTATAGAAAATCTCCCAAGTGCACCCGAATGTTTGGATGCTTCTGAATGGTTAATTCTTGAAGACTGTGCAAGTATACTAAACGCACCAAAAAAATTAACCACAGTTCTTTGTGGAGAGCAGTAGCCCACACTGTCATTAATCATTTCTCTAATCAGGGGACTTCAACATTCCTTGCAAAATATTGTTTCCAAAACTGATTATGTCCAAATGTTGAAAACTAACATTATAGAAGTCATTTTTAGACGTCTTGGATATTTGGTACAGAATAAGATAACTTTCCTATTTCATAAATAATTCCAAACAATTGCAGAAGCAGGTAATCTTTTATGTTTTAAACAACTTAAGAGCGATTCCGGTGATATTTGGGCATTTTCAACTCTTTCTTTCTCCCTTTCCTTTTACCCTATCATGGTGTCGGATCATTTTCGACTCTAAAATGAAAAAAGTACAAAAGAGCACTTCATCAATCAGTTCAGCTTTAGTTAACTATAGCTTCCATCTTTTTCATCGTCCATCACGATCAACTTGTTGACGAAATGCACTCGCCTTAACGCGCGGCAACATCTAGGAATTCTCTCTAATTAATCCTCTGTGTATTTTGGAGCTTTCCTTCTTTTCCGGTAGATAATATTGTTACTCGATAGGGTCCTGTGTACTGTAGTCTTTCCAACATGAAATCTTCTGGAAAGTTTTCGCTGTGAGACCCCAATTTTGTCCTTAGCTGCTTCAATCAGTCTTGCCTCTCTTATCGGGTGCAAAATCCGCGGTTGGCCACTTTTACGCAAGTTAACACATGATATCCCTTCTTCACATTCTCTGATTGTGCGATAAATTGTCGATTTGCTTGTGTTTTGATCTCGATAAATATTAACAATATCTCGTTTCGACATTCGCCCATATTATAAACACCTCGACGAATATCAATTTTATAAGACATTTTGCAGAGGACAAACCAAAATATTCTGCTTTGTTTATTAAATGTCAATAACTGATGACATTTCAATTCCATGGCCTTCTTTGTTAAATGCATTTTGCTTCTCAATCAGACCAGGTGAAATTTTTCCCAAAACTTTAGGACCATACGTTATATACTAAAAATCTAATTTTGTGACGTAATTTTTGAGATTCTCTGATTGTATGTTGTTCCTACGGTTGCTGCCGTGAAGAGCGGCCA